>WHVA01000212.1:0-180178 GCA_015179125.1 Gautieria morchelliformis | reverse complement strand
CTTCGACTCTTTGTCAATGAGCGACAAGACGACTGGGATGACCTCTTGCCCATGGCTGAGTTCCAGTACAACAACCATGTGCATGCTTCCACTCGTCAATCGCCCTTCATGCTGGACACCGGGCGGCACCCACGAATGGGCTTTGAACCACATCAACCCCCATCGAACCTTGAGTCTGTGAATGAATTCAAGGAACGCATGAAGGAGTCACTGTCAGAAGCGAAGTCGGCACTGGCAAAGTCAAAGGAGGACATGGCGACATACTATAATCGCCGACGTGAACCAGCACCTACATTTTCTCCGGGTGACAAGGTTTACCTCGATGCAAGTGATATACACACCACCTGTCCTTCGAAAAAGCTAGCTCATCGGCGACTTGGCCCCTACGTTGTTGAACGCCAAGTTGTGTCACAAGCCTACCGTCTCCGCCTCCCAAGGTCTCTAAGTCGCCTCCACCCTGTTTTCCCCGTCATTAAGCTCACTCCTGCTCCATCTGATCCCATCTTGGGTCGGCGACCATCCCCACCACCTCCACCCATCCTTAGAGAGGGAGATGAGCACTTTGAAGTTGAACAGGTGTTAGACAGTCGCATGTGAGCAAATCGCCTCCAGTTCCTCATCAAGTGGAAGGGGTATGGCTATGAAGAGAATTCTTGGGAAAATGAGGGCGATGTCCAAGCTCCTGACCTCATTGCCGACTTCTACCGTTCCCATCCAGGTGCCCCTCTTCCCATTCGCTCCTTGGAGGCTGTCACCTTTCAGAATCGCATCCCTGTTCCACCAGTGGGACTTCATGCGTCGGGTCGCCGCATTCTAGAGGGGGGGTGATGTCAGGGGAACACCAATCACGCACTCTGCATGATCGCACTGTGTATGATCGCACTGTGCATGATCACACTGTGCATGATCACACTGTGTATGATCGCACTGTGCATTATCACACACTGCATCATCGCAGCCTGTTGTTGATGGCCCCTGAGCTTCTCCTAGCCTTTAGCATCCTTCTGTCTTGTGTTCCATTTATTTCCCTTCCTGTTCCGGCCCCTTCCGACATCATTCCTTCCTTATCTGTCCAGCCCTGTTATCGCATGATTGCTTATGTAACTCGGGCATTCGGTGATCGGGCTAGCATGCCCGCGTTTGCTTATAGTTGTAGTTAGGTGGCGAAGGGGTTCCTTAGAGTTTTCTCTTTGGATCCCCCTTCGCCAGGTATGTCTATGTCCTGTATATAGTTCTCTATCTCACTTTGGATCCCCCTTTGCCAGTTCGCCGCTTGAGTGTAGAGCGTCTGCCCAGGTTGCCCTTATACTCTTCGCCAAAGAAGATAAATGCGAGTTTCATCGCGACTCGGTTGAATTCCTCGGCTACATACTCTCTCCCAAGGGCCTCACTATGGCGGACGACAAGGTAAAGGTCATTCAAGACTGGCCTGAACCTCGCAAAGTTCGCGACATCCAATCCTTCCTCGGCTTCGCCAACTTCTACCGACGTTTCATTCACAACTACTCCGACATCACCATTCCTCTCACCCGACTCACCCGCAAGGGTACCCCTTGGAACTTTTCCGAGGATTGTCGGCAGGCCTTCAACCTGTTGAAGAAGGCGTTCACTACCGCCCCTATCCTTACCCACTGGATTCCTGACCTTCCACTAATCGTAGAGACTGATGCTTCAGATTATGCCTTAGCGGCAATCTTATCACTGCGAACCTCGGAAGGCGAACTTCATCCCGTCACTTTCCACTCCCGCACATTCACCTCTACCGAGCTCAACTACGACGTTCATGACAAGGAGCTCCTAGCAATTTTTGAAGCGTTTCAACGCTGGCGACACTACCTCGAGGGCTCTGGCAACCCTGTCGACGTTATCACCGATCACAAGAACCTCGAATACTTTTCAACAATGAAGCTCCTGACCCGTCGACAAGCTCGGTGGTCAGAATACCTATCCCAGTTCAACCTCGCCATACGCTTCCGACCTGGTCACCTCGGAACGAAGCCTGACTCTCTCACTAGACGATGGGACGTCTACCTTAAAGAGGGGAATATCGACTATGCCACCATAAACCCACAGAACCTACTGCCAGTGTTTACCCAACACCAGCTGGCATCGTCCCTTAGAGCTACTAACCTCGCTCCCGTCGTACTCCAAGCCGCTTCACTGCTTGATACAGAGCAGATCCGAGCTGACATACTAGCAAACCTCCCCTCAGACCCCATAGCCAAGTCGCACCTCGGCTTGGTTAATGACCCGAGGTGGACCACAGATCCCAAGGGCCTTCTCAAGCTTGACAACCGAACCTACATTCCAGCGGCCCAAGACCTTCGACTTCGCATCCTCCAATACAAGCATGACCACATTCTCTCGGGACACTTCGGGGTCAGCAAGACCTTGGAGTTGATCCGACGAAATTACACTTGGCCAGGGATTAGATCCTTTGTCAAAGAATATTGCAAGACTTGCACCACTTGTATGTGAAGCAAGCCACAACGTCACAAGCCCTATGGTCTTCTCAAACAACTCCCCATTCCCGAGAAGCCTTGGAATTCCATCTCTATGGATTTCATTGAGCAGCTTCCCCCTTCATACGAGTTCACCTCCATCCTAGTGATTGTTGACCGCTTCACTAAGCAGGTTATCTTCATTCCAACCACAGACAAGATAACCTCGCAAGAGCTCGCTCATCTCTTCGTCCTTCATGTCTTTTCCAAGCATGGAGTCCCCTCACACGTCACCTCGGACAGGGGTTCCGAGTTCGTCTCGCACTTCTGGCATTCCCTAGGGAAAGCCTTGGACATGCGGTTGCATTTCACCTCGGGATATCATCCCGAGGGTGACGGTCAAACTGAGCGTGCTAACCAGACCTTGGAACAGTACCTCAGGATATATTGCAACTATCAGCAGTCCAATTGGGCTTCGCTCCTTCCCCTAGCCGAGTTCGCCTACAACAATGCACCTAGCGCAACCAGCGGCATCTCCCCATTCTTTGCTAATAAGGGTTACCATCCAAACCTCGCAGTTCACCCCGAGCGCGACCTCGCCTCGGCACGAGCTCGAGACTTCGTGATTGACCTGGACGAGCTTCACCAAGAACTTCGCCGCGCCATCCTCGAGGCTCAGAAGACTTACCAAGCCTCGGCCGATGTTCTCCGCAAGCCCGCTCCTGATTTCCAAGTAGGATCCCTCGCCTTTGTGAAGGCACAGTACTTCAGAACGACTCGCCCTACCAAAAAGCTCGCCGAGAAGTTCTTCGGTCCTTTTGAGATCATTTCCCGAGCGGGTACTCACTCCTTCACCCTTCGACTTCCAGAACACATGCATTCAGTCCATCCAGTATTCCACGTATCTATGCTCGATCCAGCCTCGCCCAACACCATCCCGAACCGAGTTTAGCCGCCTCCGCCCCCAGTCGTTATCAACGGCGAACCCGAGTTCGAGGTTTCCGAAATCCTCGACTCGAAGATCGATAATAGACGCAAGAGCTGCAAGCTACTCTATCTTGTTAGGTGGACTGGTTACGAAGGTACCGACGAAGAAACCTCGTGGATCCTCACTTCCGAGCTTGATCATGCCTCGGAGCTGGTCACTGACTTCCACGAATCTTACCCGGCCAAGCCAGGACCTTTGACTGCTCTATGACCATTCCTTGTTTAACCCCCATGAACCCAGTAGCTAGATAACAAAATCCCCTCACAACCGAACAACAAAAATCGATAAAATCCAAGAAATTCCATTAATTCTCTTAGTACTTAACCAAACATCCTCATATCCTCTCCCTCGCTCTCCTCACTACCCTCCCCTGACTTCTCCTCATTACTACTGCTACTTCGCTCCACCAGACCCCCATGTCCTCCATAATCTGCCAAGTCCCTCGCCCCCTGCATCCGCTTCAAATAATTTCACCTCCTCCTTATCCTCATAAACTCCACATCCGCCCAATTCATCCTATCTTTCGCCGCCCTAAACTCCCCCACCAACTTGTCATGACCGGTTTATTTCTCCTACCGCGCTACCTCCATGTTCCCCCTCGTCACTTCCTAGCATCTTCGTCAGAGTTCGCCGCACCTACCGACCACTCCTCCTCTACGTCTACCCTACTCGCTGTTCGCCCCATCCTCCGAACCGCTATTCGCTACTCGCGCATTTCGCCAGCAGGCACGCCATCAAATATGATTCGATACCAATCACCC
Source organism: Gautieria morchelliformis (assembly GCA_015179125.1). Classification (NCBI taxonomy): domain Eukaryota; kingdom Fungi; phylum Basidiomycota; class Agaricomycetes; order Gomphales; family Gomphaceae; genus Gautieria; species Gautieria morchelliformis. Next base: position 175,988 of record WHVA01000212.1, on the reverse strand, counting down.
GGCATGATGGTTCATCATTAGCCCCATCATCTTCTTAATCCAACCCCATTGGGTGTTCGTATGGCCAAAGTGCGTTCACAGGGTGTTCCTTCCATAGGACGTGCGGGATCAACCCAGTGAACGAAGAGTCCGTGCAGGGTAGCATGTATGCGGGTCCCAAGACATGGTTTTGTCCATAAGTGCCTTCGCCCCCTTTTATTCTCCGTCGTTCCACGTTCGCATTCTTCCCTCACTCTATTGTATGTTTATTCCATCTCCTTTGTACCATGACTGCGCACCCCTATCCAACCCTGACTTGTGACGGCCTCTTTCCTATTCGCTGATACCTTACAAGCATTCGATATAAGTAGTTTACATTCGCATGTATATTCCCCAGTTCAATTATCATACGTCGTCCACCTTGTGCAAACTTGACCTCGCTGTGATCATCGTCTTGGGCCTCTCCTTGAAGATTTATATCTTCGACCAGCCAAGGACTTAGGCATCACTGGTGAGTTCTCATACTTCGTCTTCGTTACCTTAGCCTTCAAACTACTTTCTGTGCTGTTGGCGAAGGGACCGTTGAAACTTAGACAGCCCTTCCGCGATATCTTGCACGTTACATCGTCAAGTGCTGCGAGCTGTTTCGCTACGACTGTAGACAGGGCGAGCCCTGTTCGGGCAACCCCTTTGTTTCGTGAACATTCATCGGTTCACTTATTCGCCGAATGGCATACTTATTCGCACAAGTTATTTGGGCATTTGTTGTGTTCACTAATACACGATATTAACGCCTAAAAACCAATCTTGACACAACTCACACACCCTTTCCCCAACCTCGCCAACCTTCTGTCCCACGTCCCTCACTGCCGCTATCAACTCCGTCATCTCCGCACTTTGCTCCAACCTTTTCGTCTTCTTGTTTTCTTCACCCTCCGACCTTCCACCTCGGTTTCCTCCACCTCGGCTTCCTTCCCCTCACTATGCCTTGCTCCCTCTGACCCCTTACCCTTCTCCTCGCTCAACCTCGCTTCCATCCGCTCCACCCTCATCTCCAGGTTCCTCTCGACCCAGTCGCTTGAGTCGTCATCCTCTGCAACCTCATCCCGAACCTTGGCCTCTTTCCTCGGCCTCGGTCCATCCTCGGCATCCTCGCTCCTCGCTCGCTTCTTGCCCACGGCACCCGCCTGGCCTTTTCCTGGGGTCACCTTGCTGCGGCGACCTTGGGCTATGCTACAGCCCAAGGAGCGTGTCCTGCACCACACGCAGGCACCCTGGTCAGCGAGGCCGAAATCGAGACTAACGGCCCGAAGGCACGTATAGTCGCGCTCTTCGCACCGCGCGCACCTCGCCTTGGCCTTGGTCGCGAGTTGCCACTCACGAGGTCCCCCGTCGGTGAGCTTGTACCCGTATAGGGACAAGTCGGTAGGGTGGTACGAGAATAACATGCGTTTATACTGTACGAATCAGCAGCGTCCATGACCAGACAACGGCGGTACTCACCTTTTTGCCATTCAGCCCTTCCTGCCACGGCTGCCGCATGTCGATGGCACCCACCCTCATCAATTGGCAATATGCCAACCTCGGGTCGATCCTCGGGCATAACCTCGCCCGAGGCTCCGTTCTCCTCAGACAGTAGTGTCTGGTCGAACGCGTTGCTCGCGCTGTTCTCGTCGACGGCTGAGTTAAAGAGGGCTTGAGGGCGCACCATAATTCGTTGGCACTGGGGTTCGCTGCCTCCTACCCACCCTTTTATCTAACCTCAGCTACGATTTAAGCTTTGCCTTTCCGGCTACTTAACATCGGGCCGGGATCTAGATTCGAGGACATTCAAACCTTGTTCATATTACAGCCTCGAGGGTCTCGGCCATAAGGAGGGGATACTGTAAGGGCCCGGCCTTTGGCCGGTTACTTACCGGTAAAACCTTCTTCCGAGCCCGAGCCTTGTGATATTCGTGCCCGAGTACATATGATCCTTATCCGCGCCCGAGCCTGAGCCCAAGCTTGAGTTCATATCCAACCTTGATCCCATTGTTGGGTGCATTTATGCTCCTGCACCAAAATCAAGCATAATATATCCAATTTGTTGTGTGGCCTTCCAAGTTCTTCTCACATTGTTCTTGTATGATGCATCCATTTCTCTGGTTATTTTCGAAATTTTCCACTCATTCCTTATCTCTCTATTTCATCTTGTTATTCCTACTTTCACAGGCGGCTGCACCCAGCGGAGTCTGAAATGACTTCGACGCGCGAGCTCTTGGGCGCTAAAGGGCCGGGTAGTAGTACATGCGCAGTGGAACACATTTCCCCCTCTCTCAGTGACCACTAAATTCACTGAGAGAGGCAAGTAAATTAGTCTAGTAGTCTTTGCATTTATTGACCTAGAAATGCTCTGTAGTGAATTGATTTCTAGGTAGTGTATAATATATTTATAGTGACCACTAAATTCACTGAGAGAGTGAATTGATTTCTAGTCTATTCTTTTGAATAACAAGTCCATACCTACTGCCTATAATTCCTGTCCTCTACAGGGTTATGGGCCCCGGAGACACTTCTGAGAAGCTGTTGGGTGTTGAGAAGCTTGCTACTGATGGAAGTAATTGGCCATTGTGGCGAGCCACTCTCATCAGCTATTTCGAGTCCAAAAATTTGCTCAAGCATGTAGAAGGGAGAGTCATTCGACCTCCTGATCCTCCAGTCATGCCCCCAGGCCATATTCTAACAGAAGCTGAGGAAACTCAGATGGATAAGGCCGAGGAGAAGCTGGAGAGATACCTTGCTAGAGAAGGACAAGCCAAGACCCAAATCATCGTCTCAGTGTCAGAGTCCTTAGCCCTGATGCTACAGAAGCAAAAGACAGCAAAAGAGACTTGGGATGCACTGGTCAATGAAATGACCAAAAAGCCCAAGATGGTCCTCACCAGCCTGCAGAGACAACTCCGCAGTATGAGATGTCCTGAGGATGGAGACTTGAGAGATCACTTGGACAAGGCCCAAGACCTATATGCTCGTCTTAATGAGATGGGAGCTAGAGTTTCTGAAGAAGAATTCATGGACATAATCCTTGCGTCACTTCCACCATCCTATGAGGCAGTCATGAATGCCCTTACAACTTCGCTTGAAGAATGCGGGATGCCATTGGTCCCTGATAATATTATTAGGGTACTAAAGGCTCAGTATGACAGGAAGAAAACACTCCCGCAAGAAGAGCAGGTGTTTATTGGTTCATCTACTAAGAAGGACCAGAAGGGGCAGAAGGCGCATGTATGCACCAACTGCAAAAAGCCTGGACATTCCATCGAAAATTGCTGGGCTAAAGGAGGTGGTAAAGAAGGTCAAGGACCACGTCAGAAGAAGAAAGCCAAAGGCAAGAAGAAGAAGAAGGGTAAAGCAAAAGCGAATGTTGCCGAAGAAGAGTCTACTTCTGAGGAAAGTGGTGATGGGCATCTTGCCTTCACCAATTTTGACGAGTGCTCTAATTTCAATTTGAGCACATCCTCAGGAGTTATAGTCATACTCGACACCGGAACGACATCGCATATGACTCCTCACAAAAATTTATTGAGGAACTACTGTCAATTCTCACAGCCGAGGACTATCCGAGCAGCCAACAAAGGTACCTTTGATGCCTTCGGCTCAGGACTGCTCGTATTATCCAATAAGGTTGGAGATAGAACAGTAGAAGTCACGTTGCAAGATACATACTATGCACCCAAAATTGCTGCTACCCTCGTCTCGATCGGTCGGTGCGATGATGCTGGCTACGACATTCGACTCGGTGGCCAGAAATGCACAATATCTAATGCTGCTGGAAAAGTATTGATGCAAGCACCGAAAGTCAATGGCTTATATCGACTAGACCTCCAGTCACCAAGTGCTCAAGCCCATATGTGTTTATCTGCCATGGAAATTCATCAAAAGATGGGGCACATCTCGCAGAAGTCCCTACAACATCTATTAAATCATGGCATGATATTGGGCATTGAACTGAGCTCCACAGGCGATAGAATTGTCTGTGATGCGTGTATTCAGGCCAAGATTGCGCGCAAACCTCTTCCTCGAGAACCCAGAGACCGAACATCAAAATTCGGTGACAGAATTTATTCTGATGTCTGGGGACCTGCAAGACACCTCACGATCGATAAGAAGTCATATTATGTCTCCTTTATCGATGACTACTCAAGAGAATCGGTGATCTATCTCATGGCGAACAAATCAGAAGCATTCTCAAAGTACAAGCTCTACGAGGCTTTAATGCTTCGACAGAGAAATGTGCACATCAAGGCACTTGTTTCTGATCGAGGGGCGAGTATACGAGCTCTGAATTCGAACAGCATCTAGCCAAACAAGGCACGAAGCATCAGTTGACGGTACACGACACACCAGAGTCCAATGGTGTTGCGGAACGCCTGAACCGAACCCTCACTGAGAGAACTCGTGCCATGCTGCTAGAATCAAGCCTTCCTAAGATATTATGGGGCTATGCGATACAGCATGCCAATTATCTTAGGAACAGGACGCATACAAGAGCTCTACCAGATAAAACGCCCTACGAGATGATTCACCATGAAAAACCGAATCTCAAAGACATTCACGCGTGGGGAACTGAAATTTACGTTAAAATCACTCAGGGAGATAAATTGGCAGCTCGTGCCAAAAGAGCTCGATGGATAGGAATTTCTGCGCAGAGCCATGGTCATTATGTTTATTGGCCTGACTCGCACAAAGTTTCTGTCGAGCGGAACGTTGTCTTTGATTCAGAAATGAAGAAGGGAAAGGTCCCAATCATTTCTATTGAGGAATCCAAGCTACCTACGTCTAAAGAAGAGAAGAAAGCCATTCCGGCATCAGTGCCTGTGCCCGGTCGCTTAGTCAGCGAAGAGGCAAAGATCGAAGAAATTGATGAAAGTGCACCGGAAGAATATCTTGAAAAGCTGCAACCTATTCAGGGAGTTGATGACAGACCTAGAGAAGCTGAACCGATAAGGAGAAGCGAAAGGATCCGTCAACAACAAGTGCAGCCGGCCCCATCAGGTCCCGTGACAAGATCTCAAACTCAGAGACAAACTGGCGCACATACGACTACGCTAGCTTACGAGGACGTTGAGGACCATGAAGAAGTTTTATTCGACCAAGAATTATCCTCCGAGATTGATGGCATCAGTAGCTATGAGTGTGCCATCAGTGCGTTTCTAACCGACGGTCAAAACAACATTAAGGCGCCGGATTTGAGTCAAATTGAACCTAGCAATGCAGACGAAGCTCTGAATAATCCTATGTGGAAGAAATCAATGGACAAAGAGTATGAGGCCCTAATCGACAAGGGAGTGTGGGAAAGAACCAAACCACCTCCTGGAGCCAACATTGTCGGCAACAAATGGGTCTACCTTTGGAAGCGTAATCCAGAAGGGAAACCAATAGTACCTAAATCGAGAATGGTCGCCCAAGGCTTCACGCAGAAGTTTGGAATCGACTATGATGAGACATACTCACCTGTTGCTCGGTTATCCTCCCTACGGATCATATGCGCCATTGCTGCTAGGAATGACTGGCCTATTCATCAAATGGACGTGGACTATGCATACCTCAATGCTAAGTTGCCCGAACCTATTTACATGAAGCAGCCGTATGGATATGAGTCAGGAGACAAAGGCGAAGTGCTACTTTTGAAGAAAGCACTCTACGGCCTCAAGCAATCTGGAAGAGAATGGTACAAACGTCTAAGTGGTGAATTCCACAAGTTAGGATTCACTACGTCAGCCACAGACGGGGCTGTATTTTATAGACGTGGCGGAAAGGGGCATGTGATCATTGCAACAGCTGTGGACGACCTTACCATCACAGCTGAGAATCAATCAGTCCTGGACGAAGTCAAACGAGATCTTGCTCAGGTCTTCAGTATGAAAGATCTAGGCGAGATTCATTGGCTATTGAATCTCAAAATCGAAAGAGACTGGCAGAAGAAGACCATTGCAATTTCACAACCTGCATACATCGAGAAGATCATCAAAAAATTTAATCTCGAAGATGCAAAGACTTATGCTACGCCTCTTGATCCAGCCGTAAAATTATCTAAAGACCAATGTCCTTCTACAGAGAGAGGCAAGAAAGCCATGTCGAAGTTTCCATACAGACAAGCCATAGGATCACTGATGTGGGCGGCTGTAGCCACTCGACCTGACATTGCATTTGCGGTGTCATTACTCTCGCAATTCCTTGAAAATCCAGGTGGCACACACTGGAATGCAGTCAAACGTGTCTTCAAATATTTGAAAGGCACGAAGCATTACAAGCTCACACTTGGAAGAAATCAAGACGGCTTGATGGGGTATTCAGATGCGGATTGGGGTTCACAGAGTCATAGGCGTTCGTATTCGGCATACTTATTTCAGATTGATGGAGGCACTGTTTCATGGAGTTGCCAGAAACAGTCGATAGTAGCCCTCTCATCAACTGAAGCCGAATTCGTCGCCCTGACCCATGCGGGCAAAGAGGCTCTTTGGATGCGCCATTTTATTTCTGAAATATTCCAACCACTGAACAGACCCATCCAAGTTTATTCAGACAATCAATCAGCCATTGCCATCACGTATGGCACCCAACAACACACGAGAACCAAACATTTCGACATCAGGTTATATTTCCTTCGAGATATAATCAAAAATCAACAAGCCAAGCTCGTTTATTTGCCAACCGAACAAATGTTGGCAGATATCCTCACTAAAGGACTTCCTAGTCCTAGAGTGAAGATTCTCAACGAGCAAATCGGAATATATTAAGCTTGAGGGGGCGTGTTGGGTGCATTTATGCTCCTGCACCAAAATCAAGCATAATATATCCAATTTGTTGTGTGGCCTTCCAAGTTCTTCTCACATTGTTCTTGTATGATGCATCCATTTCTCTGGTTATTTTCGAAATTTTCCACTCATTCCTTATCTCTCTATTTCATCTTGTTATTCCTACTTTCACAGGCGGCTGCACCCAGCGGAGTCTGAAATGACTTCGACGCGCGAGCTCTTGGGCGCTAAAGGGCCGGGTAGTAGTACATGCGCAGTGGAACACATTTCCCCCTCTCTCAGTGACCACTAAATTCACTGAGAGAGGCAAGTAAATTAGTCTAGTAGTCTTTGCATTTATTGACCTAGAAATGCTCTGTAGTGAATTGATTTCTAGGTAGTGTATAATATATTTATAGTGACCACTAAATTCACTGAGAGAGTGAATTGATTTCTAGTCTATTCTTTTGAATAACAAGTCCATACCTACTGCCTATAATTCCTGTCCTCTACACCCATGCCCGTATTCCCTTAGTTACTGATTCCGCTCCATCACGCATCATTCGAATATTACCTCACCCTGACCTCGGCCTCCTGACCTCGCCCTGACCTCCACTAATATGTTCGCCCCTGACTCATACCCTCACTCGTATATAACCCCCCTTGTATGCATTCCTACTCCTCAGTCTGAAAATCAACTATCGTATCCCTTCGGTCCTTAGCTAGTTTCTAAGCCTCGCCTCTTAAGCCAAACCTCGCCTCTTATTCGTTACCCTCCGAAGTTGGGACTTGTGCGTAGGGTCGGCGCAGCATATAAGCTGAAGCCAAGTCCCACTCCGACTTCCCCATCCAAACCTCGCCCCGTAACCTTGGACCTTGCCTCCGGGTTCGTCCCCAACCTCGGTCAACCTTACGATGGATCATATCGTAACAGGGCCACCAATACATGCCTAGACCTTAAAACCCTTGCACTATGGGCTCAATCCTCACTGTAAGGCTCATCAATGGATTAAACAATTGCCAACTCGTCCTCTTTGTGCTTTGGTTCCACCGTAATCCTTGAACGTGAGTAGTATAATCCCTCTCTCATGCTCTCCGTACTCGTTTTGACATCTATGATTGGAATACGGGAAACTGATGAAGGGTCCGGCAGAGCTAACACTGGTACTGTGCCGCACCAACAAGGAATTAGTGTCCTGAGGACCTCAGCGTTCGGGGAAAGGGGAAATACGACGGCCACCCGTGCTTGCGATAGAGCCACTATTTAGCTTCTTTTGCTACTGCTTTCACCGCTGACGTGATCTGCAGGCTGACTCAAATCATCGTCGACGTATGGTGCGTGAAATATACTCCTATCCTGGACCTGTGTGAGCGTTGGTATGGCAAGGATAATCCAGGTAAGGATAACCGCCGCCCCGTATATCGATCCAAGGACCCGAAACACTGTAGCGTCAAGGGCTACGGCCAACTGCATGGTGAGAAATGCATGCACACCCTACATCCAAGTCGTGGTTGTCACGATTGAGACTTACAAATAATGCGTAGCGAATGCACCTACGTTTGAAAAAACGAGCCCCCAGAAAGCTAATCTGAAAGGTATTCTGTGTCCTCGAAAAAGAACGTCCCCTGTGGCAATGAATGCCACGAGAAGCCACCAGACTCCCAGGCACCATAATACAAATGAGGCGAAGAAGCAACACACGTTGAGGATCCTTCCTGATAGTTCGCCCCCAACCACACTACCTGCACCATAGGGCATCGTCACCTTGAAATTTTGTCCTGCTAGAAGGAAGGAGTACCCAGCCTGGCCGCAAGCCCCGAGAGGAAGGAAGGACGAGATAATCATATCAACGTCTGGGAGACCATCAATCAGTATACGATGCATGTAGACCGTCAGAATCATCAAAGCCAGGGATATCCAATGATTACCATGACAACGGACACTCCGATAGTGAGAAACGCATGGGGTAGATGGATCGGAATCAACACATCCGCAAGAAGCTGACCCGTTGAGGAGCAGACGATGGGCGCGACAACGGGGAGTAGCCACAATGGCGTTAGGGTAGACATGGAATGATTGTGGCGTGTGGCCCTACTTATGGTGAGTAAAATTAGGCGCGAAAATGGGAGGGGAAGACATACATAACATAGATAAGACCAAAACAACATAGCAGGGAAAGTATAGCGTCCAGCCACCAGAAAGCCCAGAGGACGTACACGAATCTGACGCCACCGAATCCCCAATATTGATTTACAACGACGATGGCCACGGTGATGAGAGTATCCGCTCCCATGGGAAAGCAACCTAAGTAAAGACTCTGAACTGGATGGTGCAATATCGAGCGCCAGATTCTGGGGAACATAATATAACAAGCCACGGATAGGGCAAGGAATACGCTGAAAAGTAGCAGATTCAGGAAGAAGAATGCCAAGGCAAATCCGTTCATAATCTTGGGATTGCCTCTGTACGGAAAGCCATGCAGCAAACAGCTGATTATCCCGGTCCCCATATTGATAGCGAACCAACCAGGGGAAAAATGCCTTACACACAAATTGTGCATCATTGAAATCAGTGGAATAGTTGGACGGGATACGGACCTTATGACATCCCGGAATGACTTCTTGGGCGATGACGGGCTCAGCGTAGGTACAGATGAAGTGTTGATCTACAAAAAATCATGACAGACATTAGGCCAGGGGATCTTGAGACCTTAGTATCGTGCTCACCATAGCTCGCGTATTCTAGGGGAACGATGCCCTCCTTATAAACACGCACAGATATGAAATTAATCACGGTAGTGTACGGAGGGAACCTCCCCTAGAAATGCCCAATCGTAGAATCTGTGCCCGGTTCAACGGGTGGCTCCTAGGGGTGACGCCGAAATGCTTACACAGGTGGTCAGCATTATGTCAGACCTTCCGCTCTTATGTGCACGCCGTGACCCTAGGCTCACCAGGAATATGACTATTAGAAGCCTGCATCCGTGTTGTCTTTCTCCTCCGCACGAAGAAACCTTGGTTCAGTTGTTCTTAATAGGGTTCTTACCATCAGGCAAGCGACTCGGAGGGACTAATTTGGAGCGTTGATCAATGGACACGCACACGCACACGGAAATGCAAACGTGCACGCAAAGGTTTGATGATGACAAACTAGAGGGACACCCTTGCACCTGCGGTACCCAGTGTGACATCTATAGTTAGAGGGTGACGTCGGATGGGTGGAGCCGTCTAATTAGATATGAATAGCGGTTGGCTCCTATACCGGCGATAATACCTCTCATCTAAGAGTTAAACGAGGGGGGTGGGTGGTTGTGGGCCCGCTGACCAATGCTTGGTCATTAGTTTGTCAGCGGAGCGCGCGAGTGGCGCAGCCGCGAGCCCCCCGGTCTGTTTAGGTCAGCGGCGAGCGGCACAGCCGCGAGTTACAAACGCTGCGCAGCAGCATTCCAGGTCACGTGACCGGTTCGCGACCATACGCGAGGGTGGTCCGTGCATGACCCTTCGCTTGGTATAAAGAGAGCGATGCCGCAGAACCGCACTCCCCACTGGTGTCCTCCTGTGTTCTGGCTGTGGTGGGCTTACTACTGCTTTGGCTGGTGTCTTTCTGTGTGTCTTTCTGTGTGTCTCTGGGTGTCTCTGGGCTTCTTTGGCTGTGAATTGACACCAGCTTCTGCTTCAATGTCCTGTATATTTTTTGATATTTTTTCGCAAATTGCTATCAATACACCTAACTTGCTAACCTTAATAATAGCCAACTTAAATATCCTGTACATTTTTTTGATATTTTTTCGCAAATAGCTATCAATAAACCTAACTTGCTAACCTTAACAATAGCCAACTTACATATCCTGTACATTTTTTGATATTTTTTCGCAAATAGACATCAATAAATCAAACTTGCTAACCTCAATAACAGCCACCTTAACTATCCTGTAATTTTTTTGACATTTTTTCGCAAATGGATATCAATAACTTATACTGACTTTGCTCAAGTTGATAACAACTTCTGTTTTAATGTAGTGTGTTTTTGTTATCTTTTTTTGAAAAATAAATATAGATATCAATGAATTATCCTGACTTTGCTAAAATTAATAAGAACAGCTGCTTAAATGTGGTTTCTTTTCCTATTTTATATATGTCACAAAATAGATACTGATACATGTCCCTGATATGTGTGAGGACACGCTACCTGTGGGGACATGCTACCTGTGAGGACACGTTACGTGTGGGGACATGCTGCCTGTGAGGACACGCTACCTGTGAGGACATGCTACCTACCAGTGAGGACACATTACATGTGGGGACATGCTACCTGTGGGGACACATTATGTGTGGGGACACGCTACCTGTGAGGGCACGTTATGTGTGAGGACATGCTATCCAACTGCACTTTGGGTCTTCCCCCATTTCTGATTTTGGTATTGTTTCTGGTTCTGTGAGAGTGTCACCGGAGGATCAGCTGGCATATTGATATAACCACATTGTCAAAATTCAGGATCCCCAAGGTCACTATTGGGTCTATTTCACAATGCACGAGCTTTGAAACCTGTGGATTATGACAATAGGCGCAATCTTATAATCTCTGATGATTCAGTCAAGACCATTACCACTTTCATGTCTAGAGTCGCTGGGAGGGCCATCCCAGAGGTTGAGAGAGAGCTCTGCATGTTCGGCTGTTCCATGGGTGCATACACGATTAATGATACTATATGAACAGGGATATATTTTGCATGATCCTATTTACCCCAATGCACTTGACCTTACTGATTCACTTGCCCTTACTGAGGCGTTTGACCTACACCCCCGCGCGAAGCGCGGGTACCCACCTAGTATTTCATGTAGAAATCCAACTCTCATGTACACCTGTGTACCTGTGTACATGTTGACGAATTCCACTCACGTGATGCAACGTGTGGACAACGTTGACAACGTTACCACTCAGGCCACCACGCGCGTCACTTAAGCTCGTGTCACCATCGTCGCCGCCGTCGTCCACGACATTGACCCGCCCACTCCATAGCCTTGCCTCGTTCTTTTTTCATTCCTGCTTCTTCTATTCTGATCTATCAGTCCTATGCCGCCCTCGAGGGCTCGAGTGTCACGCAAGGTAAAAGGCTGGACATCAACATATGAATCTGATGGCAGTATTCGCACTTCGTATACTACTCGAGGACCCCCACAAATAGCACGTGGCCATGCTGAAGTATCCAAACGTCGGAACACAATCGTTCAAAGTGAGGTGTCATCTGGTCTACGCGTTCAATTGCTTACACTTGCTTGCACTAGATTCCACTCAGTCTGAACGTCGGACTCTGTGGGATATCGCTGAATCTATGGCAGGAGGCTCCTGGGAAGTTGATCAAGGGGACCAGTGGGAACCACTACCTCTAAATGATGATTCATGGGAAACCATTGAGCTTGATACACACGCCCTGCATGAGTTGACCGATGAGGTATACGACAACTATCAGCACATCAAGAAACCTATGTAAGTTGGGTACTAGTCTTCTGAAGGCACTCAGCTGACTCTCTTGAAGGCGAACAACAGTTGATTGGCGAACACGATGTGACCAAGTCGAGAGGACCAACAGAGAATGGGAGGCACTGTATCCCACCCTTGTTGAGGCCTATTTGCAATGGGATACCACTGGCAGACCTGCTTCCGAAGTTCAGCACGTGTCTCATCCTGTCATGACGCGCTTATTTCTCATACTCAGGTGCTCTGTCCTGCCATTTCTCACTCCATCTCCGTGTTCGTTCCAATCGCCATTGTCATGTTCGGCAACCGATTCTCACTGTTCGCGCCAATCACCATAGCCACGCCATCAACGCACGATTGACGTCTTTGGACTGACTTGGCAGTCATCGCTGGGCCTATCACCTCCTCTGCTCGACCCTCTTCCAATGGTGTTCTGATAATCGGATTGTCATGACCTGTGTATTTCCTGCACCTTGTTATCCCCATTTCCCCTTTCGCTACTCCTCCCCAGTGTTCACTCGGCTTCACCCTCCACCTCGATCTCTCCTCCTCTATGTCATCTCTGTTCGCCCTTCCCCGCATTTCGCTGAACAGCCATTCGCTGCTCGCATCATTTGCCAGCAGGCACACCATCAAATCACGATCGACATCCCTACCCGGCATGATGGCTCGTCAGTAACTCCATCAGCTTCTCGATCCAACCCCCTTTTGGTGTTCATATGAGCAGGGTGCGTTCGCGGGACATCCTACCCGTAGGTCGTGTGGGATCAACCCAGTAGATGAAGAACCGGTGCAGGGTAGCATGTATGCGGGTCCCAAGACATGGTTTTGTCCATAAATGCCTTCGCTCCCTTTATTCTCCGTCGTTTCATGTTCTCATTCTCCCCTCACTCTATTGTATGTTTATTCCATCTACCTAGTATCATGACCGCGCACCCCTATCCAACCCTGACTTGTGACGGCCTCTTTCCTATTCGCCGATACCTTACGAGCATTCGATATAAGTAGTTTACATTCACATGTATATTCCCCAGTTCAATTATCATACGTCATTTATCTTGTGCAGCTTTGACCTCGCCGTGGTCATCATCCTAAGCCTTCTCTTGGAGATTCCCATCTTTGACTAGCAAAGGACTTAGGCATCACTGGTGAGTTCTCATACTTCATCTTCGTTACCTTAGCCTTCGAATCATTTTCTGTGCTGTTGGCGAAGGGATTGTTGAGACTTAGACAGCCCTTCCGTGAGACCTTGCATGTTACATTGTCAAGAGTCACGGGCTATTTCGCTACGACTGTAGATAGGGTGAGCCCCGTTTAGGCAAACCCTCTTATCTTGTGAACATTCATTGGTTCACCTATTCGCCGAATGGCATACTTATTCACACAAGTTATTCAGGCATTCGCTGTGTTCACTAATACACGATATTAACGCCTAAAAACCAATCTTGACAGTATAATTGAACTAACAGCTACAGTCAAAGAATTACCCTATTTTTCATGTCATCTACACAACAAGAAAACCCTGTTGTCCATAGAACCCGCTCGACAGGTCCAGTTCCTACTCCAGCACCACTCCAGAGGTGAGCAGCTTCCGCCTCATTCCCTTCACAAAACTCCACAGAGGACATCATCCCTTTCTCCCACCTCGTTGCCATGTCTGCATCTCGGCCTACACCATACCATCTGGTCCCCGAACACGCATCACCGCCTCTTTTCGACGTTCAACGGCAGCTGACCCCAGGCGAACAGCACTTCTCCCCTCAGCGACCACTTTCAGCCAGCACTCCCATATCTCGTCATAGGCCCATCACCGATTCTTTACGCCGCTTATTCGCCTCTAATTCGCCCAGCGGTCGCCCACAGAACCCTAGCACATTTCAAGAACCTTATCCTTCTAGGCTCCCTTGGATTGTCGGTGCTTCAGGACTCTGATTACGATCGGCCTTCGCATGACCCCACTTGCCACCTGCTTCGCCTAGTCACACTCTGAACCCTTTTCTCAATGTGCACTACACCCAGCATCCTCTTAACCCCCAGCCTACATCTCCTCTCAATTCTAGGCATACCACCTCTGTACACGCAGAATCTCGGGATCACACACCCGCTTCGCACAATTCTTCATCTCATTCACATCACTCACATGCTTCTTCGCACTCTTTGCAGGCTCTTCGCAGTCTTCACCATTCGGTGCATAGCGAGCATACTCGAGTCAGCTCTCAACCTACTCCCCCTCGCGAGGCACCTTTGGCAGACCAGGGACATCACGCTGACCCTGCGCCCGAGCAACATCTTGGCTATCCGGTTACTGGCGTGCCCTATTATGATCCGAATGCTTTGCCTTTCGGCAGTGCCCCGCCTCCATTCGCAGGGCAACCTCACCCGTTTGTGGGACAACCTCCCCTGTACCAACCTCCAGCCCAGATTCCTGCCCCACCTGGTGGGCCTGAGCCATTTGTATTCGCAGGACAACGTGACCCCTTCGCGGCACAACCTCCCCCGCAGCAGCCTCCGGTTCAGATTCCTGCCCCACCTGGCAGGCCTGTGCCTCTTCCATTCGGGGGACAACCTCTCCCCTTCGTGGGACAACCTCCCCCGCAACAGCCCCCGGCCCAGATTCCTGCCCCACCTGGTGGACCTGCGCCTTTTCCATTCACGGGACAACCTCACCCCTTCGCGGGACGACCTCCCCCGCAGCAACCTCCGGCACAGATTCCTGCCCCACCTGGCAGGCCTGCACCGCCTCCTCCACCCCCTCTTGGGCCACCATTTCCCCATTTCGGAGTGCCTCCGATCGGGCCACCCGGGCCCCCGGACCTCCTGGCCCACCTCCGCCCTTTGGTGGAGGGCCTTGGCCGCAACCAGGGTTCCCGTGGAATCCCTATTATCCCTTTCCTTTCGCCTACCCTCAGGCCGCCCCTGATGGTGACTCCGACGCTGCGAAACCTGAGAAATTCACAGGGAAAGAACCTTGCCTTCTCCGAACATTCATCGCTAGTTGTATTATGGTCTTTGACAACAAGCCCCGAAAGTTCCAGCAGGAGCGACAGCGAGTCTCCTACGCAGCATCCTACCTCAGCGACATTGCCTTGATTTGGTGGCAACCTTTTCTCATTCAGTTCCCAGAACCTCCCATTCGGAGCAACTGGCTTATCTTTGTTGACGAACTTAATCGTCTTTTCGGTCAGGCCGACATCATCCAGGTATCTGAGCAAGCTATTCGCAGGCTCAAGATGCTCAACACCCATCGTGTCAATCGCCACATGACCACATTCACTGAGTTGTCCTCTTATGTCGAGTGGAACGATGCCACCCTTTACAACACTTTCTACAACAGCCTCGCTGAGCGCATCAAAGACCACATGCTCTCCTACAAACGTCCCGAAAGCCTCGACGATCTCA
Source organism: Gautieria morchelliformis (assembly GCA_015179125.1). Taxonomy (NCBI): domain Eukaryota; kingdom Fungi; phylum Basidiomycota; class Agaricomycetes; order Gomphales; family Gomphaceae; genus Gautieria; species Gautieria morchelliformis. The sequence goes on along the minus strand of WHVA01000212.1, from coordinate 160,355 downwards.
AATGTCAGGCTCTTCGCATTGACAATTGCTACTGGGAGCGCCAAGGCGAAAAGCATATTACAACCTCTATTCGTCCCCCTTCCTCTTCCAAACCTTCTTCTACGCCACGTGCTAACGCTTGACCCAGACCCTCTGCCGCAGCCAAGCCCGACGAACAGAAAGATCTTTCCAGCATCCTCGATGCTACCAGACGTCTGACTGAAGCCGAGAAAGAGCAACGAAAAACCAAAGGCCTTTGCCCTTATTGCAGTGAACCCCCCACACATCACGCAAAGGGGTGCCGCTTTCAAGAGTCTGCCTCAACCACTGGCAGAGCTATCTTCACTCTCGAAGGCGACCCTCAGGTTGCGATTCTCGAAGAGGTTCCCGAAGATAGTGAAAGCTTTCCCGCGGAAGACTAAGCTCCCGATCCCTCTGTGGTGTTAAGAATGGATCATTTTACTCCTTCGAACAACGACCTTACCCACTCTGTACAAATCCCTGTATCTGTTCGCTTCGAATATCCTGTCCCCTTCATCTCTCCCCATCCATGTACACCTTCTCAGTCTCCGATTCCTTCCCCTCTCATCCTAGTTCTCAAAATTCACCGCCCCAATTCTCGAACGATGTCTCCTTCTCCTTCTCCTTGTTAGCACACTAGCCACTACTTGTCTCCTTCGCCGAACACGTAGATCTTCGTCTCATTCAGCAAACTCCACTTCGATAGATATTTTCACCACATAACACTCTTCAGTTACCTTCAACACACATTCCGAAAACTCATCCCCGCTATCCTTGGGTTATACCCCGAACACGGCGATTGGACCACTCTATTACACCTCGGCCCTTCCACCAGGTGTCGTTTCTTTCTTCACCCTTTCCTATCCCGAATCTTCCTGTTTTCGCACAGACGTTCAACATGGATGGCAAACTATTCCCGACCTCAGCAAAAGCCTATCAAGCATCACTCTACCGAGTCCTCCATATCGCTGCTCTATACTCGTCCCCGCTATCCTTGGGTTATGCCCCGAACACGGCGATTGGACCACTCTATTACACCTTGGCCCTTCCACCAGGTGTCGTTTCTTATCTTCGCCCTTTTCCGATCCCGAATCTTCCTGTTTTCGCACAGACATTCGACGTGGACGGCACACTATTCACTACCTCAGCAAAGCCTATGGGGCACCACTCCGCCGAGTCCCCCATACAGCTGCTCAACACCCATCCCCGCTATCCTTGGGCTACACCCCAAACACAGCGATTGGACCACCCTATCACACCATTCTGCCTTCCACCAGTGTCCCGAACCACGCCCACGCATTTTACCCATCGGGGCGACATGTACCATAAAGAGGGGGATGGTGCTTAAGCATGGGAAAACCCCTCACAACCCCGACATTCGGAACACTTGGCGATCACTTCAGTGCCATCCGCACAACTTCGCCAACCCCTCCAGCTGAATTCGCTTAGCCACATTCACCTACCTTCATGCGAAGTCTTCGAAGAAAGCTCAGGTTTAGAACACCATCAAGAGCTTCAAAACAAAAAAGTCGCTTTGTTCACATTACTTATAAACAAACCCTCTAGTCTACTTCATTAGTTTCCTGATCGTCGCCTGGACGCCCTCTAGTTCTAACACAGCTCCATTCAAGGCACTCAGTTTCACCAATAACTCGTTCAGTTTCACTGACACATCCCTCATCAAATCCCCTGACCTGTCCACCAGCTCCTCCATCCTCTCCTCGCCGGCCAGCGTAGACGTTCGGGTGCCTTCGGGGGTATCTGATAATCAGCCGAGGATACTCGGGAGGAGGACTCAACAAGCTTACCAAGGACGCCCTTCGATGAAATCAAGGACGAACCCGTCGCCAATCCCTTATCCTTCACTTTCCCCTTACTCTTTCCCTTCGATCCTCGCTCCTTCACCTCTGGCTCTCGATCATCCTTCGCCACGTACTCTAGAGCAGGGACAAGGACTCCACATGAGTTCGAACAGTGTAGGAAGAATGGAAAAATTGGAAGCTCACCCTCTGCCGCGACACAACCCTGGCGATCGCGAATGCATCGCCCACACTTCGCAGGCCTTTTCAGTACGTCATGCTATGGAGAAGCACACAGTCAGCGGGTGAATTACTTCGACAAGGCTATGCTGCTTACCCCTTTATAAATCAGCCAACCGAGCAAATACGCATGCTCGGGGTAACCATGCTTCGCCACCGATTGTGGGACCTTGTCCGATTTGGCAACCAGCGCATTCACCCGACCCTTGCGACGATGGGCAGGAGTAGGCTCAACTGCGACGACCTCGGGCGTAGGGCTCCGAGCGCGTTCCTTGTGAGGCTTCTTCAGTGTCAGGGCGTGGTCGCCTTCATCCTCAGATGAAAGAAACATCGGTCGACGTTTCGTGCCCACAGATGGACCTATGGCCGAAGTTTGGAGCGATTCAGGTGGTGCAGCGATGGGCTCAACAACAGGAGCTGAATCTGTGACAGGGCTCTGTTACGGTACGATCCGTCGTAAGGTTGACCGAGGTCGGGAGCGAAACCCGAGGTAAGGTCCGAGGTTACGGGGCGAGGTTTGGATGGGGAAGTCGGAGAGGGACTTGGCTTCAGCTTATGTGCTGCGCCGACCCTACGCACGAGTCCCAATTTCGGAGGCAAACGAATAAGAGGCGAAGTTTGGCTTAAGAGGCAAGGCTTAGAAACTAGCTAGGGATCGAAGGGATACGATAGTTGATTTTCAGACTGAGGAGTAGGAATGCATACAAGGGGGGTTATATATGAGCGAGGGTACGAGTCAGGGGCAAACATATTAGTGGAGGTCAGGGCAAGGTCAGGGGGCTGAGGTCAGGGCGAGGTAATATATGAATGATGCGTGATGGAGCGGAATCAGTAACTAAGGGATTACGGTCATGGGTTCAAGTGTTGTGACAAACGCAATTATTCCACTCCAAATCATTTATATATAAAAGGAAACTAATAAAGAAAGAAAAGAAAAACAAAAGAAAAATCAAAAGAAACAAAAATTATATTCATGATAGACGTCGGCGCAGACGACGATCACACGAAATTTATGTCATGCTATATTACTCACAAATCGGGTGATATACAGGAGTTCGAGCGTCGACCACGTGCGGTCAATCAGGGACGGCATGCCTATCGGGTGATGGCATCGGCCATGATGTCGACAGGCGCCAGGCCATAGGCACCGAGGGGTGCAGGCACCAAACGCTGCAGAAAATAATAGACTGCGCAGGGGTATGAGATACTGTGGAGGGACCTGAGAAAGTCACCTGCAGTATACATATTCAATCAGCGGCCCCATCTCCAAGACCAGCATATATGCTGGGCAGGGTAGACTCAGATCCATTTTTCTATTCTAATATCATGACACGTCTGACTGATTACTATCTTAACATCATGTGGACAGGGGCTTTGTATACTAGGTACAGATCTCTATTTCAAGGCCCAGACAATCCTAACACCATCCCCATCACCCCATGACCTTACGACTATAAATTAGTCACCCCTTAGTTACAAAGTAGTTTTTCGAGCCCGAGCTTGAGCTCATATCCGACCTTGATCCCATGCCTGTATTCCCTTAGTTACTGATTCTGCTCCATCACGCATCACTCGTATATTACCTCGCCCTGACCTTGGCCCCCTGACCTCGCCCTGACCTCCACTAATATGTTCGCCCCTGACTCGTACCCTCGCTCATATATAACCCCCTTGTATGCATTCCTACTCCTCAGTCTGAAAATCAACTATCGTATCCCTTCGATCCTTAGCTAGTTTCTAAGCCTCGCCTCTTAAGCCAAACCTCGCCTCTTATTTGTTTGCCTCCGAAGTTGGGACTCGTGCGTAGGGTCGGCGCAGCACATAAGCTGAAGCCAAGTCCCTCTCCGACTTCCCCATCCAAACCTCGCCCCGTAACCTCGGACCTTGCCTCGTGTTTCGTCCCTGACCTCGGTCAACCTTACGACGGATCGTACCGTAATAGTATTTTCAGACTGCTTACACCCTACGTATCCCTTTTCTTCACTATGTCCATGATAACTCGTTCTCGCACCCTTCGGGGTATATCAGAACAATGACGCTTCTCGGAAGCCCCCGACGATTCACCACCGTCCCCGGGGATACCCCTGGCAGACCCCACTGAGCCTCGTAACAAAGGCAAAGGTAGGGCTGACCCCGGTGACCCTTCAGGTGATCCAGGTGATGGCTCTGGAGGTTCTGACAACGATCAAGACCTCCCCAACCTACCACCCGAGGACCTCGGTGACCTCGAGGACAACGAGCTTATGCATCGAGTGTTCATCAAACTCGCGAAACCTCGTGAGTCCAAAGCACGAGCCAAGGTCAAGGAACCGGATAGTTATGATGGTACTGACCAGGCCAAGCTTCGCACCTTCTTCCTTCAATGCGTACTCAACTTCCAAGATCGCCCCACAGCATTCAAGACTGGGGCCTCGAAGGTGCAGTATGCTATTTCTTACCTGTCCGGCTCAGCTCTACAGTATTTCGAGCCGGCGATCCTCGGCGAAGTCCAACCTGAGCCAGATTGACTCAAGGACTGGGACAGCTTCAAGGCCGAGCTCGAGCTCAACTTCGGCCCATACGACAACGCTGCCCAAGCCGAGATTGACCTCAAGAAGATCGTTATGAAAGAGCACCACAAGGCCACGCGATTCTTTATCGACTTCGCCCGAGCTTCGACTCGGACTCAGTGGAACGATGCGGCCCTCCGACACTTCGCCTACAAGGGCTTGGCCAAAAGAATCAAGGACGACTTGCTTCACTTCCCTCGATTCCGCAGCCTAGCCGAGCTTAGGAACTTCGTGCTGGAATGGGACAGTCGTTACTGGGAGCGTAAGGAATACGACGCCATGATCAATGGTCGTAGCTCCCAGCCTGCACATGCCGCTAATCAGTCCAGCAGCAATGCCACTAACAACAACCAGTCCTCCAGCGGTTCCAATAACAATAAGAACCGCAACAAGACTAACAACAGCGGCAAGGGTTCCAACAACAACTCTTCGAACAACAAAAGTCAGCCCGACATTTCGAGCAAGCTCGGGAAGGATGGTAAACTACTTCCCGAGGAGCGCCAATGTCGGGTCGACCAAGGCCTTTGTCTGCTTTGCGGCACCAAAGGCCACATCGTCAAGGACTGCCCGAAGAACAAGTCTACCAGCGGTAGCGGTTCTAAAGGTCGGGCAGCGAAGACCCCCAACGAGGGGACTTCGGCCTCCATTACGGAGGTGAAAAAATAGGTAGCAACCTCGGAACCACACGATCCGAGGATTGCGGTAACCTCACTCGTGTACTTAGACTCAGTGCCGCTTCTCATTCATTGTCCAAAGATTCCCTTAATGTAGATCTAACCTCACCTTCACTTCCCAACGTCGCTTTTGTTGCATTAGTTGACTGCGGGTCCTCAGACTGTTTTATTGAATCCAGATTTGTCCAGAAGTATTCTATGCCTGCTTATCCTGTCTCCCCTATACCTTTGAAACTATTTGACGGTAGTACTAACACTACCATTACCCAAGCTCTAGACCTCTGCATTTGCTTTCCGACTGGCGAACAACAATGGGTTACCGTCTACGTAACCTCGCTCGACTCAAGTTGCTCGATGGTACTTGGCCACAACTGGCTCACCCGCTACAATCCATCGATTGACTGGGTATTGGGCAGTATTACTTTCAAGACCATCGACCTAACTACGGCTCCAGCGACCACGGCGACCTCAGCCCGCTCAGCTTCGGCTACGACTTCGACCTCGCCTACGGCATCTTCGCCCCTACCTCCGACCTCGCCTCCGAACTCACCTCCGAAGTTGCAAGCACCCCTCATTTCCCTAATCAATCCACCCGCTTGTTAGAATAAATGGATAGCTATATCACACAGTATTCTAAGGTCTATACAATCGTCTAACTGAGCTAACATCTGGGACAAATAATCCATGCACCAGTAACAGTGCCTGCCCTGGAAAGCAGGCACCTGGGCCCTGGTCAGAAGAAATATTGCTATGGGACTAATAGTCCCATACAGGGACATCGGAAACGATGGATATTACAGTACACTGTCCTATCTATGGACGTACTGAATAGCTACCTCAGGAGAGAGGTACAGAGATGGCAAATGCCTTGCCAAGGCTGCTGTAGCCACACAGCACAGGACACACATGATTTCTTTTCTATACTATTCCCCTGACCAGCTCCACTGATTACGAGCTGTATTACATGTTGAAAGGGGCTTTGTATATTGCTCCAAGGTCCCAGCTTAGATACTTGTCAGTAGGACAAGTATCGCCATCATTGTTCCTGCTCCACAGCTGTATGCAGCCTGTGGAGCATTTCCACATTATCCTGACCCATTCTATCACTATCTTGAACACTGGTAGTCACTACTATTTTAGTATAAGTAGCTACCATAAATGTATGAACAAAACATCCAGAATATCATCCAGAAATATCCATGATTCACTGTTTCACCTCCTGAAGTAACTGTAGACTTGTTTGATAGCTACAGAGCTTGGTTCTTGATAGATTTCTCTAATTCTTTGTTGAGAGTCTACTACAACGGGTTACACTATACTGTTCCAAAAGCGAAAGCTTTGGACCCCTTGTTCCTCTGTTCTCACCTGTTTCTTCCTCGACTCGGTCACATGACCTACATCAATCAGTGACGACTTGCTCCACAGAGCTTAGTCAGCTCGCGCATATACCGTGCACAGGGGTGCACGAAGAGTCCCAACTCCCTGAGTTATCAAATATATCCATTCCAATATATCTGATATATTATTCCTAAAACCGCTTTCATGCACGCATCTAGATTAGAAGGGTCCGAAGTGTTTCAGCTCAACCTGGCTTCGTCTGAGCTCCTCGCAACAGGGGCAACATCGAGAGAAAGTTCTTCCGAGCTTTCTGAGAATGTTAAGAAACATGTTCCCGAAGTATATCACGAATTTGCAGATGTGTTCAGCAAAGCATGCGCTGACACTCTAGCTCCCCACCGACCCCACGATATCAAAATCAACCTCGAAGAAGGGACCTCGCCGCCTATCGGTCCCATCTACTCTCTCTCGGCTTCCGAACTCAAAGCACTTCGTGAGTTCATCGACGAGCACTTGAACATCGGTTTCATCCGACCTTCAAGCTCGCCTCATGGTGCACCGGTATTGTTTGTTTGCAAAAAAGATGGCTCCCTTCGGTTGTGTGTCGACTTCCGAGGTTTAAACAAGATCTCGAAAAAAGATCGGTACCCATCGCCATTGATTGCTGACTTACTTGATGCTCCAAATAATGCTCGCATTTATACGAAGATAGACCTTCGTCACGCTTACCACCTCGTACGGGTGGCCGAGGGTGACGAATAGAAAACCGCCTTCAGGACTCACTATGGGTCCTTTGAATGGTTGGTTATGCCATTTGGTCTCACTAACGGCCCTGCTGCTTTCCAGAGATTCATGAACGAGATTTTCGCCGACCTTTTGGATGTTTGTGTGGTGGTATACTTGGATGACATTCTAATCTATTCCAGTGACCCCTCCAAACATGTTGAACATGTCAAGGAAGTCTTACGACGACTACGACTCAACAACCTCTTCGCCAAAGAAGGTAAATGCGAGTTTCATCGCGATTCAGTTGAATTCCTCGGCTACATACTCTCTCCCGAGGGCCTAACTATGGCGGATGACAAGGTAAAGGTCATTCAAGACTGGCCTGAACCTCGCAAAGTTCGCGACATCCAATCCTTCCTCGGCTTCGCCAACTTCTACCGACGTTTCATTCACAACTACTCCGACATCACCATTCCTCTCACCCGACTCACCCGCAAGGGTACCCCTTGGAACTTTTCCGAGGATTGTCGGCAGGCCTTCAGCTTGTTGAAGAAGGCGTTCACTACCGCTCCTATCCTTACCCACTGGATTCCTGACCTTCCACTAATCGTAGAGACTGATGCTTCAGATTATGCCTTAGCGGCAATCTTATCGTTGCGAACCTCGGAAGGCGAACTTCATCCCGTCGCTTTCCACTCCCGCACATTCACCTCTACCGAGCTCAACTACGATGTTCACGACAAGGAGCTCCTAGCCATTTTTGAAGTGTTTCAACGCTGGCGACACTACCTCGAGGGCTCTGGCGACCCTGTCGACGTTATCACCGATCACAAGAACCTCGAATACTTCTCAACTACGAAGCTCTTGACCCGTCGACAAGCTCGGTGGTTAGAATACCTTGCCCAGTTCAACCTTGCCATACGCTTCCGACCTGGTCGCCTCGGAACGAAGCCTGACTCTCTCACTAGACGATGGGACGTCTACCTTAAAGAGGGGAATAGCGACTATGCCACCATAAACCCACAGAACCTACGGCCAGTGTTTACCCAACACCAGCTGGCATCGTCCCTTAGAGCTACTAACCTCGCTCCTGTCATACTCCAAGCCGCTTCACTGCTTGATACCGAGCAGATCAGAGCTGACATACTAGCAAACCTCCCCTCAGACCCCATAGCCAAGTCGCACCTCGGCTTGGTTAATGACCCGAGGTGGACCACAGACCCAGAGGGCTTTCTCAAGCTTGACAACCGAACCTATGTTCCAGCGGCCCCAAGACTTTTGACTTCGCATCCTGCAATACAAGCATGACCACATTCTCTCCGGACACTTCGGGGTCAGCAAGACCTTGGAGCTGATCCGACGAGACTACACTTGGCCAGGGATTAGATCCTTTGTCAAGGAGTATTGCAAGACGTGTACCACTTGCATGCGAAGCAAGCCGCAACGTCACAAGCCCTATGGTCTCCTCAAACAACTTCCAGTTCCCAAGAAGCCTTGGAATTCCATCTCTATGGATTTCATTGAGCAGCTCCCCCCTTCATCCGAGTTCACCTCCATACTAGTGATTGTTGACCGCTTCACTAAGCAGGTTATCTTCATTCCAACCACCGACAAGATAACCTCGCAAGAGCTCGCTCATCTCTTCGTCCTTCATGTCTTTTCCAAGCATGGAGTCCCCTCGCACATCACCTCGGACAGGGGTTCCGAGTTCGTCTCGCACTTCTGGCATTCCCTAGGGAAAGCCTTGGACATGCGGTTGCATTTCACCTCGGGATATCATCCCGAGGGTGACGGTCAAACCGAGCGTGCTAACCAGACCTTGGAACAGTACCTCAGGATATATTGCAACTATCAGCAGTCCAATTGGGCTTCGCTCCTTCCCCTAGCCGAGTTCGCCTACAACAATGCGCCTAGCGCAACCACCGGCATCTCCCCATTCTTTGCTAATAAGGGTTACCATCCGAACCTCGCAGTTCACCCCGAGCGCGACCTCACCTCGGCACGAGCTCGAGACTTCGTGGTTGACCTGGATGAGCTTCACCAAGAACTTCGCAGCGCCATCCTCGAGGCTCAGAAGACTTACCAAGCCTTGGCCGATGTTCTCCGCAAGCCCGCTCCTGATTTCCAAGTAGGATCCCTCGCCTTTGTGAAGGCACAGTACTTCAGAACGACTCGCCCTACCAAAAAGCTCGCCGAGAAGTTCTTGGGTCCTTTTGAGATCATTTCCCGAGCGGGTACTCACTCCTTCACCCTTCGACATCCAGAACACATGCATTCAGTCCATCCAGTATTCCACATATCTATGCTCGAACCAGCCTCACCCAACACCATCCCGAACCGAGTTCAGCCGCCTCCGCCCCCAGTCGTTATCAACGGCGAACCCGAGTTTGAGGTTTCCAAAATCCTCGACTCAAAGATTGATAATAGACACAAGAGCTGCAAGTTACTCTATCTTGTTAGGTGGACTGGTTACGAAGGTATGGACGAAGAAACCTCGTGGATCCTCGCTTCCGAGCTTGATCATGCCTCGGAGCTGGTCACCGATTTCCATGAGTCTTATCCGGGCAAGCCGGGACCTTTGGCTGCTCTATGACCGTTTCCTTGTTTAACCCCCATGAACCCAGTAGTTAGATAACAAAATCCCCCCACAACCGAACAACAAAAATCAATAAAATCCAAGAAATTCCATTATTCCCTTAGTAAATTACTTGAACATCCTCATATCATCTCCCTCGCTCTCCTCGCTACCTTCTCCCGACTCCTCCCCATTACTACTACGACTACTTTGCTCCACTAGACCCCCATATCCCCCATACTCCGCCAAATCTCTCGTGTCCTGCAGACGTCTCAACTGGTTCCTCCGCCTCCTCATCCTCATGAACTCTATGTCCGCCCTGTTCATCCTGTCATTCGCCGCTCTAAACTCCCCCAATAACTCGCACACCCTCTCCCCAACCTCGCCCACCTTCTGTCCCACATCCCTCACCGCTGCTATCAACTCCCTCATCTATGCACTTCGCTCCGACCTCTTCGTCTTCTTATCCTTCTTCGCCCTCCGACCTTCCACCTCGGTTTCTTCCACCTCGGCTTCCTCTACCTCAGTTTCCTTCCCCTCACTCTGCCCCGCTTCCCCAACCTCTCTCCCCTCACTCTGCCTCGCTCCCCCAGTCTCCTTACCCTTCTCCTCGCTCATCCTCGCTTCCATCTGCTCTACCCTCGCGTCCAAGTTCCGCTCGACCCAGTCGCTTGAGTCGTCGTCCTCCTCAACCTCGTCCCGAACTTTGGCCTCTTTCCTCGGCCTCAGTCCGTCCTCGCTGTTCTCACTCCTCACCCGCTTCTTGCCCGCGGCGCTAACCTGGCCCTTTCCAGGGTTCGGCTTGCTGCGACGACCTAGGGCTATACTACAGCCTAGGGACCGCGTCCGGCACCACACGCATGCGCCCCCGTCAGCGACGCCGAAGTCAAGGCTCACCTGGCGAAGGCACGTGTAGTCGCGCTCTTTGCAGCGCGCGCACCTCGCCTCGGGCTTCACCCCGAGCTGCCACGCTCGAGGACCCCCGTCAGCGAGCTTGTACCCGTATAGGGTCAAGTCGGTCGGGTGGTAAGCGAAGAGCATTCGCTTGTACTACTCAAGTCAGCGAACAGCAAAAGACGATACTACTCAACGACTCACCTTTTTGCCATTCGGCCCTTCCTGCCACGGCTGCCGCATGTCGATGGCCCCCGTCTTATCAATTGGCAATGTGCCAACGTCAGGTCGATCCTCGGGCATAACCTCGCCCGAGGCTCCGTTCTCCTCAGACAGCAATGTCTGGTCAAACGCGTTGTTCACGCTGTTCTCGTCGACGGCTGAGTTGAAGAGGGGTTGCGGGTGCACCATATTCGTTGGCACTTGGGTTCGCTGCCTCCTACCCACCCTTTTATCTAACCTCGGCTACGATTTAAGCTTCGCCTTTCTGGCTACTGAACATCGGGCCGGGATCTAGATTCGAGGATAGGCGAACCTTGTTCATATTACGGCCTTGAGGGTCTCGGCCATAAAGAGGGGATACTGTAAGGACCCGGCCTTTGGCCGGTTACTTACCGGTAAAACCTTCTTCCGAGCCCGAGCCTTGTGATATTCATGCCCGAGTACATATGATCCTTATCTGTGCCCGAGCCCGAGCCCGAGCTTGAGCTCATATCCGACCTTGATCCCATGCCCGTATTCCCTTAGTTACTGATTCCGCTCCATCACGCATCTGTTTTGGAACCCTTCAAGACTTTGGTGTTATTGCTAACACTTCAATCTATCAGAACATGTCGTTTACAAGACTCAAAGAATATTAAACAATGCTGCAGCACAACTCTGGAAATAATTTAATATTTGTACCTTGGTTGCAATCCACGTAAAAACTAGTCCAAGTTAATACGGATGGAAGGCAATACGTTTCTTAGCAGCACTGAACAATAAACTAAAAGAATGTAGGTTCAAGGACACTATCGGGGTCCAAGCGTATTCCAAAATATGAAGGAATGTACTTAGCAGGCGAGTTTATAAATGGACTGCCCTGATAATCTACCAGCGCACAGCAATAAAACGAGGGATGAACGAGTTTTAGAAGTGACTTGTGAAAGTCTCTAATCAGGAAAATCGACTGATCAGATCGTCTCAGGTATTGGAGTGCGAATGGCAAGACTATCAATTGACAGACTCACTCTGTAGAATTACACCCGGAGGATTAGTCTAGTGGCTAAGCAGAAAAGTATCTACTTAACAAGGAATTAGACACTAAAGTAAGTGAATAACCCTAGCTGGGATTAGCAGCTTAGTAAGATGCAAGTCACACGAGGTCACGTGGATAGAAGATGTTGGATTGCTGGAATGATTCTCCTAGGGGGTCAGAATGGCCTCCTTTTATATTGTAAATTACACAGGATTACGTAAAATGGGGAGCTTCTATCTATTAGGCGAGTGATGTCATAAGTAAATATTTGCGCAGCTAAAACACACCCTCGTAACTATAGTGGTGTGTTTGTGCAAGGAAATTAAGAATAGATAGCCAATCACCTTCCCTGATTTGCACTGCCCTGCATAGCCTTACACAGCCCTGCATAGCCTTGCATAGCCCTGCATAGCCCTGCACAGCCCTATGATGTCAAGGGTCCTATTTCAGGGGTTGTGGCACTAAGCTTGGAGGCTCAGCATCCAATAATATTGCTTGATTATGCACCCTAGTTTTGGCTCTGCATATCATTGGGCAGTCTTGCACACAGCCTTACACAGCCATGGTTGCTATGAGGCAAGTCATGTGTCTGCTGGGTTTGAACTATATTTAAGTGTACAGGCTTGTGTAAGCTGCACCGGATATTCCCAATCTCACCAGCTGAGATTGAAAGAGCCAAAGTGTCGGAGTTGTGGGTGTTTGAGGACGTGCGGCTCTGAATAAGCGCGTTCGAGGATCGCTCCGGTCGGAGTTTGAAATTGAGCGCCGATTTCATAGCCTTTGTCAAACACAATAAAGCAGTTTTGAGCCAAGGAGGTCAGGACAATTGGCGAAAAAATGCAAGAAAATTCAAGGAATATTCTAAAAACAGTCCCCCATCAAAGCTGCGTGTATTGGCTGATGTTAAGATGGGAAAAAGGTTTTTACAGACTTTTTAATGCTTTTTTTGAGGTTTTTAAACTAGAAAGCTGGTTCCTACACAGCATCACTCATATATTACCTCGCCCTGACCTCAGCCTCCTGACCTCGCCCTGACCTCCACTAATATGTTCGCCCCTGACTCGTACCCTCGCTCGTATATAACCCCCCTTGTATGCATTCCTACTCCTCAGTCTGAAAATCAACTATCGTATCCCTTCAATCCTTAGCTAGTTTCTAAGCCTCGCCTCTTAAGCCAAACCTCACCTCTTATTCGTTTGCCTCCGAAGTTGGGACTCGTGCGTAGGGTCGGCGCAGCACATAAGCTGAAGCCAAGTCCCTCTCCGACTTCCCCATCCAAACCTCGCCCCGTAACCTCGGACCTTGCCTCAGGTTTCGTCCCCGACCTCGGTCAACCTTACGACGGATTGTACCGTAACACACGGTCAAGAAAATGTGGGGCATTTTTCGTGAAACAGGGGTCTTTGTCACCATGGAACGACGCTGGTCATGTGTGACATGGTGAGGAGTGGAGAACTGTAAGTTCTTCAATAGATTACCCTTTTATTCATCTGACTGTCATCTGCCCAGTGCAAAATATCCTCTTGCGATGGTGGACCGGCTTCTCGAACTTTGCGGTCCACGGTTGATGATAGGATATGACATTGGTTGTGGATTTTCTGCTACTGCCAATCAAAGCTCACTACTCGGTCCCAGGATTCATGCCAAAGAATGCCGGTTTTATGTGGGGTCTTTCCATGGGCACGCACACTGTCGGCTGTGCCAGCTAGACTGGCACCCACTATACATTCCCGGATGTGGGCTTGAAGATTTTGAAGGGTGCGAGCACTGTTTCTCGGAGTCTAATGCAGTTGCATCGCATACTGGTCATGCCTCAAGTTTTCATCAGAAACAAGCAATCCAGCTGCATTTTCAGTGCTGGAATTCTGATAAGTATGCTGAGCTCAGTAAGTATTTCAGTGCTCAATGAGAGTGGTGGCTGAATCAATGACAGGCACTTTCTTGTATAACAATTATCGTCAAGCTCTGCAAATCCTTGACACGCTCCCGACACAGCTCACAGCCGCCAAGAAAGAGCTGAAGATACCCTCAGATACAATGTTTGATACATGGCGCAATGAAGAGAAAGAGTATCTATCCAGCCTCAAACAGGAACCTGAAATTGATGTCCTCAGGCCAGAATATCTCCGAACGCTTCGCAAGCTCCATGATGCACAGTAAGTGGTGTTAAGCTCTTACTCTCAATGAGAACTAATCACCTTCAAGGCAAGCACATTCAGTGGTCTCACTGCAGTGGATGGCTACCCCCATTGAAGACTTCCACCAGACCAACTTTTATGATCAGCATCGCTCACAGACAAAACGGCTGCAAAACTCTCATACCAAAGGTTTGGACTCACTGCTGATGCTCCAAGAGGCAGTTGAGAATTTAGAAACCAAGCTTGAGATAACAGAACGCTGGACCCCCGAGGGTGCCGAATGGAAGGCTACTGAGTGACTTGTGGCCATGCGTGAATATCAACTGGCAGTGGATAAACTGGAGGGTCTTGTAATTGTGCGATTGTTCGAGCTTAGCAAGCGCAACCATTCAGGGACTGGTGAGTCTCGGTTTGTCAATTATTGCAGTTCCTGATTTTATCTTCCTATTTTTTAGGGGAAAAACTGTGTTCCCACATAGCAAAGGCTCTTCAGGCCTGGTCTCAAGCTATTCAGATGGCTGTGGCAAATTACAATGATGTGGCGAGCTGTGTATCTCCTAAACGGCCTGCGTTAGATGTCAAGAAAGTACTCGAGTACATATTCTTGGCCCAGTTTGATGTACTCTGTGATAGCAGGCATCATATCAAAGAGAAACCATGAACCTGGGCAGCTGAGCGTGAAGCTGCGACTGCATTTTTCAAGATCACACGAGCCCGGGAGGAGATAGAACGTGTGAATGTTGAGGCCCGGAGGCTGCGTACATTCATGCATGATGAATCCACATGCAAAAACATCTTCAATGGCTGCAGGAGTCAAACAATTTGCTTGCTCATCAAGTGGAGAAGCAGCTCAAATTTCGCCAGGCCCTCAATGATGTCCATCGTCATCGTTTGGATCGATTGGAATCTTTGCCTGGCTTCACAGGCAAACCTAGAATAGGCACAGTGAAAGGAACGATGTGGGTCGAGGGTGAAAGTTCAGAGGAACGTATGGATGCTGTGGCGGCAGAGGGGTCAGATTGTGGCAGCCCATCCGATAGTGAAGATGAAGAGGCAGGTATGGCACTTGATGCAGCTCTAGATATAATAGAAGACCATGAGTAAGGAAGGAATACATTAGCTTTTCAAGCCACAGAAGGGTGACCGAAAGTGCCAATCCCAGTATGAGTTCGAGCATATACATGCAGTCGATCAACCGATGGCACACCACAATAGACAAACATAAGTACCACCAATAAGTATCTCAAGTCTGCATTACCTTCTGTATGTGTACCTCCTGAGATAACCTCTAATACTCATGATGATACTGATATCCCAGGAACAGCTTCATTGTATTGTATGCATAATGTATAATGCTAGTGGAGTAGGTTATTGCAACGCATATATACTAGCAGTCCCTCGAAAGACAACCTAATTCGCTGATCCATCCACCTGCACGCTGGAATTATTTTGGCAGAAATATTCTGTTCACCCTGACATAGGTTTTGATCCTTCTATCTTCCCATGTATTACTAGTTTCTGCTGCCTTTCGAAAGCAAGCTTCAAGTATACTAATGGTGGTAGTATTATAACCGTGAGTTGAGGCATAACCGCATTATATGAACCCTCCATTCTCATTGCCATGCACTATGTATAAGCACTGTTGCACGTCAGGCATTTATGTATATAATTGCTCAATTCATAACATTTACTTTATTTTTATTTTTTATTTTTGCTTTTAATCCAATTTTCGTCTTTTGGGGCCAAACCCTATGTAAGACATGTCATACAAAGCGCCATTCTCTAATTGTGCGCTATCCATCCTTTCCATCTCGGTCTCTACATGTGCTATAACATTTACTGGTATGCCATAGCGTGCTAGAAACACGGTCGGCAAATGCCGACAGCAAGTCGCATGTTGCATGCAGCTTGAGTGTGACATTAGTGTCAAGATTGGTTTTTAGGCGTTAATATCGTGTATTAGTGAACACAGCAAATGCCCGAATGACTTGTGCGAATAAGTATGCCGTTCGGCAAATACGTGAACCAATGAATGTTCACAAGATAGGAGGGTTGCCCGAACGGGGCTCGCCCTATCTACAGTCATAGCAAAATGGCCCGTGGCACTTGACGATACAACGTGCAAGGTGTCACGGAAGGGCTGTCTAAGTAGCGACAATCCCTTCGCCAACAGCACAGAAAATAGTTCGAAGGCTAAGGTAACGAAGATGAAGTATGAGAACTCACCAGTGATGTCTAAGTCCTCTGCTGGTCGAAGATAGAAATCTCCAAGAGAAGGCTCAAGACGATGATCACAGCGAGGTCAAGTTTGCACAAGATGGACGACGTATGATAATTGAACTGGAGAATATACATGCGAATGCAAACTACTTATATTGAATGCTCGTAAGGCATCAGCGAATAGGAAAGAGGCCGTCACAAGTCAGGGTTGGATAGGGGTGCGCAGTCATGATACTAAGTAGATGGAATAAACATACAATAGAGTGAGGGAAGAGTGAGAACATGAAACGACGGAGAGTAAAGGTGGCAAAGGCATTCATGTACAAAACCATGTCTTGGGACCCGCATACATGCTACCCTGCACGGACTCTTCGTCTACTGGGTTGATCCCGCACGACCTACGGAAGGGACCTCCTGCGAACACACTTTGGCCATATGAACACCCAAAGGGGTTGGATTAAGAAGATGATGGGGTTAGTGATGAACCATCGTGCCAGGTAAATGGTATTGATCGTATTTGATGGCGTGCCTGCTGGCGAAATGCACGAGCAGCGAATAGCTGTTCGGAGAAATGCAAGGAAGGGCAAACGGGAATGACATAGGGGAGAAGTGGTTGAAGTGGAGGGCAAAGCCGAGCGAACAAGGGGGAGGAGTGGCGAAAGGGGAAATGGGGATAACAAGGTCCAGGAAATACACAAGTCATGACAGTCCGATCATAGGAACACCATCGAAAGAGGGTTGAGCAGAGGAGGTGATAGGCCCAGCGATGACTGCTAAGTTAGTTCAGGGACGTCGATCGTGCTTCGATGGCGTGGCCATGGTAAATGGCGCGAACAGCGAGGATCGGTTGCCGAACATGGCAAGGGCGATTGGAATGAACACGAAGGTGGAGTGAGAAATAGGAGAACAGAGCACCTGAGTATGGGAAATAAATGTGTCATGACAATTAGGTCACACTTTTGTTTTAAGCTACACTCACGTTGGCATCCCATACCCTCCTCTGTATCACACACAGATACAACCACCACGCTCAGATGCCAGCCTATGAGGGTTCCAGTGTCGCTGACCCTTTATATTGGTCGGGCCTAGTCAGCAAGCCATCCTCAACTCGAAGGACAGTCAAGGACAGCCTCTCTCAGCCCCTGTTGTCACCGACAACCTAGTCAAGACCATCATGGCCATGGGCCATGATGGTCATGACTTTCTCTCCACTACAGGTAAGACGGTGCATCCAGCCTACATCAAAAACAAGGCGGCCAGACATCCCCAGCATGTGTATACTTCCGAACTGCTGTTCGCCCTGGTAAGTACTCACAATCTGGCAATGGTCGTGTCACAATCAGTGTATTAATTGCTATGCAGGCCAAATACAAAGAACGCTATGAAGACACCATTGTAGTTGCGCTTGAAATCACTCCAGAGTCAGACCTTGGCGCTGGTGGCATCTCCATCGAGTTAATCCAGAACAAGAATATGCAATGGAATGAGCCTCGGGCATTTCATAGGATGCCTCAAGTCCAGGAACTCCTGGCCAAGTTCCGTGCCACTCTAAGCCTGGAGCTTCTGGAGTATCAGCAACAGTTTCCTTCTCGTGCTGGGCTCCCCCCTGATCGTGTCGTATGTCACCATTTCCTAGCCTTGTCTCTGCTAACTGACAGTGATCTAGCCCCCTCTCCCGGCCATTAGAACTCCAACCTCCAGTTTTCAGCTGTCTTCCCCATTCCAGGGCCACTATGAACCCATTTCTGACACTCCTCGCATTCCTCGCACCCCTCGCACCACTCACACCCCTCATATGCTATCTGACCCCATGTCCGCACAGTCATGCCAGTCTTATTCTCCTCAAAGCTCACCAGTGCTGTGCAATTCACTGCAGCGCCAGAATCTCCTATGACACACCAAAGGCGTCACCGAGAAGTTAATGTTCACGTTCATGTGGGCAGTAACCTCTCAGGCAGTAACAGCACCAATTTTTCCGTGGCTAGTGAGGAGGATGATGGAGATACGATGGTCGCAACTGTCAATGACAGAGGGGGTAGAGACCGAGCCAGTGCTCCTTTGTATCTGTCATTGGCTGAGTTGAGAGGCTTGTCGTTGCATTAGTTTGCGGCTCAACCACATATAGGGTGAGTATGGCAGACCATAGAAAACCACTCTCACACAATAGATAGTACCACTACTATGGAACAAGTACACAACCATCAAATTATGTCAAGTATCTCAATATTTACTAGTTAAACAAGTCATGTTGAACATGCCATGCCCCCACAACGTGGGTCACGTGACACAAGTATACAGTAAATGTAAGTGACGTGTCTACTGGAACTTATCACTTATTACTCACCATGGCTTGTTCATCTGCTTCCAACTGAGGGACCTACTTCCTGCAACGCATGCACAGGAAGGCTGCACGTTCCAGGGCACGCAAACGATGCATGAACATACCTCAACACGATCGATGCGCTGCTGCCAAACGGACCGAGCTCAGAAAGAAACTGATATGGGATGACATAGTAGCAGAATGGTGCAGGCAAGAAGATAACGCGTGTATTTTGGCAAGAAAGCATAACAAGTCAGGGCACTGGATGATGAGGCATATCCAGCGCGTGTCGTGCTATGGATCACACAAGCGCAAGGTGCATCCTTGGAATGCATTCATTCATGCACAGTCCCTGGAAATCAATGAAGGTGAGTTACTGGCTTTAAGCGAGACCTGATGGGATAATGGAATATATAGATCTGCCTGCTGGTGAAAAGGCATGTCTACACGAGCTTCAAGCATTGGTGAAGAACACGTTAAACTGGAGGAGTATACCACAAGAGGACATGGACGCCATGATCCACTGTTTAGAAGAGTGGTGTTTGCTGAGAAAGACGGGGAGCCGTTTACAACCATCTGCCCTTGCACAAGATGTCAGGCTCACCACACAGCGTGTGCAGGAGGAGGTGAGTGACATGGATTCATAGAAATATAGTATGCTGATACATGTCAAAGCTCACGACACTCGGTGCACGATGCCATACCTCATCCATGGCGGTGACTGTCCGCACCTCCCCTGCATATGGTAACCCTCCAATATATTCAATTGACAGCACTTCCCGTGCATTTGTAGAGATTGTTTTAGGCATGGAGTTTGAAGAACTTTGCTTGAAATATGAGGCATTCGCTATGTGTGGGTTGCAAGGTATGGCGCCATGCCAGTAACAATTTGCCCTAACAATGGTATTCTGCAGGGGTAGCTAAAAATGACAACGTGCATCACTGTATGCTCAAACGGCGTGTGCGAATGCTGGTGCGACGTGGTCTTCATAAGTAGCTCCTCCCACAAATGGGGATTTCACTAATACATTCAATGAACCCAAGAGGAAATCACCGGCAATCCAACCCTTGAAATGAGCTGGGAAAGATACAAGCATGCAATCGTTGACAAGTACAATGTGCCATTGAGGGGTGGCCTTCTGTTGATTTCAATCCAGGACATATGAGTACCAAGGAGCTGGATACATTGTTAAAGGCATGGGCGGATGGGACCTGCCATTGGCGCAAGGTGCTGCCTGACGAGTTGGAAGAGCGTCAACAGACCATAGCCCAAAAAAAGGCCTCCAGGGAGATCAACGCTCGACCACGAAAGAAAAGGAGCGATGCAGGCAAAAAAAGAAAACCGTACTGCAAGACACGGGGCAAGATGCGCAGTGCCAACACCAGTAGCAGTGGCAGTGACAGTGACCATAGTAGCGAGGGGAATAGGAGTAACAAGGCTTCAAAGAAATGTAGGATGGGGAAGCATCAGCCTGTCAGTAGGGAGATCATTGATGATAGTGATTGAAGACAGTGATTCATTGTATATACTGCCACTGTCTGGAAACATCTATATTTTCTGGTCATTAATTTACAAGGATTCATTGGAAGGAGCAAGAATGAAAAAAGAACGAGGCAAGGCTATGGAGTGGGCGGGTCAATGTCGCGGACGACGGCGGCGACGATGGTGACGCGAGCTTGAGTGACGCGCGTGGTGGTCTGAGTGGTAACGTTGTCCACGCGTTGCGTCACGTGAGGGTCAGATGGAATTCGTCAACATGTACACAGGTACACAGGTGAACATGAGAGTTGGATTAATTCTACGAGGGTGAAATATGAGAGGTATTATCGCCGGTATAGGAGCCAACCGCTATTCATATCTAATTAGACGGCTCCACCCATCCGACATCACCCTCTAACTATAGATGTCACACTGGGTACCGCAGGTGCACCCTTGCTGGAATTGGGCCAAGTCGGAACCGAAAACCAGCACTTTTTCGCACGCAACTCCCATTGGTAGAGCAACATGTAATTCAAGGAGCCTGTTATGCTCCGCCGTGATAGTATTTACCGCAATGTACGCACAAAATCACGAGCATGACGGTCGACTCAAAAGACGTGGCTCCTATCGTACATTTGAAGAATAGTGCAGTGGGAATGAATACTACCAAGAAAGGGAGTGGAAGAAAAGATCTGATCCGAGTCGCCGTTGCCAGCAACCTGGTTGATGGGCTTATCTAGTAGTGGGTACGGAGACTGGGGATAATCGACCAAGAGAAATATTGCTTTGTCCTTCCGCAAGCCTGACGACCTGGCCTACAGAATGAAATACTGTCGCATCAAATGCAGCTCTGCTTTGCTGTTTCTTTTCCTTTGCGGTCGGGACCTTTCCTGGCCGTATAGAATAGATCGGGGCAGACGCCGGCAGCTGAGGATCCCAAACCTGACCCTTTCGCATTCGAGATTTGAGATAAGCATGGGTCAAAAAGCCAATATTTCGAGTGAGGCGATGAGACAAGCCTCGGGTAGTCGCAGAACTGTGTAAAAGTTCCAACGTGTTATCGACTGTGGAAAAATAGTTGAGGTGTCCATACAGAGGACGCATCGAGAATCAATTTCTTGCCTCTCTTGTTCCAGGTCACCAGCCATTGCTCCAGTAATTTGGTTTTCTGCGGATCCCGCGTGGTTTTAACTTGAACATCCACGTTAGCTGCTTCGTCGAAGATGGGACGATACAATTTCCGGATGTTTCTTGTCGCAGTGGGGTGGTGAAGAACGGCGGCAGAAGTCGCACGCAAGAAAAGACGGTAGGTAGATGTGAGTTGAGAGGACAAACGAATAGGAGACCCAACAGGCATGTCACTATGAATGTGAATGTCGGGTTCTAGGTGTTGGATTTAACGGCTCAGCCCCATGGCTCCTATAAGGATAGCGAGGAGCATGTTGAAGCTGTTGCGGCTGTCGGAGTACCATTGAGCGCCCAGAGAACTCTCCCAAATGGCTTCACTTCACGTCCAAACATAAACTTACTCCTCTCTTTCAGCTCTGCCTATCATCACCATCAAGGTTATAGAAGACAGTTCTTTGATACCAATCAGGTTCATCACCTGTGTGTTGCTCAAGGATGACCACTCGTTCACCCACAGGAGGACCCAAATCTTTGCGCGACAGGATCGCCAGATTTGAAACAATAGACATCCCCTCATCGAGGTCTCCCATTTCACCCCGTTTAAAGACGCCAGGTGTCAATGGCAAACTTACCACTGTTGGTCGGACATCAAATCCGGCTACTGTGTCTTCAACGCCGTCGAAGACCCCTACCATAAACTCAAGTGCACATCTTCCTGTAGATGACTTGATAGTGACAGGGGCAGAGAAGGCTGTGGTTGTTGAAAGTACGCCTGAAGCACAAGCCAATTCCAGTACCACCAAAACCCATGCATCACCGAAGGAGCAGCCCCCGGCCGTTTCTGTCGGCGAGTCTTCAAGTATACAGACGATATCATCGGAATCTTCCTCGCTGGATGCATTACTGTCTCCAATCGCACCAGAGGTCTACGGGCGAGATTTTGTGCGTGAGTCTCCGCGGGAGGAAGAGGATAGTGACATTCGATTCTCCACAATTCCCCTTTCTGGACAGTCATTCGATGAGGACGGAAAATGTCAGCCTTCTTTCTCTTCCTTCTCTTCCGGCACACCATCTATCGATGGTTCAGTTTTCATGGATCAGGCGTCCAGCCAACCCGAGCCTTCGGAGGACATCGCCGGCACTTCTTCAACTCTCATACACTCCGCCGACGGTCACAAGAAGGACTCAGTATCCTCTCCGACTAGTGTTCCCTTCCTAATGAACCGGCTTGATAAACAGGAGGAAATGAATGATATGACCTTGGGATCAAATCGGCAACTTCAGGAGGAGTTCATGCGGATACAGAAGCAAAGGGCCAACGCGGCTACAGAAGCCCAGCAAATTGATTGGGGTCCGTACGCCATTTCTGTCAGAGGTTCGGTAATTGACAGAGTCTTATGTAGACTTTTGGGGAGAGGTGATGGCAGGTATGGTGTCTACTGGCTACACCCAGCGACTTTCGATCTTGGCTTAACTCACTTAGATTACCATCAATTTGCCCGGGAAAACTCCGATGAATTGGCGCGCGCTATCGAGAGCGGGATACCTAGTTCGCTGCGAGGAATGATGTGGCAATTAATGTGAGTAAGCGTACCGTACCCCCTTTTGTAGTATCTCAGACGGCAACCAGGTCCGCGTCTAAGGATCCGGAATTGGAGGCAGAGTACGCCCGACTTTTGAAGGAGTCGAGCATACACGAAAAGGCCATCATGCGCGATTTAGGCCGGTGGGTATTGTCCTAGTGCATGATGAACGACCGACTAAATTTATGCAGAACATTTCCTCACCACGACTTTTTCATGGATGGACAAGGGATAGGGCAGGAAAATCTTTTTAATGTACTCAAGGCGTACTCGTTGTGAGTAATGTCGTTTGTGCTAGCGTTTGTTGTGTTTATACTGTCATCTAGATATGATCCCGATGTGGGGTATTGCCAGGGCCTGCCCTTCATCGTCGCCATACTTCTTTTGAACGTGCGGGATCTCTCTTGCGTATTTACATGTGCTCATTTCTAGTTCCACAGATGCCTGATGAGGAAGCTTTTTGCTTGCTAGTTAGGCTCATGGCAACTTATGGCCTGCGCAGTCACTTCTTACCCGAGATGCCAGGGCTTCAGCTTCGCTTGTTCCAATTTGATAGGCTGGCGGAGGAGCTCTTGCCTGTCTTGCATATCCATTTCCTGCGTCAAGGGGTGAAGTCAAGTATGTTTTGCTCGCAGTGGTTTTTGACCATGTTCAGTTATAGGTGAGATGTTCTTTTACTCATCAGAGAAGCCCCCCTTATGTTTTTCCTGGCGCAGATTCCCGCTCGATGTCGTCTTCAGGATATTCGACAATGTTCTTGCGACCGGCATTGAGGCTATATTTGGCTTCAGCTTGGCACTATTACAAAAGAATGAAGAATCTCTCCTAACGCTCAAATTCGACGACATTCTAGGCTTTCTTAGAAACAAACTATTCGATTCATACAAGGTGTGCAGTGATTGTCTTTGATGATCTGGCAAGTTTAGGATAATCGCGAGGTACAGGTCGAGAGTGAACAGGACGATCCAGTTTACCTTGTTGACGTGTTCGTACGCGACGCAAGTCTTGTCAGGATTACCCCTTTCATGCTGGACGCGTATGCCCGCGAGTACCAGGATGCTGTACGAGAGCGGGAGGCACATGCTGTAGAGATGGATTCCCTACGAAATGCCAATCGACACCTCACTGCACAAGTGTCAGTCAGTTTCAGTGTTTTTAAACGTCAGTACCTTATTGACGTTCGCATAGTAAATCTCTGGAGGACAGCTTGGCACAGCTGAACACTGAGCATTGTGATATTGTGGTGAGCGGATATACATTGCAGTGTCCGTGATTAATATTGAGTGTCACGCTTCAGAAACAACTCGTGATGGCAAGATTGGAAAATGAGGAAACGGAGGGCGAGCTTGTCCGATACAAGCTGCTGTGAGTACGGTTGGACCTTTTGATGGGCTGTTCTGATGGATCCCTTAGCTACGCTGACCTGATGCACAAAAGCGAAGATGCTGGGAGCTCTCATCGACTGAGCAATCTGAGGGTCGGCAAGTAACAATCCAGTGACTCTGAGTATTCACGAGTACTGGTCACATAGACAATTTATTCACTCATTGCATTACATCTCAAACATTTCTGGGACATCTTGTATCTTTATTAGTACTGCACGTCATATGTACCCTTACAACCTTCTATGTTATAACGGCGGACCGTTAGCTTTCAAGAGAGAAATTCTAAGGCTTCGAACCAGACGTTTTCTGGAAGAAATCTTCATCTCGGATATCAACGATGTTGTGCCTGCGAATTCTAGTGAGGGGAAGGAGTAACAGGGGTAAACTATACATACTTTGATTTGACATGCGACCGCAATCCGTTAAACGTGAACGTGCCAACCTTCGGGCAATGCCGACATCCAAAAGCTTGTCGATGGCGTTGCTTGCAACCACTCCTTGAGAAGCCCTTCAATTTTGCAGCCAATCCATGCTCTATTGGAGTGATTAGAGGACGTGAAATATTCAGAGGGTGTTCTGAAGTGACAAGCTCCAAAGTGATGGTTTCATGCCGCTTACAATGTCCAATCTAATGCGTCTATAATAAGACCGTGCACGTCATCGGGCGATGTCACTGCTCACCACAGAAGATGCATCCATGACAATGGGATTTTTACAAGCCGTACATAGGAAGCTGCACCCGAAACCATCAAGTTGCATTTGTGTTGCATTTCGTTCTTTCAAGTGGGAGACACGGAGCAGCTCTTTCGCTGCAGTGATAGCCTGTTTTGGATACGACCACAATTCAACAGCTAGAGCAGTTCTGGAACGGATGACTTTACCTTCTGATCAGCCTTGAACTCCTCGACTTTCCAGGCACCTTTTAATCTTTGCTTTTTGTTTTTGCCAAGACAGCGGTGTGCACACACGTCCGCGAATGTCAGAGCATTATCATCCTTGAATGGCCCGGTTAACCTCCTGCAACGCGTACAGCTGAACCATGCAGTGACTCGGTCCACAGGATGGACGAACGCAGCCTCTTTATCCAGCGCGAGTTGGTCATAGCCAAGTGCTTCGGAAAGCTTAGTCTTTGTGTCCCGTATCCAAGCACTCACTTGCTGCGCTACGTGCTCGCGGGTCACCTTGTTATTCTTCAATTCCTCACGCACGCTCTCTTTAGATGGATTTGACAAGCATTCATCAGTATTTTTCCTAGTAAGAGTTCTGGCCATGTCAAGGTGAAGGAACTCGGAATATGGTGGGAGCGGGGTTGTGGCCGCTGTCTTGAGCATATTCCAATGGTCACGAAGATCTTTGCGATTGACGCGACTGACGTCCTCCACAATTCGGCGGATACGAACTCTGCGACATTGTGCAACTTGCTCAGCAACTTGTTCTTTGAGCTGCTCAAATTCTAACCTTGACTGAGCAAAGGCATCGCGACATACATTCAAATTTCTGACCTTGCTCAGTAATTTTCTCAGCCAATGCATCTTTCATTGTCCTGAATCTTATATAAAAAGGTGTATTGACGAAGTCTTGAAGGAGCCACTTTTCACCGCTGGCCTTAGCTTCCGAGCTGTGATTCAGATCAGCCTAGTAGTTGGAAGTAGCTTGAACATGGTTTCACAAGATCCTGTTATAACGGCGGACATCACTCCGCCACTGCTCAACCGAATATCCCCAAGTTCTTAACCCAGTAGCATACTGCACAATCCCTGACGGTAAACACTGCACACGATTAGTATACGAGTTAAGCTCACCCGCATGATCTTGGGTCGGAGCAATGCCTTCTTCGCGTAGTCCTAAGGGGAAGAGGTTAGAATTGTTACTACTGGCCAAGATTTTGGATACCTGTTGAATCTGGGAATATGCGGCAGGGTTCCGAACACTGTCTTTATGTTGCTGAATCGTTGCCTCCCACTCTGTGGGTCTATACGCTGTTACAAATGCATGATTGCCTGAGTTGAGAAGTATCGCAGCCAGTATATACGCACAACGAACACCAAGGTCATCGTCTATTCACAAATTAGAACATAAGTTAGCTCAGGGGAGAGGGAGGTATAAATAGTAGTACCTTCGAAACACATAAGCCACGACTGCACGGCGGCCACGTGTGGCAGGTCTTCTCGGGGTACGGACGCATTGTGGGTAATACGCTTGAGGCTCCTGGGAACAGCATATGAAAATGTATTATCTGAGATTCCTTGAAAGACTTACGCCATCCATGTGTTCTGACACCTTACCTTGGTTACTTTTAACGAGTCGCCAAGTAAGAGGCTCTTTTAAGACACTCACAGAGTCGCAGATACGAGCACGCAACGCATAAGAAAAGGGGGTTCGCTTAGTCTGCCGGTGACAGACCTTCGCGTAGCCTTAATACCACCATATTTCAAAACCTCACACGAAATCGTACCTCACATGGAACTGTATCAAATATGAATGCTATGTAGGCGCTTTCGGTCCAGTTTGGTGCTGGGTCTGGTATAGGTTTCGGTTGAAAGCGTTGCCTTGCAGCTTTCCAGATGAACAGGGATGCAGGATTGGTCACCAATGTGGCACAGAGAAACCGACTTGTGCGAGCGAGTGACAAGATATCGGGCGAGGAGGCATATGATAGAATTTCCGCAAACATCTCCAGTGGCAATTGGTGGAGGCAATTGCGGCTATAGGTAGATGACGACTCGGATTCATCATGGATGCTTTCCTTAGTACGTCGTCGTTTTGACGAGGTATTACTGGGCATTGCTGGAGGTGGTTCAAGCTGAAAGCCCAGAGGGCGTGAGAACTCACGATCGATCTTTTACGGCGGCCTTGACGCTGCCAGATGGTTATATCTGCTCACTGCTGGAGGTCTTCCCTATTTCCATGGCAGTGTCGACTGCCTGTGAAGAGTCGACCATTTCGCCGTTTGCCGTTTTCATCCCTGACACCTAGGGTTGCAATTCGAAAGCGTCCAGCATGGTATATATATTCATTCACGCTTGCTCTTGGCTTGGCGGCTGGATATACCGGTTAGTACTACTGCAAGGCTATAATTTCGTAACATGGTGAGAATCCTGTGATACAGCATACGAGACGTGGGCTCCTTTCCTCCGATATACCGTCATTGCTACAAAAAGGTGCTCGATACTCGGGCACGCTGTGGTTTTGGATGCAATTGACTACAAAAGGTCTATATGGTATTCTGGATGTTTCCCGATCTACCTGACGAGACTGGAAGCTTAGGACGCTATCCAAGTCCTATAGCACACCCGAGGAACAGCTGAAGGCGTATTCCGATTGTCACTTGCGTAGTGCTAACAGGATCTTACTGGCATTGCTTGCCAATGGGGGGATATTCGTCAAGCTTGGGCAACATGTGTCATCACTGTTTGTGACTTTCAATCAGAATATGCAATAAGAAATGCTGACAGCCAATCATGTAAAGCGCTGTTCTCCCTGTGGAATGGACGCACACCATGCGACCACTGCAAGACCAATGCCACGCAACACCATACGAGGACATGGACGCCATGTTTGAGTTGGACACTGGGAAATCCGTCTCAGAGTGGTTCGATGACTTTGAGCGAGAGCCTATAGGTGTCGCTAGTCTGGCACAAGTGCACGTAGCACGGGACCGACAAACTGGCAAGAAAGTGGCTGTGAAGTTGCAGCATCCATACCTGGCCGATTTTTGCGACGTTGACATGGCTATGGTAGAATTTTCTCTAGGCATGTCGGTTCATCAATATGTCTTTCACCAATGACTTCATTCCATTCCCACCTTCAGCTTGTATAAAGATGCTTTTTCCAGAGTTTGAGTTCACGTGGCTTGGGGAGGAGATGCGTGAAAATCTGCCAAAGGAATTAAACTTCGTTCACGAGGCTTCGAATGCTGAACACCTGGCATCAGACTTTGGTAACGTCAGGACATCTTTGTATGTCCCCAAGGTGTTGTATGCTTCCAAAAGAGTAAGCTCGTACGACCATGTGTGTTAGAACACTTGACATTACGCCTGTCTTGTAGCTCCTGGTCATGGAATATATCGAAGGAGGGAGGATAGATGACAAGGAATATCTGGCCGAACATAAGATCGAGCGAAACAAGGTTGCCCTGGAACTCGCCCGCATATTCTCTCGTATGGTTCATTTGAATGGATGGTTTCATGCCGTAAGCATTGTGTTGCAGCTGTTGTTCTGCTGATTCAGATAGGACATGTGCAGGATCCTCATCTAGGTGACTTTGTTCCATAATGATGATATAAACCATTCATACTTTCGTAGGCAATCTCCTGATACGACTTTCCCCGCATGATTCGAAGTCCCCATACAATTTCGAGATTGTGATGCTGGATCACGGCCTACATTTTGACATAGATCATGACTTACGCATCAATTACAGCAAGTTGTGGCTGTCCTTCATCTCTCCCACCACCTCCAGAACATCCGCAGACCGTCGCAAATACGCAGAGCTGGTCGGGAATATTGGCCCAGATTTGGTAGGTGCCTTCTGTGCCCCATTCCGATTCTCTTCGAGACCAAAAATGAACTGTAGTACCCTGTTTTCCAAACTGCTATCACGGGTCGTGCGGGTCTTGATGACATTAGTCACGATTCTGGTACGGGACGGCCCGCGAGTATGATCGATATGCTTCCGCAGACGATGGAGGAGCTGGAGATGATACGTAACACGGTTCTACAGCGTGAGGGGATGCTGCAATCAGTGTTTGATGTACTCAGGAGAGTGCCGCGGCGAGTCCTCATGCTATTGAAGTTGAACGATCTGACTCGGTGAGTATGTGTTAACTTTTTGGTCCTTGTCTCTGACATGATGCAATGTGGTTATCTTATCAGATCACTTGATAGTGCACTCGCCACAACGCACTCGAGTGTATGTTTCCCTCTGTTGTACAGAATGACCTCCTAAAACCCAAACAGGTTCGAGTTTTCCTCATCACAGCGCGATGTTGCAGTCTTGCGGTCTGGTTGGATGACCGTGACCGTCTTATTACGAGACTTCGTAAAGAAGGCTTATTTTCCCCTAGAATCATATATGAGTACTTCCAAACATGGTGGTGAGTATCAAAAGGTGAAATGCGTGTCACATATGGTGGCTGAGATCGACTGGACAGGTCGTTCCAATGCCTATATCAACGCCTGCATGTTGTCGAGTTATATATGGACACAAAGGCCCAACTTGTGCTCCGCACAGCTTGGATAAAGGGGCTGTTAACTAACGGCCCCGAGGGGGCGCGCAGAGCCGCGGCTGGCCTAGATGTTAACGCCAAAATGTGATGTGTTTATTTATGATTGATATGATAAAGCAAAGATACATTTGAGGATTCAAATAGCAGTACACCATATACTTATAAGAGTTTCCTACAATCAACACATGCTCTTCACGATGAGACCTTCTGGATCATAGTATCAATATCACGGACACTTCTCCTCAAGCATTTCCACTGCGCCACAAATGTGAGAAGATTGGAACGATATAGAACCCTAAATTCCAAAAACGTACCTGGTCAACCGTCAACGCGATCCCCTTCTTGCCTGGCTTCTTCTCGCCGTCACGGCCATAAAACTGGCGTAAATCAACCAATTTGACGCCTCAAGATAATTCAGGTCAAACATCCACGACAAATATAGCAGAGTCTAAGTGGACCGACCCTTGTACATACGCACTGAAACACGTCTCGAAGGGCTCAGTTCGATATATTGTTCCCCATTGTGCGTCGAATGTACGTTGCTATTTCCATTGGTGCTCTCTTTCTTCATTTTCTAGGAGATAATGTCGATATTATAGGTTGTTTGAATACTTGCAACGCACCTGAGAAGCTGCGGTGACCGTTGAACTACTCGTCGTCGCGCTCCTCCTCGGGTCTGTCGCGGAGTGTGCTTCATGTATACTCGGTTGATCTGGTGGCTTTATATCTATCTCAGGCTGCTGTTTCTTTACAGCACGAAGCGGTTGATCATACGAATGGACAAGGTTAGAGATAGATATCTTTCAAGTATAGGTGAATGAATGCTGTTACAGCAACGGAGAACGCCGCTCACCTTCGACTTTTTGTTTGGCCGGGGGATGCTATCGACATCGGTTTAACCATGGGGCCGGCACTTGAGTCTGCTTTCCTCTTACCGAACAACATGATTAGCCGCGTGACGTCACTTGCCTACTAGGCGCCACAAAATGAGCCCTACGAGCCTACGAGTCCAAATCATAGTTGTTTGCTTATTCCCCATGTAGAAATACTGCCTAGTCATGAGAATGTTTTTTGAGTGATTGTTATTAGCTGCAAAATTGAGTCAGAAAAATTCTTGAACAGACCCCAGATTGGCGGGTAGGTGCATATTGGCCTCTACAGCCAAAAAGCTGGTTCCCTCTTGTAGAAGCATTCTTTGATGAGATTGTATTGCCAGAATACCAATACCAATACATAAAATTGGAAGAGAAGTTATGTTTTTGGTATTACGTAGTGCACTTTACTTCGACCTATTATCCATAACTACTAAAGAATCACACTGTCTACAACCGGGCACCGCAAGATCGATCCATTGAATGTACTATTTGACGTGCTTGAATCTGGGCGCTACCATCGGGTACCGAGGTAGGGGCCGTATGAATAGGTGCCTGGCACGTGGCCACGCGCGGGTGATCGATTGATCTGCGCCACGAACTGGCAGACCCGAACCGGCGCGCGGACTCGAGGAGAGGACAAGACGGCATGAAAGTAACACTATTTGGACTGGCTATAGCAAATTCGAATCGGAAGGTGTAATCATCGGAATTGACAATCTCTGCCGTGGCTTCTCAGTTCTGGTACCTTTGGAGGATTATGGAGCCAAGGCGAGTGTGCAAGCTCTACTTCAAGTTCCAGATTCTTGATCTGTAAAGGTGCACTCTTCCTACAATGTGCCCCTTTCCACGTTATCGTTTCTGCGCGATAGTTGAATGACGAGACGCGTCAGTGCTCCGATGTGCCGTGCCGGATCTCTAGTTCTCTGGTTCTCAACACTGACACACGTGAGTCTAGTATACTAGTATATCTGATGGAGTGGGACTACATTTTCCGCATTGCGATCAGTTCACACTCGTATACGCAAATGATTGGCTGTACTCCCAGACTCAAGGTGCGCAGTACTTACCTGGCTTCAATGGACTGGATCGAGTAAGGCTCGATGTTTGTTTTTAGAAGGAACTTCACTCTTATTTTGGAGTAATTTCCTCCCAAACTCATATTGAGGCTGATTCATCACCAGGTTCCTTCTAATAGTTTAAAGAGAATTGTGGCACAGGCTCTTGCGGTCGTCAACATCTCCAGCCCTCTACGGGAGCCTGTCTCGTTTATTTTCCTATTGGCTACCCTGTTTCCGCGTCCAGGCAGGATCCACGCGGCAACTCCCTGTGCAGACTTAATTAGCCGATCTCCGGAATTGATGCATCGAGCCATCGGAGGCATCTACCTTCGTTTCTGGAGGCCATTCGGAGGTGCCTGTAGTTCTGCAGCTCACGGGTCGAGATGTGTTAGTCTTAGACGTGGGCCTGAGGTCAGCATCTAACAGGTTTTATGCATAGGGACGTCACCGATTATATTCTAAATCAAATTATTTGTCAGCATTTCATGCATACAGACTGATTTTCGCGGTACAAAGGATCACCTCATGTTCTGCGCCGATAATTCACAATACTCAAAGGATCAGACTTTACTAAGGAGGTTACCTCTTTTCTACTATATAAGCACTGCCCACAGGCTTGAATGACATCCAATCGAGCACTGTCAACTCCATCATCTGTAAGGCAACCTTAGCTAGCTGTGGAGATCACACCACCACACAACTGACAAGGGGAAATCCAAAGTATATATAAATGAACAGAATATACAAGAGAAGGGATTCTCACCTGACAAGGGGAAATCCAAAGAGAAAAGTCTAAGGACCCCCAATGTCAGTGTGAGGGCAACACTAATGACGAAGCCACAACCAAAGATACTCAAGGAGATAAGAGCCGATACTAGGACAATGACCAACTGTGTAGTGGGTATCCTCAGTTTATAACTCTACTAACAATAGATACATGGGGACTTGCCTGTGTAGTGGGTATCCTCAGAGATCAAGCTGAGGAAACGCCACCACACGGGCTACAGTCTTATAGCGCTGGCAAGGCTTACATAATAGGGGAGATGGAAACTTGTAGAAGGTTACGGAAAGTGACAGAAGGTGACATGTGACAGAAGGTGACGGAAGGTTATGGAAACTGACGGAAGGTGACGGAAACTCATGGAAGGAAATAGAAACTTGTGGAAGGAAACGCGTGAACCCTGACAGTCAGCCAGCCTGTATTATACTACACTGGTCCACAGCCAGGGCCAACACTTGCCACTTGCCATCAACCCTGCATTCCCCTGACCTCCCTGACCCTTGACTGACCCTTGATGTCAGGTACTATGCGAGTCGCTTGACTTCTGACACTGTTCCGAAAGCGGAAGTCAGAGAGTGGAGTGGAATTGGTGAAGTGGACAGAACTGGTGGAAGTTCTCCAAGAAGTGGAACCATTTCCAAAAGCGGAGTTAGAGATGGAACCGGAACCAGAGTCGGAAGTGGAACCGGAACTTGGGGTGGTATCAGAACTGGAAAACAGGGTGTCCCCTGACATTGTCCATGTCCCAACAGAGAGCACTCCTCCTCTTAGAGAAGCAAGGAGCATTTGCCATCAGAAATATAAACATACCGAAGCCTGGCCCAGGTGATATTCTTGTCAAAGTAACACATCCTTATGGTATCTGGAGAATTATCTGAAGGATTATCTGAAAGGACTGGGACTTCACTTGTGAGTCTTCACCTCCCATCTTCACCATTTCACCCTTTGAGGCCTCACTGTGCTGTTGGTAAAGGTCTCTGAAGGAGAGCCTTCACCAACAAAAGGATCATTCACCCCAGAAGGGCCTTTCTATGCAGCCTCACATGTTACATCATCGAGCTATGTAAGCTATTTGCTTTGACTGTAGATCAGGGTCCTTTACCTAGATCACCCTATACCTTGCACATCTTTACTGGTTCAGTCCCCTTCACCAAACCACATCTTTCGCTGCACAAGGCATTTGGGAATTCCCTGTGTTCGCATATCTGGTATTTGCTGACACACAATACTAAACACCCAAATCCAATCTTGACAGGGGGGTTGCCACACAGAATTATCCAAGAGGAGAGGCTTAGAAACTAACTAAGGATCAAAGGGTTAACTTAGTTTGATTTTCAGAATAAGGAATATGGAAGCATACAGGTGGGTTGATATATGGGGTGAGGATATGGAACAGGGGCAAGCATATGTGGGGTATGGAGGAGGGGTGAGACATGAGTAAGAAAGATATGCGAGGTATAGTGGAAAGAGACATATAAGGAAGTGACCATATGCACAAGCTCGGGCGGGAGGGCAGCAAATGTGGAACGAAGGAGATATAATAATCTGATATTCTACGATCTGTACAAGATCATCTGCCTTATATACAAAATATGATGTCCATTGTATTACCAATCTCTTCGAGCTGCTGTGCCGATGCAATGCCGGTGCACCAGCAACCCGGGGTCGAGAGCGATCTCGAACCTCCGGCTAAGTGCGTGCCGGCTCTGCCTCGGCGGTGTCATCGTCCCGATTACTAACACTCCCCCTCAGCGAGAAGTCCCTTCGGCAAAATCCTAATTTCCCTAATAGATACCTATGTTGGTGCATGTCTAATCCCTTTGTAAATATGTCCGCTACGTTCTCCTTCGTCGGTACGTATGTAAGTGATGCCTCGTGAGAGGCCACTTTCTCACGGATAAAATGATATGCGACATTGATGTGTTTGGTACGCGCATGATACGTTGCGTCATGCGATAGTGTAATGGCGCCTAGATTGTCTGATCGAAGTGACGTGGGCTGGGTTTGATCAATTCCAAGTTCCTCGATAAAACGCCTCAGCCAGATTAATTGCTTGGCGCCCTCGGTAAGTGCCATGTATTCGGCCTCCGTGGTAGATAGCGCGATCGTTCGCTGCTTCTTCGAGCTCCATGCAATGGTTCCTCCTCCTAGTATAGCTACGTAGCCACTAATAGATAGTGCGTCGTTTCTATTAGCATAATCCGAGTCGACAAATATTTCGAGGTCGAGACCAGCGTCTCGTCGGAAGATTATGCCGTCGTCACGTGACCCTTTGAGGTACCTGAGCGCGTGCTTGATCGCCGTCCAGTGCTCGGTTCCGTAAGTAGTAGTGAATTGGCTCAGATGTTGTACGGTAAAAGCCAAATCAGGTCGCGTGCTGAGTGCTGCATACATGAGTGATCCGACCGCCTTAGCATAGGGTACTTCGGCAGTTGGACCTGTTGAGTCCATGGGTGTCGTGAGTTTGATCATTTTATGCAGAGGTGTAGATACCGAATGTGCCATTGTCATGTTGAATCGATCGAGTATGATGTCGATGTAATGCCCTTGTGACATGATCAGTGTTCCCTCATCCCTATTCCTCTCAACTCTAATTCCCAATATTTTCTTCATTTCTCCTAAATCTGTTAAAGGGAATTTCCCATGAAGCTCCCCCTTGAGCTTAATCATCCCTCCTTTGGAGTCAGCAAATAGTCCAAAGTCGTCCACATATACTGATATGACTTCGATTGAGTCCTTATCTTGTCTGATGTAGACGCATTCATCGGCTGTACTTTGATGGAAGCCGAGATTGAGTAGTGATTTGCGTAAGCGCTGATGCCAAGCTCGCCCCGATTGTTTGAGTCCGTAGAGCGCTCTGTATATTCTTAGAACGCGTCCAGATCCATCATCAAATCCGTCGGGCTGGCGCATGTAGATCTCCTCATCTATGGTTGAATTGAGGTAGGCGCCTTTGACATCCATCATTTCGATTTCCCAATCGAGTGTGTTTGCGATCGCTAATAGAACACGTAGTGAATCGAATTTGACCACGGGTGAGGTTATCTCGTAGTAATCCATCCCTGGCCTCTGTGTGAATCCTTGAGCCACAACCCTTGCTTTAGCCTTATCGAATTGTCCATCCGGTTGCGTTTTGACAGCGTATACCCATCGGCAACCGATAGCTACTCGTCCGGGTGGTAGTTCTGTTAGCTCCCATGTTCCTAACGTCTTGTGTTGGTCCATCTCAATTTCCATCGCTTTCTCCCAGATCGGTGCATCATCACGTGATACCGCCGCTCTGTAATTCTCAGGTTCAGTGACGATTTCTTTCGTTATGTAAACCTGCTCGGTGCATCCTGAATTATTCAGCTTCCGGTAATCCGGTCTTTGAGTGATACGCGCGCTCCGTCGGATCTGTGGAGCTGGCGCTTGTTCAGGTGGATCAGGAACGGGCATCGTGTGGGGTGATGACGTCTGTGGGGTAGATGTGATCGGGTCCGGCACATGCTCGCGCGGTGAGTGCTCCCCTCGAGCGGTGCCATGTCGTCATCGTCGTTATCTGGGATGGGGTAGAGTCGGTTGTCATTTTCGTCAAATGTAATGTTCCTAGATACTTGAACGTGCTTTGAGGCTTTATTGTAGTACCTCCAGGCCTTTGCATGTTCAGCTACTCTGACGAATATATGTTCTTCTGCTTTTGGATCAAGTTTGGCTCGACGTTGATCCGGCACCATAACCCAGCAATTTGTCCCGAATTCCTCTAGACGTGCTATGTTCGGCTTCTTGCCGAATAGTGCCTGGAACGGTGTTGCGTCACCTCCAAGCGCTCGCGTGGGTGATCGATTTTTGATATAACACGCGTAAGCCACGGCCTCGGGCCAGAGTATTTTTGGCAGGTTCTTGGCAAATATCATTGCCCGTGCGTGCTCGAGTAAGGTCCGGTTGAGTCGTTCGGCAATTCCATTCTGGGCTGGGGAGTATGGAGCTGTGGTCTCCATGATAATGCCATATTTTGCACAAAATTCCTTGAAATTTTTATTGACATATTCCCCTCCATTATCCGAGCGAAACCTCTTCAGTTTCTGACCTGTTTGGGTCTCGAGGAATGCCTTGTACGTCTCGAAGTGTCTGAGCGCTTCATCTTTGGTGCTCCCAAAATAGATTACGGTGTACCTCGATTTGATGTCCGTGAAAGAATAAAAGTATTTCTCACGCGATGGTCCCTCGGTCTGGGCAGGTCCCCATACATCGGATACTGTCAGGTCACCGACCTGTTCTACAGTGTCCTCGGCTCTTTTGGGGAACGGCTCCACATGCCGCTTGCCTTGTATGCATGCCTTGCACTGGCTCGGCTCGTTTGACTCGTCGATCTCAAGTCCGGTGACTAGATCGTTAGATTTCAACAATTTAATTGAGTTTATGTTGACGTGCCCTAGTATCCTGTGCCATTTGTCCCATGACCGTCCTTTTGCCGCTGCGGCAAAGTCCCGTGCCTCGACTGATCGAGTGACCCGTGCCTTCATACAGAATAGCCGCCCACGCTTCTGTCCCTGTGCGAAGGTAACTCCGGCGCGTGATTTGAATTCGACGCCGGTGCCTGAAAATGTGGCCGTGTTGCCCTTATCAGTTAAACGCCCTACGCTGATAAGGTTGTTCGGCGCATCTGGTGCGTGTTTGACGTCACGTAGCTCGATCGTGTTCGTCTTGGCGCCGATCTTGAATTCCATGTATATAGTGCCTCGGCCTTGTGTATGTAGTACCGCACCGGGTGAAATTCCTTCGATTTCTGATGGTTCCTCGGCATAGCTAGCGAAATCGTTTCGGCTTCTAGCTATATGTGTTGTTGCCGCTGAATCGGCTAACCAGTCGGATGCGGATATAGCACTGTATGCTACCTCCTTAGATACAAATGCGAAGTCCTTTTCTTCTGCTTGTTTGACTGTTTCTTTGTTCCCTGATTTGAACCATTTTGGTGCTTGGCCCTCCTTGCCGCCACCTTTCGCCCAACAGTCCTTCACGTAATGACCCTTCTTGCCGCAATTTCGGCACTTTCCCTTTGTTGCTCCTGAGTCATCTTTCCTGGTCCTGTGACGTTGTTGCGCCTTAAGCGCCGTCTGCCGTGCCGATCCAGCTTTCCGTGCTCGATCCTCATCGAGGACCCGAGCTATTAATATATCAGCTGTTGTCCCGGCTCCACTGGCGTTTACTGCCGTAATAAACGCCGACCAAGAATCTGGTAATGACGTCAGCAACGTGTTCGAGAACTCGGTGTCACTGATGTAATGCCCCCGCGCATTCAATTCCTGTTGAATGCCGCGGAGCTTGCGTACGTGCTCCTCCATGTTCGCGCCGTCCTCGGCAAGCGTCCGGAAGAAATCTCTTCGGAGATTTACAATCCCCACTGCTCCCTTAGATTCGAATATAGCTTGTAGACTAGTCCATACAGCAAATGCAGACATCGTCTGATTGATGTAAACTAGTTGTTCATCGGCAACTCTGAGGCAAATCTCTTTTCTAGCTTTCTTGTCTTTCCTTCTCCAATCGTCGATCTCCTGCTGCTCACTCGCAGTGACGTTGTCGGCATCTGCCGGTCTCGGTTCCGTCTCCCTGCCGATAGCCACGTCCCACAGATCTAAGTCATCGAGTATCCACTCGAGCCGCCGGCGCCACGCTGCGTAATTATCCCCGTTCAAGGGATCGATCTTGTACGTGTTGTTGCTACTCGACATCGTCGATCGGTATTGAGTTATTGGAGTATAGAGCGTAGTTAGATTTGTAGTAGTTTAGTTATGCGCGGGGCCCATAACCTGTGGAATGAAGGAGATATAATAATCTGATATTCTACGATCTGTACAAGATCATCTGCCTTATATACAAAATATGATGTCCATTGTATTACCAATCTCTTCGAGCTGCTGTGCCGATGCGATGCCGGTGCACCAGCAACCCGGGGTCGAGAGCGATCTCGAACCTCCGGCTAAGTGCGTGCCGGCTCTGCCTCGGCGGTGTCATCGTCCCGATTACTAACAGCAAAAGGGTATACCCGGTAAGTAGCAGGCTGGGTCCTAACAGGGGCTGAGTTGTGTGCCATAAGCAGGATGAGAAAGCATACTGACTCAGTGATAAACCTCAAAGGGGGTGTGATATACAGTATCAGTGTGTAATGTACTTAAGGTAAGTGCCTGGTCTTCCTGCAGTGGGTGCCTGCACTTTCCTCGAGAATGTTTCGAGAAGGTGAGGTTGGACTCGATGCTCGGACCTTGCTGAGAATGTTTCGAGAAGACCGACGACTTATCTGCGTAGCAAAAGCCACGTTCAGTCCAACAGAGTATTACTCCCCGGCGAAGATCATTGGATGTATTATCGAGAGGGCAAGGTTAAATTCTATTAGCGACGAATATTTATTCAAGACGGTCGTCGAGAATCCCAAGCTAGTCGACATAATCCAACACAACGTCTTCGGTGAATAGATCCATGTAGTACAATTGCTTGGCAGAAAGCCCATTCCAAGATGGACTTGGTGAATCACCGCCCCCATTTTCTGATCTCCAGCCATCGAAGTGGGGGATAGACTACCCCAGTGAAAACAGCTGCAAACTCAAAGCCCATGTCGCCACCGAAGGGGCCTAGCTTTGCAGCTACAGGGCCAATATACCACACTTGCGCCATGGAAATAACTGCGCCACCAATGCCGCAAAGACTAGCAAAACTACGAGGTTCGTCGAGAGATTAGCATGAGGCCAGGCGCTATGTTGACTGAACATACATGGCCGCGAGCCCGACTGGCAACCTGCAAGTGAAAGAGTGAGTCGGAGAAAGGACATCACTAAGAAAGTATCTTGACTGACAGACGCGGGGTGTCATAAGCATCTAAATCATACCCGCCGAGCACGCCATCTTTCCGACGAAAGATGTAGTGTTCCTCAAGAAGAATTACAACCCAGAATGAGAGCCAATATCCCAGCTTCCCGAGGTGAAACACAAGTGAGCTAAGGTAGCAATGGCAGCGAACACCTACCACTGCAAGGAAATTGTTTAGGAATATAGTAAAATGCTGGCGACCTGCAACGCCTGCCACAGTGTAAATGATGAAGGCGAGCACGGTGAATATCGCGCGTGGAATGTGGCGGAATGGTGGGATGAGTGTCTGCATCGACAGGCCGGTGGAATCTGCAAGTGCAAGGAAATATGGTCAAGCGTGGCAAACTGGAAAATGATGGATATCCGTGCCGCACACGTATTAGGAACTTCGCAACAGGCAATGTCAATGCGCGTTCACCGCGCAAGGCTTCACCACGTACTGTTATTCGCGATTACGGAAAGAGAAAGGAGCACCAGAACAAAGTCGCCACCACGCCCCCATGGTTCAAATACTAGTGGAAGAACATAAACGTCACTGCTATAATCTGTCCACGGTGTATGGTGCACCGCACCTTTGCTTAATACTCCAGCCGCCTCACCGTTTATATATGCCTCAGCATACGCGGGGACTGTCATGAGTACCGCACCCAGAGCCATGATAAATACAATAGGAAGGAGGATCCCGAGGAAAGTGAGCATGAATATTTTGGTGGGACGTGTGTTCACTGGGAGACGACAATTGAAGTCAGCTGCACTAAAAGGTGAACGAACGGGTTAGGGTTTCCTACAGAAGTAGACAAAAGCAGAGGAAACACGAACACGGGTGCCCATCCCGCAGACGATGAGAAAACAACTCCTCCGAAGCTTAGAATATCTGCGGCACGGAGGTGACCGGCTGGGGCTTCAAGGGGGACTT
The DNA here is from genome assembly GCA_015179125.1 of Gautieria morchelliformis. NCBI lineage: Eukaryota > Fungi > Basidiomycota > Agaricomycetes > Gomphales > Gomphaceae > Gautieria > Gautieria morchelliformis. The sequence continues at coordinate 120,368 of WHVA01000212.1, read as the reverse complement.
GTGGCAAAATCTCGTAACCTGGATAGTCGAAGAAGCATATGAAGTAGTAAATAAAACGAGGCAGATTCGAAACATAAAATGAACAGAGAGAATATAGGAAGTCTACGGTACTCAAGTGTGGACATTGGACAGGTATTTGGGGTGAATAGATCGAAAGTCACAGTAGTAAGGCGACGTTTCAAATAAGGACCGGCAACATGTTAAGCCTGAATGATATTGCGAGAACGAATAAAATGGGCCCGAGCATACGCACCAGCATGTCCACCGAGGGCATATACGATGATGAAAAGTACTGACATGAGGAGCCATGCGTAGCGTTCGTAATGATGTAGAAACTGGGGAAGAACACATCACATCACAGACGACACCAGGTGACCGGTGTATACAACATACGTCATATCTGCAGGGAGGTGATATAAGCGTTTGCATCGAAAATGGGAAAAATGCTACGCATACCCGATGAAACAAATTAGTACTATTAGTTATGTTGTTGAGTATGCATCAACCAACGTCACCATTGAATGTACGAAGGACCAGGATTTTGCAGAGGGGGCAAGCACAGACGCGGGAAAGCACAGACGCACACATTATTCAGAACAGCTGGGGACACGATAACTGTGCCCAGCCTTACCTGAAATAAGTCTAGATTGCCGGGATGGATTGTATGAGAAGGCTGAAAGAACGAATATGGAAGGCAAGCAACAGAAAGTGAAGACCAGAGTGGGGTGTAGGTTCAGTTGCGGTCGCAACTGCATTAGAAATTGATGGACGGTCGAATTTATGAAAGCACGGATATTCGTAATAAAAACGAGAAATATGAGAAAATACCACAAGCGAGATGGTGAAGGAACCACGATCATGGAGTCAACGCTCAATGGACAGAATCACGCACCCTATGAGAATCACGCCAACAACAAGGGGCATATGTGGATTTACGTTATGTAGAACCTGGCCAGCGAGAATCACCGCGATGACAGAAAATCCCAGCTTTCCCCGCGGAATGTAAGGGACAATAGTGTGGAGTGTAGTTGCACCATGAAGAGGGACGCGAATAGTAGAAGGATGTAGCGATATGCATCGGTGAAAGTATTACATGGCTGGAGTACTGAGAGCGCACCTCCGTCAAGATATTGAGAAGACACACAAACGTAGCGCCCCAGTAACCGAACGCATAACGTGTGATAACCATGGTACGCATTCCGAAGCGGGGACCAAGCATCGCAACGAAAGCAGCGGCTGTGCTACCACTGATAGAAATGGTCACAATCTCGAAGCACAAGATGGCCACCCGAGCGTACATAGTTGCAAACCCGACGATAACACCTACTGCATGGGGAAAGGTCAGCGTGAAAATCTGTTGGGCGAGCATCCCGATGGGGAGAGTGGTCAAGACGATGTTCACGCTGCTCTGCGAGGTCAACCAAACGCCACGTCATGTGGGAGATTCACGTACGAGAACCAGAAGAGTATGAGGCCAATGGCATGTTTATTTTGCCTCTCATATTCTGGGACACGCTCGATACCCCGGGCTTCGACTTGCATACCCCGAGTGAATCATTGCACACGATGTGGGCGGTGTATATAATCACACACCTCCCGCGTCGAAAAGCTTGCCTAGACCATATCTGCCTAACCTTGCGCGGATTTGACCTTCGTCCTCTGCCTTGACAGCCACAGGTATTGACCCCACTGGTTCAAAGGCCTTCTCCTTGTCGAAAGAGGAGTTGCTCATTGTAGTGAAGAACGAGGAAGAAGTCGCTGACAAGTCAAAAGTGCTTATCACAGCTTCTAGACCCTTTTTGAGCGTGAGCGTCGAGCAGCCGGATACTAAGTATATACTGTGATCCGATCGCTTGAATGTCATCGCGGGTACCTCGCGTGTCTCCACATCCTGAGGAAGAACGACACTTACTTAAAATCCGTACGCACTAGTACGGGTTTTCAGCAGGTTTTTCACAATGAAATCAGGGATTTACGGCCCACACAAAGGATTTCCTTTTCGAGCGACAGGCAAAAATAACCACTAGCGCCCGGATACTTCGGGGACTAATGGACTCCTCACCGGTCACCGATTAACATTTGGGCGCCTTAGGTAATTTGGCCTCTATAGAGTCTTCATACTGTACGCGGGGCATAATCCGACACAACGTCCTGGGTGGATAGATCCCTTTGGTAGTCTACAATTGCTTAATATGAACGTCCACCACCCTCTCACGGACAGGGTGAATCACCGCCCCCATTTTCTGATCTCCAGCCATCGAAGTTGGGGATAGACTACCCCAGCGAAGACAGCTGCAAACTCAAATCCCATGTCGCCGCCGGAAGGGCCTAGCTTTGCAGCCACAGGGCCAATATGCCACACTTGCGCCATGGAAATCACTGCACCACAAATTCCACAAAGACTAGCAAAACTACAGGTTCATCAAGAGATTAGCATGAGGCCAGGTGCTATCTTGAAATTTTGAATGAACATACATGGCCGCGAGCCCGACTGGCAACCTGCAAGCGAAAATCTGTGTCGGAGAAGGGACATCACTAAGAAAGAAGGTTGACTGACAGATGGGGGGTGTCATAAGCATCTAAATCATACCCACCAAGCACGCCATCTTTCCGACGAAAGATGTAGTGTTCCTCAAGAAGAATTACAACCCAAAATGAGACCCAATATCCCACCTTCCGGAGGTGCAAATGAATGACCTGAGGTAGCAATGACAGCGAAAACCTACCACGGCAAGGAAATTCTTTAGGAACACACTAAAATGCTGACGACCTGCAACGCCTGCCACAGTGTATATGATGAAAGCAAGCACGGTGAATATCGCGCGTGGAATGCGGCGGAATGGTGGGATGAGTGTCTGCATTGACAGGCCGGCGGAATCTGCAAGTAAGGAAAGAGGTTCAAGCGTGGAAAAATAGCAAAAGATATGCCCGTGCCGTACATGTATTAGCGACTTCGCAAGATGTAACGTCAATGAGCGTTCACCATAGACGATGTCACTACTTACTGTTATTCGCGATTACGGAAAGAGCAAGTAGCGCCAGAATGAAGTCCCCACCACGTCCCCATGGTTCAAATACTTATGGAAGGAGATAACCGCCACTGCAGCTATGACCTGCCCATGGTGTATAATACACGCACCTTTCCTTAATACTCCAGCCGCATCGCCGTTTCCATATGCCTCGGCATACGCGGGGACTGTCACGAGTAACGCACCCAGGAGCAAAATGAAAACAATAGGAAGAAGCACCCCGAGGAATGTGATCACGAAGATTTTGGCGGGACGTGTATTCGCTGGGAAGCGGCAGTTGAAGTCAGCTGCACTAAAGGTGAACGGGTGAGTGATTTCCACATCCAAAATCGGAACAAACACAAACACGGGTGCCCATCCCGCAGACGATGAGAAAACAACTCCTCCGAAGCTTAGAATATCTGCGGCACGGAGGTGACCAGCTGGCGCTTCGAAGGGAACTTCCAGCGAAATCTGGTAACCTGGATAGACGTGAAAACCATGCAGATTCAAGAAGACGAGCAGGGAGAATCGGACATCTAGGAGAAGCATGTGTGGATATTTGACAGGTCTCACATGGACTAGTTAATTAAGGAAGGATGTCGAGAACGAATACAACGAGATCGAGAAGACGCACCAGCATGGCCGCCGAGGGAATATACCATGATGAAGAGAACCGACATGAGGAGCCACGAGTAGCGTTCGTAATGGTGTAGAAACTGAGCAAGGACTTATCTCATCACAGGTTGACAATAGGTGACCGATGTATGCGACGTACGTCATATCTGCAGGAAGGCGGGGTTTAACCGTGTAAGTGCTCGTAGACTAATAATATGGGAAGAATGGTACGCATACCCGATGAAACAGATTAGTACTATTGGTCATATGGTTGAGTATGCATCGCGTCGACAGATATCGCATTGGATGAGACAGAATTTTTTGCAGGCAGGAGGGCACACAGGCAGCTATAACTCAGCACAGCTGGGAATATCATAATTGAGCCCCTGCTTACCTGAAATAATCCTAGAATAACGTGGTGGGTTATGTGAGAATGACGAATGAATGAATATAGAAGGTAACATTGATAGGTGAAGACGAGTGGTATATAGCGTTGCCCTTGCAACGCCATCTTAAAAAATCCATGGACATACGAATTTAGGGAAGCTCGGATATTCATAATAAAAAGGGGTTCGAGAGAAGACGAGGAGCGAGAGGGCCAAAAGGAACCACCCATGAGCAGAACCACGCACCCAATGAGAATCACGCCAACAACAAGGGGCATGTTTGAATTCAGGTTATGGAGAACCTGGCCCGCAAGAATAACCACGATGACAGAGAATCCCAGCTTTCCCGACGGAATGGATGGAATTTACAGTGATGATGATTCAGATTATTAATTGCCCCAGGGAAAGTCGCACGGATAGTAGGAAAAAGTGCTATGATGGGTGAAAATATTACACTGTCCGGGGACTGAGAGCGCACCGTGGTCAAGATATTAAGAAGAGACACGGCCGTAGCGCCCCAGTAGCCGAACGCATAACGCGTGATAACCATGGTACGCATTCCGAAGCGGGGACCAAGCATCGCAGTGAAAGCAATGGGTGTGCAACCACTGATAGAATTAAATGGTCATTGGTCAGACGCCCGAAGCACGAGATGACGAGCGCACATAATTCCAAACCCGATGACAACACCAACAGTATCAGGGAAGGTCAGTTTGAAATTCTGTTGGGCGAGCATGCCAACGGAAACATTGGTCAGGACGATAATCACACTGCACTGAGAGGTCAACTGAACGCCACATCGAGTGGAAAATTCACATACGAGAACCAGAAGAGTAGGAGGCCAACGACATGTTTATCTTGTCTCTCATTTTCTGGAACACGCTCGATACCCCGTGCTTCAACTTATATATCCACAGTCAGGTATCACAAACGATGTATGCGCGATATATCGCACCTCCAAAGTCGAAAAGTTTGCCTAGACCATATCTTCCCAGCCTTGTACGAATTTGACCCTCGTCCTCTACATTGGGGGGCGCAGATATTGGCACCACCGGCCTTTGAAGGCCCTTCTTGTCGAAAGGGGACTTGCTCATCGTAGTGAAAACCAAGGAATGTGTGTAGGCGACAGGAGGCGCGTTGACTTATTACACGTAGGTTTTCCTTCGAAACTTACTATACCAGAAGCACACACCCGAAGTTCTATAATTGATTTAAAGGATCCGGGAGGACCTCCGGGCGGAGAAGACTAGCATAGCGTGTGCGAGAAGAACCAAGGAGGCACCTGTACAAGGAGACACTCGAGTCGGAGACAATTGATCTTACGATCTATTGTATTCCCAGTTACCACCATGTGTGACGCGCTATTATATCTGCTTGCAGCCCTCCTTCAAGCTGGCCAAGGACACGCAACACGTGCCAGGAAGCTGCAGCTGACGTGCAGTAACTCTAATAGTGGTGCCTGCCGAGCTGTTCCGCGCTGGAATGTGTGGAAATAGGGAAAGCCCGCCTTCTCATTGTATCGCTCAACCGTTAGTCATCCTGTGGTCACTCGTGGTTGTGGTTCCCATTTCCATCTCCTACCGAATCCCTTAGTTACAGTAGTTACAGGCGCTGTATATTTTTCTGAGACTCGCTGGTCGAATATTATCATCTTTATCCACAACCATCATCTACTCTCTTCAGGTTATGGGCCCGCGCTCTAAACCATAATCCAAAGTAAAGTAGAAAAAAAAAAAAAAAAAAAAAACTTCCTGTAACAATCGCCATTATGTCTGCCCTCACACAGCCGAGCTCCCTATACCGGATCGAACCACTCACCGGAGACAATTATCCCGCGTGGAATGAGAGAGGTGCCGGCAGACGTCGGCACCAAGCGTCCAGCAGAGCGCAGCAGCCAGCGCCTATTCCCGACCGTTTTTCTTCTTCTCCGCACCACCCACTCGCTCAAGAAACACCGCCTACACTCTTTCGCTTGGACACCGCTCCTTAAGTTTTTTGTTTAACTCCGCATCGCACAACACGCAGCAGAACGATGACCCACGAGCACCTAGGACTGAACATCACCCCCCCGCCGTCCCAGATGCAGCAAGGCCAGCGCGCCGAGCGGAGCGAGTCACCCAACGGTGGCATCGGACGTCAACCAGCACACCAGCGACAGGAACAGATGGCACCTAGGCCCCCCGCACCTGCCAGAAACAGGGAGACACACGCAGCAAACGTCCACAATCCGCAGAGCGCGACGACCGGCGGTCAGGAAATGGCAGCCAGGCTGAGGGAGCAAGAGAAGGAAATCAGGCAGCTCAGAGCCCAAATAGCAGCCGCAGGACCCCAGCATCAGCCGCAGCAGCAACAACAACTGCCGCAGCAGCCACAGCGGCCACAACAACCCCAACAGCTGCAGCAGCAGCCACAGCAGCAACCGCTGCAGATACACCAGCAGCAGCAGCAACCGGTCCACCTCCCGCCCCTAGCAGAACAACCGCCGCCCCAAGGAAACGTGCAGGAGGCCCTATTCGCCGACGAAGCGACCATCGAGCAAGCGAGAGCGCTAGCAGCGGCCAGGGACGACGGCAAGAAGGTGCACCTCCCGGACCTCATCCCGGGCTTCAAAGCAAGCACCCTGGACATAGGTGAGCCAGCCGTTTCAATTTCAATCCAACACCCCCCCCACCCCACCCCACCCTCCGAAACATCGGGCGGAGGAGAGCGATAGGCCTCCCCGCATCCAGGCTGGCCGGCCGAGCGACAGGCTCGCGTGCGACCACGTCCTCCACCGCACCTACCAGCCAGGCGATAGGCTCGTGCGTGGTCGGCACCCGCTGGCAGCAGCGCCAGCCAGCCAAGGATAGGCTCGCGCGTGGTGGCCCAGGGCAGAGCAGCGGCACGCACCCGCACAGAGACACCCCATCCATTACTTCCCTTCATTCCCCACCTTTCGTTTTCTTTTTTTTTTTTCTTTTCTTTTTCTTCTCCGCGCCCGCGCCACCAACGCGGCACCCGGCGAACCACGCTCCGCAACATACTGACCGATGACCCTGCACCAGCCGTGCCGCTGAAAGCGGACGACACCTTCAAGGCCTACCGTTATGTCCCTTACACCTCCCTCTCACTAGCCGCCAGGCTCAAAGCGGGCAGAGGAGAGGAAGACTTCGTCGTAAACGCGCAAGGGGGCCTAACCGCCAAAGGCCTGGACCCCGAAACGAGAAAACCATTTCAACAATAGAATGGTACGCGGCGGCCAGAGCCACCGAGGATAGGACCAGGTTCCACCACGGCGATGCGAGAGCAGATTCCCTCGCCTCTCACCACAGGCTGGTGATGGACCTAGGGCGTTCCCACAACTGGGATGTCGTGATGGAGTATGACATCCAGCAGCGGGAGCTGGCAGCGCTGAACCCGGCGCACGATCTGAGAACGCTGGACGTGACAGCGCTGACGCTGATAGCGACCAAGCCGGTTGCGGGACCACGCATTGTCCGACCTCCCTCCCCACATAGCAAACGGCCATTCCCCCGCGAATTCTCTCCTCCACCAACCGGAAAGAAATCCCGGGCCTGCTGCTTTCAATGCGGAACCGCCGGACACCTCCCCGCGGACTGCAAAGCGTCCACGACCAACCACGGTCGGCCGGTTGCGAGCATCGCCAGCAATGCGAGGAGCAGACACGCCCTTGTCGCCCCCAGCGGAAAGCAGTATTGCTTTAATTGGGCCAAGGGATCAGCCTGCTCCTTTGGCGACGCATGCAGCAACGCGCACGGCTGTAGCCTGTGCGGAGACACCACCCACAGGGCCGGCACATGCCCGCCCCAGGCCTGATCCAAGAAAGGTAGTGACACCGCTCGATCCCGATCGAGTGGTGTCATTGCTCTGTAAATATGGCCTGCACAACAAGTGGATGCACATAGCAGATGGACTACGCAGTGGTTTTGACGTTGGTGCGCGAGCGGCCCCAACGCACGTATTTATTTCGAAAATCACAGCTCATCGCGTCTGAGCCCCAGTATGATAGACGACTACATAATAGCAGAGCAGGAGATAGGGCGCTACTCGGAAGCGTTCGACCCAGCGGACCTAGAGGAGATCATTGGCCCGTTCCGGTCAGCACCACTTGGGCTGGTACCCAAGCCGCACTCGGAGAAACTCAGGATGGTACAGGACCTATCGTTCCCGAGGAACGACCCCGAGTTCCCGTCCATCAACACGGGGATAAATTCGGACAAGTTCCCAACGGAATGGGGTACCTTCGACAGCACTGCAGAGCTGATCGTTACCCTGCCAGACGGCTGCAGAGCAGCAACCTTCGACATATCAGCGGCATACCGCATGACGCCAGTCCGACCAGAGCAGCAGAACGCGCTCTGCGTGTATTGGAGAGGCAAGGTCTACGTCGACCGCATGCTCATGTTTGGCCTAACATCAAGCGCCGGGGTGTTCGGCGCAGTAGCCGACATGATCGTAGACATACACCTGGCAGCAGGGTTCGGACCCATCCGCAAATGGGTGGACGACTTCCTTGTCATCCAAACGCCGGAGGAGTCGTGGACGGAGGAAGAATTCATAGCGCTCACGGAACAGATTGGGGTGCCATGGAGTCGACCGAAAACAAGAAGGCTAGCGGCATGCCAGAAATACATCGGATTCATCTGGGACCTAGCCAAAAGAACAGCAGCGCTCCCCACGGAGAAGGTCCAGGCTGTCCTAGACCTGCTAGAAAAATGGATGGATGCCAAAGGCAAGTTTTTGGAACACGACGCGGCCAGCACCCATGGAAAATTGGTGCACGCGGCGTGCATATTCAGGCTAGTGAGACCTTTCCTCAGGTCAATAGCACGATTCGCTGCCAGCTTCCGGTCCAAACGGGCGCGGCTATCCCCGCCACCAGAGGTGCGAGCAGACATGTCGTGGATACGATACATCATAGAGGCCTCACCCAACGAAACGCCACTAGCGACGTGGGAACCAGTCGACATCGGATGGTGGGGGGATGCCAGCTCCTCATACAGAGCCGGAGTCGTCGTAGGCGACCAGTGGGGAGCATGGAGCTGGGCACCCGGCACGGAAGTAGGGCCCAAGCGACAGTTCGACATTGCCTGGGGAGAGGCAGTAGCGGTCCTCTTGGGGCTGACACTCGCAATCCAGAGCGGCGTGACAGCCGGGCTGAAGGGCAGACAGGTACTAGTAAGGTCCGACAACACCAGTGTCGTAGCCGTGGTGAACAGCGGGAGAGCACGGAACAAAGAAATGAACATGGTACTCAAACAGATCTACAGGCTGCTCGCGAAGCATGGCCTGCGCCTAGTAGCAAGCTACGTACCATCTGAAACGAACGTCACCGACCCGCTCTCAAGAGGCGACATAGCAGTGTTCAAAGCGGCCTTCCCGCACGCGCAGGACAGCTCCAACACCCCCCTCCCAGCTTCGCTGGAAGGACGGTTATTACAGTGGCAGTACTCTTCGCACACCCAGCACCCTCCACGACCCCCGTCCCAAGGGACAGCGCCAAGCTAAGACTCCGGCCATCGCCGCTGAGACACGGATGCAGAGCAGAGGAATGCCTATTCCACTGGAGAGGCGTGCACACCCCACCCCTGAACACGATCAGCAACACCTTCATACGGTACATAGAGAGCCTGGCCTCGAGGTCATCGCTGTGCGACGCTGTCAGCTACGGGGCCGGGCTCCGCAAGTTTCACATATTCTGCGACACATTCTCAATACAGGAAACAGACAGACTGCCAGCATCATTCGAAGTGATGCACTCATTCGCCCTGTGGGTCGTGTCTGACCCAAACTCGCTGGACCCGACCATCGCGGCGAGCGTCCCAATGGAGCCAGTCTCAGTGTCCATGGCGCGCAAGTACCTGGCGGCGGTAAGGGCCTGGCACATAGCCCAAGGATGGCGCCCGCCCCTCACCAGCGAAGGACTGACACGAATAAATTGGTCCCTGCGAGGGCTAGAGAACTTAGGCGGTAACACACGCAGGAAACCAATGCGGCCGCCAGTGACCACACGCATGCTTAGAGCGCTAAAGGCAACATTAGACATCAACGCCCCATTCGACACGTGCATATGGGCTATGGCCGCGTGCGCATTCTGGGGAATGATGAGATTCGGGGAAGTGGCCGTCGCATCGCGCAGCTCCTTCGACGGCAGCAGACACCTGAAGAGGTCCGACGCCCTGCTGAGCAGGGACAACGATGGAAAACCGTACACCCGTCTGGACCTACCCACAGCCAAAACCGCCCGCCCCGGAGAGACGCAATCAGTGTTCATGATAGCGCAAGGAGACCTATGCCCGCTCCAAGCGCTGCTAAATCTAGCCGCCATGGTACCCGCCGCCCCGGACGACCCGCTGTTCTCCTGGAGAGACACCAACGGCGAGATCAGACCGATGACCAAGGCGAGAGCCCTAGAGCGAGTAAACAAGATCCTTGGCGCTTGGGGATGGGGAACGACATTCGGACACTCATTCAGAATCGGAGGCGCCTCCTTTTATTTAGCACAAGGAGTAAACCCAGAGATAGTACGCATAGCAGGACAGTGGAAATCACTGGCATATGAGACCTACATCAGGGCATTCGAGCAGGTCGCGTCAAGACACCTGCGAGTGCTCGAAGAAGCCTAGGCGTAGCTGTGCCGGGTTGGGGAGCGCGTCGCAAGAGCGCCGCGGGGGGTGCAGCTATGGGTGAGCGGCGATCCTACTCCACGCAACCGGTGAGCTCTAACTCACCTCAGCCCAACCTCACAGCTCTCATCCCGGACGCGCGCAGTCGAAGCTGGAATGAGAGAGGTGCCGGCAGACGTCGGCACCAAGCGTCCAGCAGAGCGCAGCAGCCAGTGCCTATTCCCGACCGTTTTTCTTCTTCTCCGCACCACCCACTCGCTCAAGAAACACCGCCTACACTCTTTCGCTCGGACACCGCTCCTTAAGTTTTTTGTTTACCCACCCGCCCACACCAATCAGAACCTGAGGACGATCCATGGACTTGCCAAAGGGATCGAAGCACACAGCCCCGTAGCAAAAAAAAAAAAAATATAGACACAGACACAGTATTAACCATTAATTAGACATGAATACTATAGAGAACACCAGAAGAATAATAAAATCGAAGTGCGCAACCAGCGCGAAACCGAGATGAGAGCAGCCGCAGAGCAGAATCCCGCCCACCCGAGCGGCGATCCTACTCCGCGCAACCGGTGAGCTCTAACTCACCTCAGCCCAACCTCACAGCTCTCATCCCGGACGCGCGCAGTCGAAGCTGGAAGGAGAAGATGCGATGGATCTTGCTTGAGCAAGATCTATGGGAACATGCATCGGGTCAGGCGACGAAACCAGTGCCGGCTGACGACAAAAACGTAACGGCCCTGGAGAAACAAGCGATCGCAGATTGGATGAAAAGAGATCAACAGGCTTTTGCGGCAATCAGCTTGCATATCAGTGATGATTACCTAGTCTATACATACGGTGCCACGACGGCACGTGAGGTGTGGCTAGCCCTGCTTACGATCTTCGAAGCAAGAGGGCCGTTGGGTATAATAAATGTACGTCGGGATTTCTTCCACGCTTTCATAGCCGAAGGCGGCAACATGGAAGAGCATATACGAAAGCTGCGCAGCCTCCAACAGCAGCTGCACACACTCGGTGATCTAGTCAGCGATCGCGACTTCTGCAACGCGCTGCTCACCTCACTCCCCGGCTCCTGGCCCACGTTCCTTACAGCGATCAATGCCGCCCTTCCCACGCTCTCCTCTGACGTACTCATAGCTCACGTCCTCGAAGAGGATCGAACTCGGCGCTCCACTCACGGCACGGAGACGGCCTTGAGGGTGCAGGACAAGCGCGGAAAGGGGCGCAATGGACGTAATGATGGCGGTGCCACAAAAGGGAAGTGTAATAATTGTGGCAAAAAGGGGCATTGGGTCAAAGACTGCTGGGCCAAGGGTGGCGGCAAAGAGGGGCAAGCGCCGAAGTGGTGGAAAGATCCAGCTAAGAACTCAAATGCAGACTCTACTAAACAAGCTACCGAAAGCAAAAACGCTGCTGACAACTTTGTGTTCGCCGCCATAGAGTCCGCAGACCCCGAGCCGGGCGATCAGTCATCCATTGCTGAAGATCTATCATGTCGCGCCACCATCTCTGCATCAGAATGGCTGGCGGACATGGGATCGACGACACATATCGCCCGAAACAGGGGGGATTTTATTGAGTTCAGTTCTGACCCATCAGAGATTGAGGGCATTGCCCCTGGGAGCCCCTTGAAGACTTTAGGCCACGGGATTGTCCAAATGGAATTCAAGGCCAGCGATCGCACATTTACGGTGAGACTAACGGACGTGAAGCACGCTCCCGACGCACCAAACAACATCCTCAGCGTTGGGAGGCTCACGGACATGGAGCATGTAGCTCTGTTCACCAACAACGGCGTGAAATTCCGCTCCCAGTCAGGGACAGTATTTGCCGAGGGGCGCAAGGTAGGGCGCGTGTACCTCATGCGTGCCCGGATCCGCCCTGCCATTCAGACGGATTTCACCGCTGTGGCTAAGCCGAAGTCCTGGGACTCCTGGCATCGCATCCTTGGGCATGTCAACATCGGTGCGATCAAATTGATGAAAGCGCGCGATCTTGTCACCGGGATGGATGTAGACACGGCCGCGCCGGTGACACAATGTGTTGCTTGCATTCAGGGCAAGCATCACGTGGAACCGTTCCCCAAACGGTCGGAAGACGCTGCTACATTGGTAGGCGATCTGACCGTCTCCGACGTTTGGGGACCGGCGAATACAGAGGGCCCGGCGCGGGAATGGTATTTTTATTCGTTTACCGATGCCAAAAGCAGGTACTCCACCATCTATTTCAGCCACACCAAGGACGGCGTCCTTGATCGTTTCAAGGAATACGCCGCCCTGGTTGAAACACAGACTGGGCTCCAGCTTAAGCGCCTGCGCAGCGATGGAGGCGGTGAATATATTAACGGCCCATTCAGAGATTTCTGCGCCCAGAAAGGGATCATAATGGAATCTACCGCCCCTTACTCACCAGCCCAGAATGGCATTGCCGAACGCCTGAATTGCACCTTGCTCGAACATGCTCGCGCCATGATTGTCAGGGGACACCCTGTTTTCCATTTCCAGTTCCGACACCACACCCAGTTCCGACTCCATTTCCGACTCCGCTTCCGGTTCCGATTCCATCTCCGCCTCCGCTTTCGGAAATGATTCCGCTTCTGGGAGAACTTCCACCAGTTCTGTTCGCCTCGCCAGTTCCACTCCAATTTCTGACTTCCACTCTTGGAACAGTGTCGGAAATCAAGCGACTCGCGTAATAGGTGGCATCAAGGGTAGATCAAGGGTCAGGGTGGTCAGGGAGATGCAGGGTTGATGGCGGGTGCCAAGTGTTGTCCCTGGCTGCGCAGCGTAGTATAATACGGGCTCGCTGACATTGGGGGTCCTTAGACTTTTCTCTTTGGATTTCCCCTTGTCAGTTGTGTGGTAGTGTGATCTCCACAACCAGCCAGGGTTGCCCTTACAGCAGAAAAGTCTCTCCCCTAGAGGACCGGCGGTCGTTCTGCGCGTTGCATTCGCCATAGGTGCGTTTGGAATCGGAGACAGCGACTCGGAGATCGCGACCTCTTCCGCACACACAGCGTACGACAGCCCCTCTTCTTACGTTGAGCTCCCAACCCCGGAAATCCCGTCCCATATTTCTCCTTCCGACATGGATCCGGACGATCGTCTTCGGAATATGGAGGAGGAACTGACGCGGAACCGGATGAAGACCGACGCGATTGAAACAGCCTTGCAAGCGATTTTGGCTAAGTTAGATATTCCACAAAGTGGTGGAAATGAAATGCTGGACGATCCGGATTTCGGAAAAGCTGAAGTAGCGGAAGAGAGGGTCTCCGCGAAGTTAGCAAAGGTCAAACCCGCAACTCCGGTGGACTTTGACGGAGATCGGGAGAAGGGACGCGCATTCTTCAACACATGCAGCATCTACTTCGCAATTGTCGGAGACCTCTTTCCGAACGACCAGGCTCGGATTCACTGGGCATTGTCCTTTTTCAAGTCGGACCGCGCAGCCCGTTTTGCAAACAAGGTGATCCGACATGAAGCAAAGGGCAAGGGGAACTACTTCCGGGACTGGGACGCCTTCAAGAAAACATTTTCCGACCAGTTCTGCCTGAAAAACGAGCAGCTCACAGCCCTTATGAAGCTCGAGGGGACCAGCTGGTACCAGGCCAAGGATCCGATCGATGACTACATCGATCGTTTCCAGGAGCTCATCGACCTTGCGGAGTATGACGACGACAAGACGATCGTCATCAAATTCCGACGAGGACTTGATCCGACACTCCAGAACCAAGTTGCGCTGCTTGGGGATGGAGCTCCGGATTTCGATGACCCAGAAGGGTGGTACCAAGCTGCGCAGAGGGTGTCCCGGAACAGGGAAGCAAATGAGGCCTTCGTGGAGACAAGCCGGAACATGACACACAGTTCCACTCGTCCTACTCCACCTGTGCCAAAACCCGGAAGTGCATTCATTCCCATGCGGAAACTATTTCCGACGCTTGCTCCGCCTGCTCCTATTAGGAACCATAGCCCTCCTCCCTCGAAGAGTGGCCCTGCCCCGATGGATGTTGACCACATGCACGGAAAAGGCCACGGAACTATCACCTGCTTCCGATGCCGACAACCAGGCCACTATGCTCGCGAGTGCCCCCAAGCCTTTGATATCCGGCTTATGACCACAGAGGAGAAACTCGAGCTCCTTCCAGAGTTCCTCGCACTTGCGGACATAAGCGGAGTGCCCTCTGCGGAAGAGGTTTCCGAAAATGCGGAACATGATCCACCGGAAGCGGAGGATGCGTCGGATTTTGTGACGTGCAGCGGGTGAGATGTGTGCCCCTGCTGCCTGTACATAACCGGTTTGCCTGTCTTGAAGTAGAGAATGAAAAGCCCCCACTCCCCTCACTTCGTACAGACCCACCGGATAAAGTCACACAAAAACCAAATCCGACACCCCGTCCATCCCGCATCCGCCCTTGGGAGAAACACCTTCCGAAGCGCTATGTTGTCGCTGCCACCCCTTTCCCCAAGTCACTAGTCATTAAGGTGGAGATCCAGACGGCGGATACGGCGGAAGTCAAATCCGGACCCGCCCTTGTCGATTGCGGGGCCACTGGTCAGTTTATAGACTGGGACTATGTGGAACGGAACCGACTGACCACGCGGAAGTTGCAACGTGCAATCCCGGTGTTCAATGTGGATGGAAGCCCCAATGAGGCAGGGTCCATCACGGAGATAGTAGACACAATTCTCCGCTACGATGGGCACTCAGAACGCACTTCCTTTGCAGTCACCAGCTTGGGGAAGCAAGACATCATCCTCGGGTTTACCTGGCTTCAGGAGCACAACCCGGAGATCAATTGGCAGACTCGGAAGGTACTGATGAGTTGATGTCCAGCCAAGTGTCACATGTGCCGGTCGGAAGTGCGGAAGGAACGCCAGGAGCAGCGGAAGACCGAACGGCTCATACAGACATGTCGTTCTGGCCCCCATCCACTGCTTGCAAAAGAAGACTCGGAAGCGGAATTTGAACCGGATCCCACTCCCAATCCCGATTCCGATTCCGATTCCAACTCCGACGTCATCCGACTCGGCCCGGAAGACACTCTGGCGGAAGGGGAGCGCTTGCTGTACGTAAACCTTCCGCCGGAAGCGGAACACATCCGCGCCACCGGAAATATTTCGCAACACCTTGCTGAAGCCTCCAAGAAGCATGATAGAGTGGAGGCGGAAATTCCAGAGTACCTGCGGGAGTTCGAGGACGTCTTTTCCAAGGAGTCGTTTGATGCCCTGCCTCCACGGAAGCTGTGGGACCACGCCATCGAGTTGGAGCCTGGGTCAAAGCCCACCAACTGCAAGGTCTACCCGCTGTCACCCAAGGAGCAGGTAGAGCTCGATGCATTCCTTGCGGAAAACCTCCGTACAGGGAGGATCCGCCCCTCCAAGTCACCCATGGCATCTCCGGTGTTCTTCATCAAGAAGAAGGACAGCTCGCTCAGACTTGTGCAGGATTACCGGGCCTTGAATGCGATCACAATCAAGAACCGGTACCCCATTCCACTCATTTCCAAACTAATCACACAACTCCACGGGGCAAGGTACTCCACTAAGCTGGATGTCCGCTGGGGCTTCAATAATGTTCGGATCCGAGAGGGAGACGAGTGGAAGGCCGCATTCCGCACCAACCGAGGACTCTTTGAGCCGCAGGTCATGTTCTTTGGCCTCACCAACAGTCCCGCCACATTCCAGACAATGATGAATGACATTTTCCGTGACATGATAGCAGAAGGGGTTGTCTGCGTCTACCTCGATGACATCCTCATCTTCACAAAAACAATGTCCGAACATCGGGAAGTCGTGTGGAGAGTGCTGGAATGGCTCCGGGAGTACAACCTGTGTCTCAAGCCGGAAAAGTGCGAATTTGAGCGGACGCGGATAGAGTATCTTGGGGTGATTGTGTCGGAAGGAAAGGTGGAAATGGACCCAGTCAAAGTTTCCGGTGTGTCGGATTGGCCCGTGCCGCGGAACAAGAAGGAGGTCCAGTCCTTCATTGGGTTTGTCAATTTCTACCGGCGGTTCATCAAGGACTTCTCCTGCCATGCCGGTGCCCTCTTTGACCTCACCAAGAAGGAGGTTGGATGACGGTGGGGAGAGCCGGAACAGGCCTCCTTCGACAAACTCAAAGAGCTGATCACTTCTGCCCCGGTCCTGATCTTTCCCAACGACTCTCGCCCTTACCGAGTCGAGGCGGATTCTTCCGACACAGCTACCGGAGTGGTCTTGTCACAACAGTCACCGGAAGATGGTGGGGGGTGGCATCCGATTGCCTTCTTCTCTAAGAGCCTTAGTCCGGTCGAGCGGAACTATGAGATCCATGACAAGGAGATGCTGGCAATCATCCGAGCGCTGGAGGAGTGGCGACACTTCCTTGAGGGTGCTCTATGCCCATTTGAGATCTGGACAGACCACAAGAACCTCGAGTATTTCCGCACGTCTAAGAAGTTGAACCGACGACAAGCATGGTGGTCCCTACACCTGTCCCGGTTCGACTTCATGCTCCACCACCGCCCCGGCCGCACCATGGGCAAGCCCGATGCCCTATCCCGCCGTGCGGATCACGGAAGCGGAAGTGGAGACAACGCGGATATGACACTGCTCCGCCCAAGTCTCTTTGCAATCCGTGCCCTAGAGGGAGTGACTGCAGTTGGGGTGGAAGCAGAAATGCTCCGGGATATCCGGAGGCAGTACCGGAATGGAGAGAAGGAGGAGTCGGTGGTGAAGGCAGTGGAGGAACTTCGGAAAGGGCACTCACGGTCTGTATGGGCAGTGGAATGGTCGGAACGTGATGGACTGCTCCACTTCAGAGGCAAGGTCTACGTTCCAGGTGGGGCGGACCTCCGCCGCTGCATCGTGTCCCAGCACCATGACACACGGGTCGCTGGGCATGCTGGCAGGTGGAAGACGCTAGAGTTAGTGGCTCAGAATTACTGGTGGCCCCAGATGTCCCGCTACATTGGACAGTACGTGAAGACATGTGACCTTTGTCTCCGAACTAAAGCACAACGACGTCCGCCCGTCGGAGAACTTGTTCCGCTCCCGATTCCCGAATCCCGCTGGGACACCATCAGTGTCGACTTCATCGTTGAACTCCCAGAGTCTCATGGCTACGACGCAATCATGAATGTCGTGGATTCGGTAAGCAAGGTGTCCCACTTCATTCCGACGCACACGATGATCACAGCCCTCGGAGCGGCCTGCCTGTTCCTTGCACATGTCTGGAAGTTGCATGGGCTCCCGAAGCAAGTTGTTTCCGACCGAGGTCCGCAGTTGTCGCGGAACTGACTCGGGAGCTCTACCGCCTGCTCGGCATAAAGCTGGCTACCACCACAGCATACCATCCGCAGGGTGACAGACAGACGGAACGGGTCAATCAGGAGTTGGAGCAATATCTCCGCCTCTTTGTCAATGAGAGGCAGGATGACTGGGATGAGTTACTTCCACTGGCGGAATTCCAATACAACAACCATGTACATTCCGCCACACAACAGACTCCCTTCATGCTTGACTCCGGACGACACCCGCGGATGGGCTTCGAGCCACGCCAGGCTGACTCCCGACTCGAGACGGTCAATGAGTTCCGGGACCGCATGGACTCCACCCTTGCGGAAGCCAAGTCGGGTCCATGTCCCGCCTCCACCCCGTCTTCAACGTGGTGAAGTTACTCCCTATGCTTGAGGACCCAATTCCAGGTCGGAAGGCTCGTCCGCCACCTCTGCCGGAAATTGTAGATGGGGAAGAGCACTATGTGGTGGAACGGATCCTGGACAGCCGGTTTGTGCGAGGACGACTCCAATTCCTTGTGAAATGGGAAGGGTATGGGTACGAGGAGAATTCGTGGGTCCCAGAGCAAGATGTTTCGGCTCCAGACAAACTCCGTGAGTTCTATAGGACACACCCTGGTGCCCCTCGCCGAATCCGCTCACTGGCATTTCAATCCCTCGTGTCCCGTGCTTCGAGGACGCAGCACGCTAGAGGGGGGGTGATGTCAGGGGACACCCTGTTTTCCATTTCCATTTCCGACACCACACCCAGTTCCGACTCCATTTCCGACTCCGGTTCCGGTTCCGATTCCATCTCCGCCTCCGCTTTCGGAAATGATTCCGCTTCTGGGAGAACTTCCACCAGTTCTGTTCGCCTCGCCAGTTCCACTCCAATTTCCGACTTCCACTCTTGGAACAGTGTCGGAAATCAAGCAACTCGCGTAATAGGTGGCATCAAGGGTCGATCAAGGGTCAGGGTGGTCAGGGAGATGCAGGGTTGATGGCAGGTGCCAAGTGTTGTCCCTGGCTGCGCAGCGTAGTATAATACGGGCTCGCTGACATTGGGGGTCCTTAGACTTTTCTCTTTGGATTTCCCCTTGTCAGGTGAGAATCCCCTCTCTTGTATGCTCTGTTCATTTATACATACTTTGGATTTCCCCTTGTCAGTTGTGTGGTAGTGTGATCTCCACAACCAGCCAGGGTTGCCCTTACAATGATCTTTGCGAAACAAGCACCCAAGATCTTATGGCCCAAAGCCATCGCCTACGCCTGTTATATCAAGAACAGGACGCCCACTCGAGCCCTTGGCGCAGACATGACGCCATTCGAGGCCTTTTTTGGCAAGAAACCTGACATCGGGAGGTTGGAAGAATTCGGTAAAAAGTGCTGGGTCCAAGTTCCGGACCAGCGTCGTACTAAATTAGAGCCCAAATCCGAGCAACACATTTTTACCAGCATCGCACCTAATGCTAAGGCTTGGCGTTTCTACAATGTACACATGCGCCACATCCAGACCTCCCGCAATGTCATCTTCGATGACGTTGACAACGCCATTCATCCCGTCCCTGAGGATGACAACCTGGTGGTTGGGCTGCCTGCAGGGAACACCACCAGGGCCGCCCAGCTGGTCCCGGCCCCCGCTTCAGCTGCCGCGCCTCCAGTCGAGGCCGCTGCTGTGCCTGTGGCTGTGGAACCGAAGGCGGATCCGAGGCGCAGCACCAGGATCGCGGGTAGACCCGTGCCTGATTACCGCCACATGCATGAGGGAGAGCGGGCGTTGTCAGCGACGGAGATCGTGACAGAGCCCGCGTCCTATGCAGAGGCGCTGCGCCACCCAGATTACCCAATATGGCAGAAAGCCATGGAGACTGAGATGGAGCAGCATGCGGAGGTGGGCACGTGGACGCTGGCTGAGTTACCAGCGGGGAAGAACATGGTAGGCAGCCGATGGGTGTACACGGCTAAGACTAATGCAGAAGGGAAATTTGACCTCGGAAAAGCAAGGGTCGTTGCTCAGGGGTTCATGCAACGACCCAGCATGGATTATTTTGAGGTCACATCACCGGTTGTCAAATTAGACAGCCTCCGGCTCATCCTCGCTATCGCCATCCAAAAGGGATGGGAGATCGAGATGATGGATGTCAAAGGCGCATATCTTAATTCTACTCTAGATGAGGAGATATACATGCGCCAGCCGGACGGCTTTGACGATGTCTCGGGTCGCGTGCTCAAATTGCACCGGGCTATTTACGGTTTGAAGCAGTCAGGCCGCTCCTGGTACAAGAAGCTCACGACGGTCTTGCTCAATGACGGTTTCACGCGGTGTCACGCAGATGACTGCGTTTTCTACAAAAAGACCGGCGACCGGCTCACCATCATCACTATTTACGTCGACGACCTCAGTCTTTTTGCTAGTTCTAAGACGCTGATGGCGAGTGTTAAAACCCTCCTCCATTCTAATTTCACTATGAAGGACCTTGGCGAGATGCTCAAGATCCTCGGGATCAGGGTCGAGATCAATCCAAATCGCGATTTCATTAAACTCTCCCAAGGCCATTACATCGATGTCATTGCCCAGCGTTTCAATCTGGATGAAGCACCGCCAGTCAACACTCCTGTCCTGCATGACATCAAAACCCTCGAGCCACGCCCTGATGGTGGTCCCACACCAGACGCACCTTACGCCCAAGCGATCGGCTCCTTGATGTACACCGTTCTAGGATCCCGCCCCGACATCGCGCTCGCCGTCCAGCAGCTGAGCCAACACACACATGACTTCAGTGAGGCTCACTGGACGGCGGTTAAATGCGTTATACGTTATTTGAAGGGCACTCGCGACGCAGGCGTTGTGTTGCGCCGCTCGTCCTCCACTCCCCTCATCGAGATCTATTCCGATGCCGACTTCACGGGTCTAGCTGACTCCCATTCTGTGGGGGGTTTTATCTGCTTTTATCACGGCTGTATTACCACGTGGGTATCTAAGAAGCAAACCCGGATCGCTCTGTCGACGACTGAGTCCGAGTCTATGGCCTTGATCCCTGGCGCCAAGCACGCCCTTTGGGTCCGCCATTTCCTCCAGGAACTTGGGCTGCCCCTTGCCGGACCGATCCATATCTACTGCGACAACATGCAGACGATCTCCAACCTCCAGGACGTTTCCCATCACCCCCGCACCAAGCACTTCCGCGTCAAGGGGCATTGGCTCCGCAGGCTCATCGATCACGGTGACGCCGAGATCACCTATGTCAGGTCCGCTGAGAACGTCGCCGACGTTTTCACGAAGGCCCTGCCTTTGGCTCAACACCATTTCTTGATTCATAAATTAGGCATGTTGTGACCATCCCCTCCTGTATCCCATCATATTTCCTTTTGATTTGTTTCGCTCGGGGGGTCTGTTGAATACCATTGCTCAACCGTTAGTCATCCTGTGGTCACTCGTGGTTGTGGTTCCCATTTCCATCTCCTACCGAATCCCTTAGTTACAGTAGTTACAGGCGCTGTATATTTTTCTGAGACTCGCTGGTCGAATATTATCATCTTTATCCACAACCATCATCTACTCTCTTCACTCATGACGTACAACAGAATGAAAGAAACAACGTGGATGATGGATAGAGCTTAGAGGAAGGCAAAATTCGCTAGCACAATGTGAACGCGAGCTAGAGTCACGCGCGCCTCTGGGTCCGGGGCACCCAAGCCTTAGGACACGACAGATTTCCGCATGGGAAAGTACATAGAGTTTTTGCCTACCAACACTTAGTGGGAATCAAGCGGAAATATATGTCCTTGAGGATACATACATAAGTAATGTAAATTCAGGACTCCCACGGGTTTCCGCTGACTCCATTGTGACGTCCAAATGTACCAGCCATAGGCTGAATAGGACCAACTAACGTTTTAGTTTCACATTCGAGACTCGTTGAATTCGAAATGATGTACGCTCTTAGTGTTCAGTTGCAGGTGGATTGCTAGTGGCTGTGTAATTCTGCAGAACCCGCCTGAATTCATGAAATATTAATGCCACATACGTGTGGAACGAAGGAGTAATGATAATCTGTTATATTATGATCTTGTTACGTATCGAGATTTCCACTAAGTCGGAACTGGAAAGGACAGCAGCTTCAACTTATAGGTTGCGCCCCCGATGAACTATCGTCCTAAGTATTTCGGAACTGAGTTGGAAGTCGGAACGTCCTGAGCCAAAGGTTTGGTCGGAACTTGAGTCGGAACTGAGGCGGAAGGCGGAAGACGGAAGGTGGAGAGAGACTGAGATCTTGCTAGACTCGCTGTGCTAAGAACAGGAGATGGAGCGAAGGAAATCAAGTATCGAAGGTGATTATCTGATTGCAGAAAGAGAGACATACATGACAGGCTTTTATACAAAGAGCTGAGACAACAGGTAATGATATGATACTAAACAAATTCCAGAGGAAGCGGAAGTCGAGTAGACAATGCGTGGGAACTAACTATTGGGAAACAATGGGACTACAAGGGGGGTTCAGGGTAAGGTAGAACAATGGCAAAAGAACAAGGGGTCGGAAAAACATATCTGACAATGAACTACAAGGGTGACCGGATATGTGGTTTTGATGAACGATGAAACGGGTCCGGTGGGTCCGAGTAATAGAGTCGAAAGAACAAGGGAAATGTACAAGGGGCGGAATGTCGGAAATATCGGAGGGGCAGAATGTGTTGCAGAAATATCGGAGGGGCGGAAGGTGTGGCGGAACTGAGGGTCGGAAGTCGGAAGTGAACTGTCGTAACAGATCTGTACAAGATCGTCTGTCCTTATATACTAAATATGATGTTCCTATATTACTAATCCTTCGAGCTGATGCTGTGCAAATGCCGTGCCGGTGCACCAGCATCCCGGGGTCGAGAGCGATCTCGAACTTCTGGCTAAGTGCATGCCGGCTCTGCCTCGGCCGTATCATCGTCCCGATTACTAACACTCCCCCTCAGCGAGAAGTCCCTTCGGCAAAATCCTAATTTCCCTAATAAATACCTATGTTGGTGTAAGTCCAGTCCCTTCGTAAATATGTCCGCTACGTTCTCCTTCGTCGGTACGTACGTAAGTGATGCCTCGTGAGAGGCCACTTTCTCACGGATGAAATGATATGCAATATTGATATGTTTGGTACGCGCATGATACGTTGCGTCATGTGATAGTGTAATGGTGCCTAGATTGTCTGATCGAAGTGACGTGGGCTGGGCTTGATCTATTCCTAGCTCCTCGATGAAGCGCCTCAGCCAGATCAATTGCTTGGCGCCCTCGGTAAGTGCCATGTATTCGGCCTCCGTAGTAGATAACACGATCGTTCGCTGTTTCTTTGAGCTCCATGCGATGGCTCCTCCTCCTAGTATAGCTACATAGCCACTAATAGACAGTGCGTCATTTCTATTAGCATAATCCGAGTCAATGAATATTTCGAGGTCGAGACCAGTGTCTCATTGGAAGGTTATGCCGTCATCACGTGACCCCTTGAGGTACCTGAGCACGTGCTTGATCACCGTCCAGTGCTCGGCTCCGTAAGTAGTAGTGAATTGGCTCAGATGTTGTACGGTAAAGGCCAAATCAGGTCGCGTGCTGAGTGCTGCATACATTAGTGATCCGATTGCTTTAGCGTAGGGTACTTCGGCAGTTGGACCTGTTGAGTCCATAGGTGTTGTGAGCTTGATCATTTTGTGTAGGGTGTAGATACGGAATGTGCCATAGCCATGTTAAATCGATCGAGTATGATGTTGATGTAATGTCCTTGAGACATGATCAGTGTTCCCTCATCCCTATTCCTCTCAACCCTAATTCCCAAGATTTTCTTCATTTCTCCTAAATCTGTTAAAGGGAATTTTCCATGGAGCTCCCCCTTGAGCTTAACCATCCCTCCTTTGGAATCAGCAAATAGTCCGAAGTCGTCCACATATACTGATATGACTTCGATTGAGTCCTTATCTTGTCTGATGTAGACACATTCATCGGCTGTGCTTTGGTGGAAGCCGAGATCGAGTAGTAATTTGCGTAAGCGCTGATGCCAAGCTCGTCCCGATTGCTTGAGTCCGTAGAGTGCTCTGTATATTCTTAGAACACGTCCAGATCCATCATCAAAACCGTCGGGCTGACGCATGTAGATCTCCTCATCTATAGTTGAATTGAGATAGGCGCCTTTGATATCCATCATCTCGATTTCCCAATCGAGTGTGTTTGCGATGGCTAATAGAACACGTAGTGAATCGAATTTGACCACGGGTGAAGTTATTTCATAGTAATCCATCCCTAGCCTCTGTGTGAATCCTTGAGCTACAACCCTTGCTTTAGCTTTATCGAATTGTCCATCCGGTTGTGTTTTGACAGTGTATACCCATCGGCAACCGATAGCTACTCGTCCAGGTGGTAGTTCTGTTAATTCCCATATTCCTAACGTCTTGTGTTGATCCATTTCAATTTCCATTGCTTTCTCCCAGATCGGCGCATCATCACGTGATACCGCCGTTCTGTAATTCTCAGGTTCAGTGATGATTTCTCTCGTTATGTAAACCTGCTCGGTGCGTCCTGAATCATTCAGTTTCCAATAATCCGGTCTTTGAGTGATACGCGCGCTCCGTCGAATCTGTGGAGCTGGCGCTTGTTCAGGTGGATCAGGAATGGGCGTCGTCTGGGGTGATGACATCTGCGGGGTAGATGGGATTGGGTCCGGCACATGCTCGCGCGGTGAGTGCTCCCCCTCGAGCGGTGCCGTAGTAGTGTCGTCATCGTCGTTATCTGGGATAGGGTACAGTTTTGTTACTTTCGTCGAATGTGATATTTCTTGAGATTTGAACGTGCTTTGAGGCTTTATTGTAATACCTCCAGGCTTTGGCATGTTCAGCTACTCCAACGAATATATGTTCTTCTGCCTTTGGATCAAGTTTAGCTCGACGTTGATCCGGCACCATAACCCAGCAATTTGTCCCGAATTCCTCTAGACGTGCTATGTTCGGCTTCTTGCCGAATAGTGCCTGGAACGGCGTTGCGTCATCTCCAAGCGCTCGCGTGGGTGATTGATTTTTGATATAACACACGTAAGCCACGGCCTCGGGCCAGAGTATTTTTGGCAGGTTCTTGGCAAATATCATTGCCCGTGCGTGCTCGAGTAAGGTCCGGTTGAGTCGTTCGGCGATTCCATTCTGGGCTGGGGAGTATGGAGCTGTGGTCTCCATGATAATGCCATATTTTGCACAAAATTCCTTGAAAATTTTATTGACATATTCCCCTCCATTATCCAAGCGAAACCTCTTCAGTTTCTGGCCTGTTTGGGTCTCGAGGAATGCTTTGTACGTCTCGAAGTGCTTGAGCGCTTCATCTTTGGCGCTCCCCAAATAAATGACTGTGTATCTGGATTTGATATCCGTGAAAGAATAGAAGTACTTTTCACGTGATGGTCCCTCGGTCTGGGCAGGCCCCCATACATTGGATACTGTTAGGTCACCGACCTGATCGACAGTGTCCTCGGCTCTCTTGGGGAATGGTTCCACATGCCGTTTGCCTTGTATGCAGGCCTTACACTGACTTGGCTCTTTTGACTCGTCGATTTCGAGTCCGGTAACTAGGTCGTTAGATTTCAACATTTTAACCGAGTTTATGTTGACGTGCCCGAGTATCCTGTGCCATTTGTCCCATGACCGTCCCTTTGCCGCTGCGGCAAAGTCCCGTGCTTCGACTGATCGAGTGACCCGTGCCTTCATACAGAATAGCCTCCCGCGCTTCTGTCCTTGTGCAAAAATAACTCCGGCACGTGATTTGAATTCGATGCCGGTGCCTGTAAATGTGGCCGTGTTGCCCTTATCAGTTAGACGCCCTACGCTGATAAGGTTGTTCGGCGCATCCGGTGCATGCTTGACGTCATGTAGTTCGATCATGTTCGTCTTGGCGCCGATCTTGAATTCCATGTATATAGTGCCTCGGCCTTGTGTATGTAGTACCGCACCGGGTGAAATTCCTTCAATTTCTGATGGTTCCTCAGCATAGCTAGCGAAATCGTTTCGGCTTCGAGCTATGTGTGTTGTTGCCGCTGAATCGGCTAGCCAGTCGGATGCAGATATAGCACTGTATGCTACTTCCTTAGATACAAACGCGAAGTCCTTTTCTTCCGCTTTTTTAACCATTTCTTTGTTCCCTGATTTGAACCATTTCGGTGCTTGGCCCTCCTTGCCGCCACCTTTCGCCCAGCAGTCCTTCACGTAATGACCCTTCTTGCCGCAATTTCGGCACTTTCCCTTTGTTGCTCCTGAGTCATCTTTCCTGGGCCTGTGACGTTGTTGCGCCTTAAGCGCCGTCTGCCGTGCCGATCCAGCTTTCCGTGCTCGATCTTCATCGAGGACTCGAGCTATTAATATATCAGCTGTCATCCCAGCTCCACTGGCGTTTACTGCCGTAATAAACGCCGACCAAGAATCTGGTAATGATGTCAGCAACGTGTTCGAGAACTCGGTGTCACTGATGTGATGTCCCCGCGCATTCAGTTCCTGTTGAATGCCGCGGAGCTTGCGTACGTGCTCCTCCATGTTCGCGCCATCCTCGGCAAGCGTCCGGAAGAAATCTCTTCAGAGATTTACAATCCCCACTGCTCCCTTAGATTTGAATATAGCTTGTAAAGTAGTCCATACAGCAAATGCAGACATCATCTGATTGATGTAAACTAGTTGTTCATCGGCGACTCTGAGGCAAATCTCTTTTCTGGCTTTCTTGTCCTTCCTTCTCCAATCGTCGATTTCCTGCTGCTCGGTCGCAGTGACGTTGTCGGCATCTGCCGGTCTAGGTTCCGTCTCCCTGCCGATAGCCACGTCCCACAGATCTAAATCATCGAGTATCCACTTGAGCCGCCGGCGCCACGCCGCGTAATTATCCCCGTTCAAGGGGTCGATCTTGTACGTGTTATTGCTACTCGACATCGTCGATCGGTATTGAGTTGGTGGAGTATAGAGTGTAGTTGGAGTAAGCTAGATTTGTAGTAGTTTAGTTATGCGCGGGGCCCATAACCTGTGGAACGAAGGAGTAATGATAATCTGTTATATTATGATCTGTACAAGATCGTCTGTCCTTATATACTAAATATGATGTTCCTATATTACTAATCCTTCGAGCTGATGCTGTGCCGATGCCGTGCCGGTGCACCAGCATCCCGGGGTCGAGAGCGATCCGTGCCGGCTCTGCCTCGGCCGTATCATCGTCCCGATTACTAACCATACGTACCCGCGAACGCATGTGCATCATATGTGCGAATATCGGACTAGTGCGCGACTACCTGCAAACTTTCCTGATGATTTGCGAATCTCGTGCCATTGAGCACGTGACCGTGTCATCATGGTCTCAGACCTCTGTCTTCACTGACGCTGCGGTCTACTACATTAGCAATAATTCCAATCTATACCTACAAAGCATCTCACTTTGAGGATACTTCACCCAGGTTCGACACCATAAAATACTGCCAGCACTGGTGCCACTGTCCATATATATGCTATACAAAGAACCCTGTTGCTCCACCCATATAATCCTCGGAAATAGAACGTGCGCAGCTATGCCCTCAAAAAGCCCCCAACAACCATCCTCGCAATCTTGAACACGATGACAGGCGAGTAGAGATCCGTGGGCGGGTTTAACCAGTTGACTACGCGCCACCAGACTTCTGAGACTTCCTGATCCTATACCCCAACGAAAAATCAAAGAATCAAATGTGCATTCAAAATGCTCGTTACAGTAATACAAAACGTGTGTGTCACCCACCTTCATAGCGAGCGTTGCAATCCACACCCCATATTGCCGCTGCCAACTGCCGGTGCTGTGGGTGTCGCCGTGCGCGGGCGTTGTGGTGGGGAAGCGGTAGTCTTGGGAGGTATAGGACTTCCTATATCCGTGAGGGCGGCGGTTTAGAAAGTGGTAGCGGTGAGAGAAGGTGTCAATGTTCACTACATAAAGGAGGAGGAGGAGGGAGACGAAAGGAGGGTAGTGGGGAAGGTGAAAGCACTGACCATAGCCCCCCCGTGCGCAACGCTTGCGAACGGAAGAAGGCACGGCTGAAGTCCGGGGAAATGACTCCAGTATAGGCGTGCGAGCCGGAGCGGATGGGGCGGTCGCTGGGCGCAGACTTAAGTTTTCGCAGCAGCCCGTCGAGCGTTACAGCATCGACGCAGGCTTTGGTGCAGCCATGTCTGGGGCGTGTTCAGTGGGATGAATGGCGGGAGGAAAGAATTGGGCAGACCCACCCTCTTACAGGATTAAGCTGGAGGACAGAGTCTCCGACAGCGACGAAGTTGTGGGGAATGGACGATGGAGAGAGGTGGTATCGAATGTATACCGAAGGCGCTGCAAAGCGAAATGCACGGCGTAGCGAGGTTATTGCATGTTTAGTTGAAATGTATTGCCATGGATGACGTACGACTCCTTGCATGCACGCACTCGAGTGGCACATCTTCCTCTTCAAATATCTCTAATACCCTTCCAATCCAGACAGGTAACGGTGCCGCCAGGGTCATCTGGGAGAGGAAAGAGCGGACGTCCACTAAACTGACAATGCGCGAGCGGACGTCCCAGCCGCCTAGCGTGAATACGACTATTATACCCGCATCGAGCGTCAGAAGTAAAGAAGATTAGAGGTGGATAGAGATAAGTAAAGGAAAACCTCTGAGTCATTCAAGGCTGCAGAATCCAAAATACGACAGATTTACTGGAAAACGGAATGTCACATACGCGATGTTGGCCCCTTCCTTGCTATGATCACGTTGCGCTTGTCCACACGCGGGTTGGGCACGCTGAGGTATACGAGGCCCGCAGTGGCATAAGCACTAGGAAACCCAAGCTCCATAAGCTTGGGCACGAGATGCGGCGGGACGTCGAATGAACAAGTGGTGTACGCCATTCTGTGGTCGTAGGTTAGTCTGAGTGCGGAGAGTGGGAGCTGTGAGGGGGGATTTTGGACGTCGTTTTTCATGGGGCGGAAGGAACTTTCGGTGTCGGATGGTAGGGTGGCATTGGGGGCTTCAAATTGTGCCTCTTTCGCGTCACTCGCAGGTTCCAAGGATGACGGGGACTGATTGAGACTCTGGAGCCACCTGAAGCCGCCGATGGCGGGTCCTGTACAGTCTGGTTTCGTGGGGTCGAGTGTGAGTCAAGGGTTGCGGTAGAAAGGAAGGGTGTGTAGGTTGACAAAGGAAGAAGGGAGAATGTAGGAAGGGGAAAGGAGAAAGAGGAGGAGGAAATCAAGTAAGTGGACGTGAGGAGAAGATGTGAACATGCAGACATACCGACAACAAGCGCAGCGGGGAGGATGTTCTCTTCTCCGTCGCGCGAGCGAATCCGGACAGCGGCGACGGGTGTGGCGGTGGGGATGGTGTCAGACGACTCCATGCCGACGGGTTTCTCATATCTGACGGGTGCTGACTCTCCTCTGACAAACCCCGTAACCGTACCTGTCATATACTCAACATTGTGGCACGTATCCAACACGAGTCGCCGGAGGAACGGCTCGAACGCGGCGCGGCTTAGGTTCATGTTCATCTGGTAATCATGTACGGGGTGGTGGTCCCAAGGGGGCTTGACTCCGAGCCCTGAAATGTGGACGTTTGGGTTTCCCGAGACAAGGCTATAGCACAACGAACGGAAATACAGTTCAGCTTAAGATATAACAGCGCATGACGCACAGAGATCCGACTTTGGCCAGCTCGTGGTCGAACGTTGGGAACAGTTTGCGCAGCGCGAGGGTGAGGAATGTCTGGAATGAGTGGAATGACGTGAATTGCGAGACACGGGCACGCTTCGGTGCACTGGAATCGGCGGGGTGGTCCACCAGCCCTTCGGGTGTAGTGACCCATTCCTCTGGCTCGACCATGATGACGTGCTCAAAATGGTTGGCGCACACTCGGGCGGAAAGAAGCCCAGCAATGCTGCAGTAATTAAAGCGTAAGTTTACCATGGAGGTGTGCGGACGCACCTCCCCCCGCATATGACGGCTGTGCCACTAAGCTTACCCCCATCCTTTCTGGGCACTCCGAGTAAAGAAAGGTCGTCCATCGCCGTGAGCCTACCTCGCAGGTGTTTCTTAACGAGGCCCGCTACAGTCTGGTACCCGAAGAGCAGGACGATACAGGTCGAGATGAATGTGGATATCGCCATGGGAGTGGTGGAACGCTAGGTCTGTTACGGGTTATATAGTGGCTAGCCCTTGATAAGATGGGCGGATGCTGGAGACGGACCCTGTACAGTATGCCCGGTGCGCCTGGTCTTGCTTGTACACGCATGAGAGATATGGGTTCTAGGCTCAACGACTTATACACGTCATACATGATAGACCCGGCATGTACAGTGATGACTGAACAGTCCTCGTCGAGTATGATTGGGAGTTCTCTAGGACCAAGATTGGTCCAGGGATGGCCTCCCGGGTGCCTCGGGCGACCGGCCAGCAAAAACGCAGCAGCTTGCGCGGCTGTGCAGGTTCCGTCATTCCCGTCCTCATGCACAACTCCTAATATTTTAACACCTATACTTATACATAACTTGTAATGTCCCACAGCATCTCCAGACTCATACACGCCAGTCCAGAGCTGTACGATCTCGATGGACTGCCCACCACGCTCTTGACGTGAACACTGGGCCGATGTGCGTACGAATCCTTAGCCCGAGGCAGGGGCGAGCGAGGTCCGGCAAGAAAAAGATTCCGTGCACTATTCTCATTACGGACGTACGAGTAGGGTTAGGTCGGCGGG
Source organism: Gautieria morchelliformis (assembly GCA_015179125.1). Taxonomy (NCBI): domain Eukaryota; kingdom Fungi; phylum Basidiomycota; class Agaricomycetes; order Gomphales; family Gomphaceae; genus Gautieria; species Gautieria morchelliformis. The sequence continues at coordinate 89,740 of WHVA01000212.1, read as the reverse complement.
GTCAAGTTTGTTTTCCTACATGTCATCACATGTTATTTATATAAAATAAGTGCTCAAATTTCAAATTCAAAACGCCTTATTTTTGGTGTTCTGTTAATCACACTCCCGACTGTGAAAATGCTGATTATTGCCGTTTGTGTAAATGTGTCGGTGTTTTCTACAGTAGATCACGTGAGATGTGTGATCAAAACACGGTTGCCCCGAAAAAAAATCTAAGGCTTTTTTTTTTTTATCCAGTTATTCCTCACATGCCCACCTATTGTTCGAATTGACAGAGCAAACATCGCACTCACCCTCCACATTCGTCTACAGGCTCACCATATTTCAGCCATGGAAGCACAGGCCCAACCAGAGAGGAAGTCGATATCGTAACGACGCACCATATTTCAAGCACGGGGAATACGATGCATCTTCATGTATAGTATTTCAGTCGCTCGGACTACGGGACTAGCAATCTGCATCGATGCGGGCGAATGGGTTTGCAGGCACCGTATATGTGCCTTGAGGGATATTGACAGCTGTGGACCAGCATGATATGTAGTACTACCCTTCAGCATTCATGAATGGAAAGGATGGTGCATGCTATACTCCAGCTTTTGAAGACCTCGTGCTGAGCAATCGAACTTCCCGCAGAGACGGCTTGCGGTGCACGTGCACCGTACGTCCAGACGACGGACGGTGCACATGCACCGTAGTGGGAGACGACGTACGGTGCATGTGCACCATAGTTGAAGACACGGTGCACGTGAACCGCGCTTGCAGCTGGCTTGCGCGCGGTGCACGTGCACATAGGCAAAAGCCAAAAAAAAAGCTCATGATTAAGCATTTACTGTAACCATTTCAAGTTGGAGACGACGTATGGTGCCTGTGCACCTTAGTTGCGGCCGGCTTGCGGTGCATGTGAACCGTACGTGCAGACGGCATGCCGTGCCTCTGCACCGTAATTCCGGCCCGCTTGCGGTGCATGTGCAAGTGCTGTGATTGCAGACGACGTACGGTGCATGCGTACCATAGTTGGAGATGTCGTACGGTGCATGTGCATCGCACTGGAGCCGGGGCACGGTGGGTGTGCGCCATAGTTGGGGAGAACGTGCGTACAGGTGCAGACGGGGTACGGTGCATACAGTGCATGTGCACGGTGTTGTTTTTGGTGGGTGAACACCAAACGAATTTATGTGACCCATGCACATATATGGGTGTATTTACAGCGGGCTGTACACACTTGATACAGCCTGCCTCCACTGCTTAATTAACCCTGGTTTGCTGAGCTCCATATGTGGCTCCGAAACTGCACCTGTGATATTGCACATTATCATTAAACCTGCCAAATATGTCATGCATTGATACATATATGCACCATCTTGAAGTATGCATTCTTCTAAGTAATTTTCAAACTACCAAGCTGGTGGTTAACTTTTCAATGCATTATTGTGGGGTATGCATTACTCAAGGTAGTATGCATTAACGGGGCCGACTGTATATCCTTCTGGTATAATAAGTTTCGAAGGAAAACCTATGTGTAATAAGTCGAGGTTTCAGCATCAGATTCCACGTTTTTCACTATGACGAGCCAGTCCTCCTTCGACAAGGAGGCCTTTCAAACGCCAGTGGTGCCAATACCCGCGGCCCTCAATGTAGAGGACGAGGGCCAAATCCGTGCAAGGCTGGGGAGATATGGTCTAGGCAAACTTTTCGACTTTGGAGGTGCGATATTTTGTGCATACATCGCTTGCGATACCTGACTGTGGATATATAAGTTGAAGCACGGGGTATCGAGCGTGTTCCAGAAAATGAGAGACAAGATAAACATGTCGCTGGCCTCATGCTCTTCTGGTTCTCGTATGTGAATTTTCCATTCGATGTGGCGTTCAGTTGACCTCTCAGTGCAGTGTGACCACTGTCCTGACCAATCTCTCCGTCGGCATGCTCGCCCAGCAGCATTTCAAACTGACTTTCCCTGATACTGTTGGTGTTGTCATCGGGTTTGGAATTATGTGCGCTCGCCATCTCGTGCTTCGGGCGTCTGACCAATGACCATTATTTCTATCAGTGGTTGCACCACCATTGCTTTCACTGCGATGCTTGGTCCCCGCTTCGGAATGCGAACCATGGTTATCACGCGTTATGCGTTCGGCTACTGGGGCGCCACGGCCGCGTCTCTTTTCAATATCTTGACCACGGTGCGCTCTCAGTCCCCGGACAGTGTAATATCTTCACCCATAATAGCACTTTTTTTCTCTGCTATCCGTGCGGCTCTCCATGGTGCAATTAATAATCTGAATCATCGCTGTAAATTCCATCCCTTCCGTGTGGAAAGCTGGGATTCTCTGTCGTCGTGGTAATTCTTGCGGGCCAGGTTCTCCATAACCTGGATTCAAACATCCCCCTTGTTGTCGGCGTGATTCTGATTGGGTGCGTGGTTCTGTTCATGCAACATTAACTCCATGATTGTGGTACCTTTCGGCCCTCTCGCTCCTGGTCTTCTCTCGAACCCCTCGTTCTTATTATGAATATCCGTGCTTTCATAAATTCGTATGTCCATCGATTTTTAGGATGGCGTTGCAGACGCAACCGACGCTATATACCACTCTCGTCGTCACCATCAATGTTACCTTTTATATTCATTCATTCGTCATTCTCACACAACCCATGCACGTTATTCTAGAATTATTTCAGGTAAGCCTGGGCTCAGTTATCATATTCCCAACTGTGCTGAGTAATGACTGCATGGGTGCCCTCATCTGCCTGTAAAAATTCTGACCATTTTACATCCAATGCGATATCGGTCGACGCGATGCATCCTCAACCATATGGCTAATAGTACTAATTTGTTTCATCGGGTATGCCTACCATTCTTCCCATGTTATTAATATCTACGAGAACTTACACCCCACATTCCTGTAGATATCACGTACGTCATATACATCAGTCCCCTATTATCAACTGTGACGATATAAGTTCTTGCTCAGTCTCTACACCATTACGAACGTTACTCGTGGCTCCTCATGTCGGTTCTCTTCATCGTGGTATATTCCCTCGGCGGCCAGGCTGGTGCGTTTGCTCGATCCCGTTGTATTCGTTCTCGACATGCTTCCTTAATTCACTAGTCCTTGTGAGACCTGTCAAATATCCACACATGTTTCTCCTAGACGTCCTATACTCCCTGCTCTTCTTGAATCTGCATCGTTTTATTTACTCCTTCACGTCCATCCAGGTTACGAGATTTCGCTAGAAGTTTCCCTCGAGGCTCCAGCAGGTCATCTCCGTGCCGCCGCTGTTCTAAGCTTTGGAGGAGTCATTTTCTCGTTGTGTGCGGGATGGGCACCCGTGTTTGTGTTTGTTCCGATTTTAGTTGTGGAAATCACTCACCGGTTCACCTTTAGTGCAGCTGACTTCAACTGCCGCCTCCCAGCGAATACACGTCCCGCCAAAATCTTCGTGATCACATTCCTCGGGGTGCTTCTTCCTGTTGTTTTTATTTTGCTCCTGGGTGCGTTACTCATGACAGTCCCCGCGTATGCCGAGGCATATGGAAACGGCGATGCGGCTGGAGTATTAAGGAAAGGTGCGTGTACCATACACCGTAGGCAGGTCATATCTGCAGTGGCGCTTATCTTCTCCATAAGTATTTGAACCATGGGGACGTGGTGGGGACTTCATTCTGGCGCTACTTTCTCTTTCCGTAATCGCGAATAACAGTAAGCCGTGACATCGTCTATGGTGAACGCTCATTGACGTTACATCTTGCGAAGTCCCTAATACATGTACGGCACGGACATCTTTTTTTCTATTTTGCCACGCTTGAACCTCTTTGCTTACTTGCAGATTCCGCCGCCTTGTCGATGCAGACACTCATCCCACCATTCCGCCGCATTCCACGCGCGATATTCACCGTGCTTGCTTTCATCATTTACACTGTTGCAGGCGTTGCAGGTCGTCAGCATTTTAGCGTGTTTCTAAAAAATTTCCTTGCCGTGGTAGGTTTTCGCTGTCATTGCTGCCTCAGGTCATCCATTTGCACCTCCGGAAGGTAGGATATTGGGTCTCATTCTGGATTGTAATTCTTCTCGAGGAACACTACATCTTTCGTCGGAAAGATGGCGTGCTTGGTGGGTATGATTTAGACGCTTATGACGCCCCCCATCTGTCAGTCAACCTTCTTTTTTAATGATGCCCCTTCTCCGACACACATGTTCGCTTGCAGGTTGCCAGTCGGGCTCGCGGCCATGTATGTTCATTCAAAATTTCAACGTACTGTAGCGCCTGGCCCGCATGCTAATCTCTTGATGAACCTGTAGTTTTGCTAGTCTTTGTGGAATTTGTGGTGCAGTGATTTCCATGGCGCAAGTGTGGTATATTGGCCCTGTGGCTGCAAAGCTAGGCCCTTTCGGCGGCGACATGGGATTTGAGTTTGCAGCTGTCTTCACTGGGGTAGTCTATCCCCCACTTCGATGGCTGGAGATCAGAAAATGGGGGCGGTGATTCACCCTGTCCGCAGTGAGTGGGTGGTGGATGTTCATATTAAGCAAGTGTAGACTACCAAATGGATCAATCCTCCGAAGACGTTGTGTCTGATATTATATTAGCGGATAGTGAATCCATTGAAACCTAAGGGGTTCACCCACGGGGTTTCCCTTTTCAGTGGTTACCTCATTGAAACAGGCCCCATACGAACTACAAATTCAACGTAATCATCATGAGAATTTCAGTCCTTGAAGGCCTGGATTCCCGTTGTTTCGCACATTTAAAAATCTTTAAGATAGTTCATGGAGCACTCACTGAATCCAGTGACTTACATACTTAGCACAGGGAGAAAAACATGAAATTTATGGAGAGATTATTGCGGCCTGTAGTCACTACCTGCAACAGGATGGCGCCGAACAGCTGGCTCTGTGTACCGCACTTGAGTCAATTTTCTTCTTTGCGGTGCCTCGCTCGGCACCGGCGTTGCCACAGAAGTCTAGAGCCGCCTCTCGGGCATCACATGCCCGAGCGGCGGCTCTAGACTCATCCGAGTCGAATTCCGGCATGACACCGGAATTCGACTCGGATTAGCAAACATTAATATTGGCTCCTATTGGCGCTTGTTCCCACGTGCGCATGGTACTCTCAAATTCCAGAGCCCAGGAAATCGTTCTGAGTCCACATAATGCTGTCGCCGGTTTGGCTCGATTCCGGCTAAGCCGCCAAGCCAAGAAGTTCGTCGTTGCTAAATAGGGTCGTTTCAGCACAAGGGCGCATCAGCGCATCACTTTTGGCACCCTTGGTCCGGGATCCAATTTGTCCAAATTTGCAACTGGTTGCTGATCTACATACATATGTTGGAACGGCAACGCCCTCTTCTTTGACAGCGACTATCCCGGCTCGTTTTCGTTTATGACGCTACATGCACCATCCGTCCTACACCCAGGATAACATTCTGTGGATTGGTGAGCAGCAAATGACACTGCTAACTTGAATTACAGCCGTTTGCAGTCTAAGTAGCGTAGGCCTACATACACCGCAAGCTCTAGCCCTAGATGTAATGAGGAGTTCTTTGGGATCTCGCTTCATTCCTGAATTGGTACGAGACGAGACGCGATTTCACTTCAGGAACATACCCCCGTGGCAGGTCAATAAATTTCGATTCACTCAGCAACGTGCCAACAATCCCTACTAATTCCATCACCCTCATGTCACTGTGGTATCTCGTTCCCGTTAATTCAGTAAGAGCTAACAGAAGCCTGACTCTTTGTGTCTCTTTTGCCTTAGACACCATCTTTTAACGCCTCTGACCAATTCCTGTTGCAGTGTACGGTCTCTGGGAAGGGTCTAGGAATCACGGCGGATAAAACACCACCCTATTTGTTGAACAGACATGGACAGCGAAACAGTCCCGCTGAGAGAGTATGGCAGTAGTTTCAATGAAGCCCTCTTTCACTTTCCTGTGCGTTCTTCCAGTCCTTTCATCGCATTCTGGTGGTTTTTTTAACTGAATGGCTGCGCCGATTAGCGGATGGTTGACTCCAAGGAGTCTGTCTCTACAGCCTACCTCTCAGACGAGTCGTCAGATCAAAGGGGGGTTGAGGAGCTCCCTACTTTGACCACAGAACTCAAGGTAGTCCAATCATTGAATCCTCCTGTTGAGTACCGCGCCTGATCAATTCGATGAATGTAGGCAAAAACACCTTCCTCTTTTGCCAAGCGGAAGACTATTACAGCACCCGTAATGCTTCTTACCTCGTGCGCCCTTTTGCCAGCGGTGATGGGTGCACTGTTTTACATTTCGATTGGATTTGGAGCGCCCCACGGTATATTTCGTCCGGATGGGACTTATGTGAGGCCCATAGACGAAGGTGCCAGTATCGGCGGTAAACGTTCGGTTATAACTACACACTTTTCTCCGCTCTTGGTGTCCACAGTGGCAAGCTCCCTCATGTAAGTCCTGCAAACGTCAGTGACCTCGCTTCAATAACCCAACCCTTTTATAGCGGCGTCATCTCCCCCCTCGTCATGTGCCTATTCGCGTATCAACTAGGGCACTTGTGGCTGAAGGCTTCACACTCGCGTCCCGCCAACCTTCCAACTCCATTCCAGTATCACCTCACCCTCGAGCTGGTCTCGCTGGTTTCACCTATCTCCATCGTTCGCTTTCTATCCTATTATCTTTGGAGGTCTTGGCAGGATCCACAGGTCGCCTTCCAACCTCGCGCTTCTCTCCGCACTCGGACAAGAATCACTCCTCTGCTAACGATGGCCGTCCTCGGCGCCACCATCATTCTCACCTTTTCATGGGCAATCAAAATTGTCGACGTCGTACTACACGACCAGATCGTTTCCACGATTCTCTTTGTCAACGGATCAACAACCACATATCCCGCAAATGCCTCCATTCGTGCCGATTGCCTCGACACGGTAATCAACAGATGCGACGTTATCAACCGCACGCAGGAAGCTAGCTTGGGGGGTCTCAACCAGTCCGCATCGTTTCGGGTGTACGAACACGGAGCAGAAGATCCTGCCCGGTCGAAGAGCATCGCATACATTGGACCTGTATCTCTGGGGAGTAATACTGGAGTCGAGTTGTCTGCGCATACCTACGTCGCTGCTACGGAATGCCAGGTATATCGCCCGAGGTGTGCCGTGAATCTTCAAACAATCAGTATCTGTATTCCAAGCAATATGGGCGACACGGATCGGAATCAATTCATGTCAAAGACGGGTGGTTTCAACGTAACGACGTGGCAGATGCGACTGCAGTCGTTTCTGACTGACAAAGGTAATTTGACTGTGCCGGGAGCCAAACCACCATACTCTCTTTCGAACGCCGCGAGTGTAAACCCTTTTACAACAGCTCAATGGGGTTGCTTCAATGACTATAGTAATATACAGTATAACAATACGAACTATTCCTTCTCAACCCCGTTTATCAACTGGTGGACATGTGGGTGACGGGTCTCTTGATATACTGGTATTGGTGTTAAAGCAGTCTCTTGAACAGATGGCGCAGGTATACCAAACCGGCCGTTTATTCTCTGCTCCATCTCAGTCTGCAACACAACGGTCTATGACGCCCAGTATAATCTCAGTAACGGCAGTATAGCGCTCGACAACTCGTCCTTTACCCTCGCGAACGCCTCAGCAGCCGTGGCTGTGTCAGGCAGCGGTATGTTTTTAGGGACCAACGACACAAACTATTATCAGTGGGGATCACGATTTCTTGACGATCAAATCCAACTGGACCTCTCGTCAGCCGGCAACACTTACGGAAATAGCACGCAGCAGTTTGGTACCGCCTGGGCACAGGCACTCTCGAATCGCTATCTTGGATGGACTGCAGGCGTGATACAGCTCGATCAAGTCCCCGCAACCATCACAAGGTCACAACTCGCTCTCTCCATACCCCTGACAACCGCCCACCTCTTTGCAATCATGCACTTCGCCTATGCCTTCATGATAGTTCTCCTCGGAATATCATGCCTCTTCCTGCCCAAGGAATGCGGACCTTCAGGCGCAGATGTTGTGGAAGCTGCGAAGGGAAATTCGCGGCTTGACCCGACCACCGAGCTCGCGCCGGTTCTTGTGCCGGATGTGAGCCTTGCGCATATCAGGCTGTCAGACACCTCGACGCTTGTCCACGAGCTTGTCGTGCGGAACGCTTTTGGGCCCGTTAGCGCTTTGGGGAGGTGGGCGGGAGACACAGACACGCTGGAGCGGAGACGAAGACAGAGCATTGTGGGAAGCCAACGGCTGGTCGATGGTGAAGGAAGGGAGGAAGACGGTGATCTAAGGGTTGCTCTTGAGAGGCAGAGAGACGGCGGCGTGTTGGGCATGACGTTTCGTGCAGCCTGAGTAGAATAAATCATTTTAATTGATCATATCCCAACGGTGTTGCAATGGTTATTTACATTGTAGATGCCTACCTCTTTGACAATCTGGACGCTGAAGGCCAGTGAGAATCACCCAGGGATACTTCCGGATTTGTAGGTAAATATTGGAACGATCCGATTCACCTGTATCCCGCAAAATGAGAGTCTGACCGATTGTGATTTGGAATACTGTAGAACACTTTGGAATATATTAGTTATATTTCAGGATGCAGTGAAAATGAGATAAGCCAGAAAAAGCTACAATGGACTGGGCCCCATTGGTACTGCTCGATAACCATTGGACATTTTTGGTAGACCTTGACATACAACAGTACTCTACGACATGCCACAGAACAATCCCCACCTGACCAGATATTTGCCCCATCCATTGGATGGCTCCCTGCACAGCCCAACATCAACCAACAGTCCCCAACTCAGCACCTACCTCTCGCTGCCGGCTATAAGACAGCTACACTGGAGGCATATAAAGATTTTCTGGTCTGAAAAACTGTTCAAAAAACTGTAAAGATATTCCAATTTTTTTTAGTGTTTTTAATGTAAAAAAACTTTAACAAAATTTTGTGTTTTTGTTAGAATTTGTTGAGCAAGAAAATCGTAAAAAAGTTTAAAGTTTTTTTGCGGGGTTTTTTTATGTCTTTTTATAAGTTTCTTCGTGAGAACACAAAGAAATGCATAAAAAACCCTGAAAAAAACTTTGAATTTGTTTACAATTTTCTTGCTCAACAAATTCTAATAAAAACACAAAATTTTAATATAGTTTTTTTTACATAAAAAAAAAACACTAAAAATACTTGGAAAATCTTTACAGTTTTTTCAACAGTTTTTCAGACAAGAAAACTTTTATATGCCTGCAGTGCTAGCCGGGATAAGCCGTGGGACAGATTATGTCATCCACGGCGATTCCTCACCGCTTTCCTTAACTTCTTACTGTCCCTTTGTGTGTAAGTCTCATATAGTGTTTTCCTGGCCTGGCTTGGGCTCAAAAGCCCTGGTCACAGCTTGGGCTCAGGCCTGGCTCTGGCTTGGTGTCATGACGCGTATTTCTCATACTCAGGTGCTCTGTCCTGTCATTTCTCACCCCATTTCTGTGTTTGTTCTGATCGCCATTGTCATGTTCGGCAACCGATTCTCACTGTTCGCGCCAATTACCATAGCCACACCGTCAAACGCACGATCGACATCTTTGGACTGACTTGGCAGTCATCACTGGGTCTACCACCTCCTCTGCTCGACCCTCTTCCGATGGTGTTCTGATAATTGGATTGTCATGACCTGTGTATTTCCTGCACCTTGTTATCCCCATTTCCCCTTTCGCTACTCCTCCCCAGTGTTCGCTCGGCTTCGCCCTCCACCTCGACCTCTCCTCCTCTATGTCACCTCTTTTCGCCCTTCCTCGCATTTCGCTGAACGGCCATTCGCTGCTCGCATCATTCGCCAGCAGCCACACCATCAAATCATGATCGACATCCATATCCGGCATGATGGCTCGTCAGTAACTCCATCAGCTTCTCGATCCAACCCCCTTTTGGTGTTCATATGAGCAGGGTGCGTTCGTGGGACGTCTGTTTTGGAACCCTTCAAGACTTTGGTGTCAGAGCTAACACTTTGGTCTATCAGAACGTGTCGTATACGAAACTCAAAGAATATTAAACAATGCTGCAGCACAACTCCGGAAATAATTTAATATTTGTACCTTGGTTGCAATCCGCGTAAAAACTAGTCCAAGTTAATACGGATGGAAGGCAATACGTTTCTTAGCAGCACTGAACAATAAACTAAAAGTCTGTAGGTTCGAGGACGACTATTGGGGTCCAAGTATTCCAAAAGGATAGGAATGGCTTCACAGGAGAGTTTGTAAGTGGACTGACCCGATTAATGTCAATGCACTGCAATAAACGAGCGACTAGGGTTTAAGAAGTGACTTGTGAAAGTCACTGAACAGGAAAGTCACTGATCAGTTCGTCTCGGGTATTGGAGAGCTAATTGACAAGGAAATCGATTGTCAGACTCACTCTGCAGAATTTCACCTGGAGTGTTAGTCCGGGTGGCTAAGTAGAAACGCAACTACTTAACTGAGAATTAATACACTAAGTAAGTGTAATAACCCTAGCTGGGGTTAGCAGCTTAGTAAGCTGTGCAAGCTTGGCAAGTCACACGAGGTACGTGGATAGTAGATGATGATGTATTGGCTGATTCACTGCTAAAACTGCAGGCTATTTATAGTGCATCTATCTAGCTTATGTAACTACTGCTAGGAACCTTGTAGAGGCTTCTACTACTGTGAAGAACCTTGTGGAAGCTTAGACAAGCTTCAGGAAAGGTTTGGAAACTATTGGAAGGCTGTGGAAGGTTCTATTGCTATATTGGGTTAAAGTCACAGCTCTGTGACAGTAAAGCTAAGAGTATGTAAGAAACTCCCACGCTCATGTGATTATCATGTGACGAAGGAAAGTCATGTGACTTCAAGCTGGATTGAGGTCATGTGATGGTGTCATGTGATTGTCAGGTGACCGTAGATAATCAAGTGACTTTGAGGTCAGGTGATTGTCAGGTGACTGTAGATAATCAGGTGACTTTGAGATCAGGTGATTGTCAGGTGACTGTGGATGATCAGGTGACTTTGAGCTGTTTTTGAGGTCATGTGATAGTCATGTGACCATGGGGGATTCTTAGCTAAACTATCAAGAGACTGTTGTATCTTGTGGACCCAATGTGAGTGTAGCTATGGCACAGCACAGCCTAGCATAGCCTTGTTGCTATGGTAGCATAGGTTGGGCAGAGTTTGTATTGCACAAACTGTGTTGTGGAGGCTTGGGAATAAATTGCAATTTCCAGAGTGCTGAGTCCGAACCGGTAGGTTGGACAGAGTTTGTGGGTGCGTAAGTGTCCACAGGCTCGAGTTCGGGCTCGCGCGCGTCGGAGTTTGAATAAGCAGAGTTGTGGATACATGTGGATTCATAACTCTGCTGCAACAGAATAGAAGTGTTTTGAGCCAAAGACTTCATTAGAAATGGCGAAAAAATGGTAGGAAATTAGAGGAAGTTTAAATAGTTCATCCCCAATGATAGCAATACCAGTATGCTATATTTTAAGGTCACTATTTCGAAAATACATGGAATTTCTCCTATTTGACCAGCAAAGCAGGATCCCATACAACGTCCTACCCATAGGTCGTGTGGGATCAACCCAGGAGATGAAGAACCCGTGCAGGGCAGTGTATATGCGGGCCCCAAGACATGATTTTGTATACAGGTGTCTTCGCCACCTTCACTCTCCGTCGTTTCATGTTCTCCCTCTTCTCTCATTCTATTGTATGTTTATTTCATCTATGTTGTATCATGACTGCACACCCCTATCCAACCCTGACTCGTGACGGCCTCTTTCCTATTCGCTGATACCTTACGAGCATTCGATATAAGTAGTTTACATTCGCATGTATATTCCCCAGTTCAATTATCATACGTCGTCCATCTTGTGCAGACTTGACCTCACTGTGATCATCGTCTTAAGCCTTCTCTTGAAGATTTCTATCTTCGACCAGCAGAGCACTTAGGCATCACTGGTGAGTTCTCATACTTCATCTTCGTTACCTTAGCCTTCGAACTATTTTCTGGGCTGTTGGCGAAGGGCTCCGAAGGAGCACCTTCGCCGGCGAAGGGATTGTTGAAACTTAGACAGCCCTTCCGTGATACCTTGCACGTTACATCGTCAAGCGCCATGGGCCATTTCGCTACGACTGTAGATAGGGCGAGCCCCGTTCGGGCAACCCTCCTATCTTGTGAACATTCATCAGTTCATGTATTCGCCGAACGGCATACTTATTCGCACAAGTTATTCGGGCATTTGCTGTGTTCACTAATACACGATATTAACGCCTAAAAACCAATCTTGACACTTGGCTCGGCTCGCTGAAGCATGGCTGCAGGGTGAAAAACACCCTTTGCATCACTCATTTGATTATTAAGCGCCTTATCTAAGCTTCCCATGCATGGTGCTGGCATGCTGTGCCTGGGTGCTGTCGAGCCTCTTAGGCACTGCTTGTTACGACCATTCATTTCCGACTTCCAACCTTCAGTTCCGCAACACTTTCCACCCCTCCTATATTTCCGACATTTCATCCATTGTTCTATTCCCTTGTTCTTTCGACTCAATTACTTGGACCCACCGGACCCGCTTCATCGTTCATCAAGACCATATGTCCGGACCTCCTTGTGTTTCGTTGGCAGATATGTTTTCCCGACCCCTTGTTCTTTGCCATTGTTCTACCTTACCCTGAACCCCCCTTGTAGTCCCATTGTTCCCGATTAGTTAGTTCCCACGTATTGTCTACTTGACTTCCGCTTCCCCTGGAATTTGCTTAGTACTACCCCATTACCTGTTGTCTCAGCTCTTTGTATAAAAGCCTGTCATGTATGTCTGTTATTCTGCAATCAGATAATCACCTTCGATACTTGATTTCCTTCGCTCCATCTCCTGTTCTTAGCACAGCGAGTCTAGCAAGACCTCCGTCTCTCCGCCTTCCGTCTTCCACCTCAATTCCGCCTCAAGTTCCGACTAAACCTTCAGTTCAGTATATTCCGACTTCCGACTCATTTCAGAAATACCTAGGACAATAGTTCATTGGGGGCACAACCTACAAGTTGAAGCTGCTGTTCTTTCCAGTTCCGACTTAGCGGAAATCTCGATACGTAACAGTATTATCTGATTCCCACCCGATAACTATCGCTATGCCTCCTCGTACCACAGCTACTTCAGCTTGAGCAGGAGCTGTTGAAGCTCTCTCTTATTTTGGCAGTCTTAGATCCGCAGCACCAAGGCACGCGGAACCCTCCGGCAGCTCTTGTGCCGACGATGAGCTCTCCGATGCTATTCCGCAATGCTTCGAAGAAGTTCCCGACGCTAATCCCGACGACAATCCCGACTATGACGGAAAATCGACGAGTAGCAGCGGCGAACAAACAGCAGCGTCATTCCAACGCCCAGCTCCACCACCACCACCACCACCAGGACCACCTCCAGGCGGCCCTCACAGTGGCCCACCCGGCGGTCCCCCAGGCGGTCCTCCACCTCCAATCCCACCTCAGATTCCCGCCAACCCAGTTCCGCCCATGCCAGTTCTGGATCTTGCACAAGCCATTGCCATGCTAGCCGGACAACTCCAGCGCCCGGCCCAAGCACCACCACGCCCCAAGACCAAGGTCCGCGAACCAGATCAGTTTGACGGTTCCGACCCCAAGAAGCTCCAGCCATTTCTGGTCCAGCTTCAACTCAACTTCCGCGATCGTCCCGACGCCTTTCCCGACGACGAACGAAAGCTCAATTACGCCCTTTCCTATCTCCGAGGCACGGCTCTCGACTACTTCGAACCCGCCCTCATGGATCCGTTCGCTCTCATCGACTGGGCCGACGATTACCACAACTTCGTTTCTGAACTCCGCAGCAACTTCGGACCATTTGATATGGAAGCCGACGCAGAAAATGAACTCGATAAGCTTCGTATGAAAGACACTCATAAGATAGCTAAATATATCGTCACATTCCAGCAGCTCTCTCGAGTCCAATGGGGAGAAGCCGCACTCCGACGCCAGTTTTACATGGGCTTGCCATCCCGGATCAAGGATGAAATTGCCCACGTCGGAAAACCCGCCACCCTTACCGACCTTCGCAATTTAGCCCAATCCATTGATTCGCGCTACTGGGAAAGACACTCCGAGATTGCTCGCGAAACCTCCGCCCAGAGCAAGAACGACAAGTCTTCCGACAAGAAGTCTGACAAAGACAAGAAGAAGACTAATTCCGGAAACAACAACTCCGGAAACAACAACAACAACAACAGTTCCGGCTCCAACTCCGGCACCCGGAACAACAACTCCACCCCTCGCAATAACCAGGCCTCTTGTTCCAACACCAACGCCCGGAAGATCACTCCGGACCTTTCCGACAAACTTGGGAAGGACGGAAAACTAACCCCTGTAGAACGCCAGCGTCGCATGGAAAACAACCTTTGCCTTTTCTGCGGCAAAGGCAGTCACGTCGCTTGCGATTGCACCCGAGCTTCCGCTTCCGCTGCTAAGGCCAAGGGCCGTGCGGCGAAGATGGAAGAGAAATCCGAAGCGGCTCCTGCTACGGATGCAAAAAAATAGTCAGCAGTCCTCCGGCCTCCGCACGAGCTGAGGGCTGTGTTGACCCCATTTGTGCGACAAATGAGGTTAAACTCAACGCATCCACTCTTTCGTCCTCCGACTCCCTCTCTGTTCCGCTCACTACTGACACCATTTCTGCACCCCCGTTTACAGCATTGGTCGACTCCGGTTCAACTCATTGTTTCCTCGATTCCGACTTTGTTTTGAAACATAAACTTCCGACCCGCAACAGTCTGACAATTCCGCTCCGCCTTTTCGACGGGTCATCCAACACGGCAATTTCCCAAGTCATGGACCTGTCTATCCATTTTGCTACTGGGGACAACCATGAAGTTACATTTTACGTTACTCCGCTAGATGCTAGCTGTTCCGTTGTACTAGGACACAATTGGCTCACCCGCTATAATCTGTCGATTAACTGGGCATTGGGTCAAATACAGTTCCGTACCCCGGATCAACTTCCGTCTATTCTGATGTCGTCCGCAAAGATGGCTCAAGCCTCTTCTGCAACTCCGCTCGTGGATTCAGTTCCTCACTCCGGTCCCGCTTTAGCACCTCCGTCCCTCGAAGCTCCTCGAATTGCGCTCGTTTCCGCCACCGCTTTCCACGTATTGCAACGGCAAGAAGACACGACCGTTTTCCAGCTTCACCTTTCCGACTTGGCTTCAGTCAAGGCTCGTTCCGCCTCGACTTCCGCTCCGGTCAACATGAGCTCAGTTCCGGAAGAATATCGTGACTTCCCAGACATGTTCAATAAGGCCAAAGCCGATAAACCTGCTGAACATCGACCTTACGATCTGAAGATAGATTTGGAAGAAGGGGTATCTCCGCCCCTTGGACCGATCTACTCTCTTTCGCAAAGTGAACTCCAAACTCTCCGCGAGTTCGTCGATGAACATCTCAACATCGGCTTCATCTGCCCTTTGCTGTCTCTGCACGGCACTCCGGTCCTTTTCGTCAAGAAGAAGGATGGATCTCTCCGCCTCTGCATCGATTTCCGCGGACTCAATGCCCTCACTAAAAAGGACAAATATCCGCTTCTGCGCATTTCCGACCTACTCAACACTCCCTGCAGGGTGAAGATCTACACCAAAATCGACCTCCGGCACGCTTATCACCTTGTCCGCATCCGTGAAGGTGATGAGTGGAAAACCACCTTCCGCACCCGCTACGGTGCTTTCGAGTGGGTTGTCATGCCTTTCGGTCTAACCAATGCTCCTGCCACTTTTCAGCGATTCATGAACGATGTATTTTCCGACCTTCTCGATGTATGCATTCTAGTCTACATTGACGACATCCTCATTTATTCCGACACACCGGAAAAACATCGGGAACATGTCCGCGAAGTACTCCGCCGCCTATGCAAACACCACCTCTACGCAAAAGCAGAGAAATGCGAATGGCATCGCGACACGGTTGAATACCTAGGCTACATCCTCTCTCCTACGGGTCTTACCATGGCAGAGGACAAGGTCAAGGCAATTCAAGAATGGCCGGAACCCCGACGTGTTAAGGATGTACAGTCTTTCCTTGGCTTCGCCAACTTTTACTGGCGCTTCATTTACAATTTTTCTGACATTACTGTTCCACTCACGCGTCTCACCAGGAAGGGTGCCCCTGTTGGGTGCATTTATGCTCCTGCACCAAAATCAAGCACATATGTTCGATTTATTGTGTGGTGTTTCAATTCCTTCTCACATTGTTCTTGTACCATGCATTCACTTCTCTGGTTATTTTTGAAATTTTCCAGTCACTCCCCATCTCTCCATTTCATTCTGTTATTCCTATTTTCACAGGCGGCTGCACCCAGCGGAGTTTGAAATGACTTCGACGCGCGAGCCCTTGGGCGCTAAAGGGCCGGGTGCATGTATATGCCTTCTGAGACAGGATTGTACTCCTCTCTCAGTGACAATAAATTCACTGAGAGAGGCGAGTAGTATCTTTCATATTTACATAGCATGTTGACTGAAAATCATGTAGTACATTTGATTCTAGGTATTGTATTAATATATCAGTGACAATAAATTCACTGAGAGAGTACATTTGATTCTAGCTTTCTAAGAACTCAACCGAACCTTCCCTGCCATAACCCCGAGTTGCTAACAGCCCCATGGAATTTTACTCCGGAATGCCGTTCCGCATTTGAAGCTCTCAAATCAGCCTTCACTACGGCTCCCATACTCGGTTTCTGGATTCCTGATGCCCAACTTGTACTCGAAACCGACGCTTCCAACTACGCGCTAGCCGCCATTCTTTCCATCATTTCCCCCGACGATGGAGAAATTCATCCGATCGCTTTTCATTCCCGCACCTTTTCCGCCCCGGAACTCAACTACGACGTCCACGAAAGGAACTACTTGCGATTTTCGAAGCCTTCAAAATCTGGAGACACTACCTCGAAGGTCCAACTTATCCGATCGACGTTGTAACGGATCATAAGAACCTTGAGTATTTCGTGACTACTAAAATTTTGACTCGCCGTCAAGTCCGCTGGTCTGAATATCTCTCACAGTTCAACATGGTGATCCGCTTCCACCCCGGAAAGCTCGGAGCAAAACCCGACGCACTCACTAGACGTTGGGACGTCTACCCAAAAGAGGGAAGTAGCGACTATGCCAGTGTTAATCCGCACAACTTCCACCCAGTATTCTCCACTGAGCAACTGGCATCGTCCCTGCGAGCCACAGCATTGCAGTTTCCGCTACTCCGCGCCTCGATTATTATGGACACCGAGTCTCTCCATTCCGACATCCGTTCTGCACTTCGTTCCGATCCCATCTCTGCAACCCACCTTGATGACCCAACCAGTCCTGGATGGTCCCTCAATTCCGATGGATTTCTCCGGTACAAGTCCCGGATCTACGTTCCGGATACCAATGATCTACGACTTCGCATACTCCAGCAAAGCCACGATCATCCGCTCTCAGGACACCAAGGCCAGAACAAGACCCTCGACATCATTCGACGTACCTACACTTGGCCCCTCCTCCGCATGATGGTCCAAGACTACTGCAAGTCGTGCACCACCTGTATGCGAGCCAAGCCTCAACGTCACAAACCCTACGGCCTCCTGAAGCAACTTCCGATCCCGGAACAACCGTGGAATTCGATATCCATGGATTTCATTGAGAAACTTCCTAAGTCATCTGGCTATGATACCATTCTAGTGATCGTTGACCGCCTCACAAAGCAGCCCATCTTTATTCCGACCTACGACACCATAACTTCCGCCCAGCTCGCACAGCTCTTTGTGCTCCACGTATTTTCCAAGCACGGAATCCCTTCCCATGTCACGTCTGACCGTGGTTCCGAATTCGTGTCATCCTTTTTCCGCACACTCGGCAAGGCTCTTGACATGAAGCTCCACTTCACTTCCGGTTATCATCCCGAAGGAGACGGACAAACGGAACGTCCTAATCAGACCCTTGAGCAGTATCTCCGCGTCTATTGCAACTACCAACACAGCAATTGGTCCGACCTTCTTCCACTCGCGGAATTTGCTTACAACAATGCACCTTCCGCCACCACCGGAATTTCACCTTTTTACGCCAACAAGGGCTACCACCCGAATCTCGCCATCCACCCTGAACGCGACCTTGCCTCTGCAAGAGCCCAAGATTTCATTGTGGAACTTGACAACCTTCACCAGCACCTCCGAGAGAACATTACCGCTGCACAAAAGAGATACCAAACTTCCGCCGATTGGAAACGACTTCCGCAACCGGCATTCGAGATAGGCAACAAAGTCTTTGTCAAGCTGAAAACTTCCGCACCACTCGCCCCTCGAAGAAGCTCTCTGAAAAATACCTTGGCCCTTACGAGATCATCGCTAAGGCCGGCAGTCGTTCTTTCACTCTCAGACTTCCTGACAATATGCGCGCAGTACATCCGGTATTCCATGTCTCCATGCTTGAGCCAGCAGTTCCGAATACAATTCCGAATCGAGATCAACCTCCGCCTCCGCCAGTCATCATTGACGGAGAACTGGAATATGAGATCTCAGAAATTCTCAGCTCCAAGCTTGACAGACGATACCGCTGCCAACTCCAGTACCTGGTCAAGTGGGCAGGCTACGAAAACACCGACGAAGAGACGTCCTGGATTTCTGCCACGGAACTAGATCACGCCTCTGACCTCATCTCTGATTTCCACAAGTCTTATCCTGATAAGCCTGGCCCCATTTCCGTGCCCTAGTCAATTCCGACCCCATTTCCGATACCCCATTGAATCTTACAGTTCCCAAGTTACATGTCAAAATCTGATTAATTCTTCGATACACTATTTTTCCGACACTTCAAGAAATTAATTACAAAACCCTTAGACACCTACTCCTCCCTCATCGTTTCCCCCTCGCCCTTGTTCTCCGCTTCCGGACCTTCTTCCGCATGCCCTATCCTCACGTTCACAAACTCAGTCCCCACCCTTGCTTCCGCCCTTTGGCTCGTACCCGCTTCCGCCTCATTCTCCTGCTCCTGCATGTTGTGATAAACGCAACTATCCCATTTTAAATCATCTATATATAAAAGAAACTAATAAAGAAAGAAAAACAAGAAAAAAGATCAAAAAGAAATAGAAATGATACTTACGATAGACGTCGGCGCAGACGACGATCACATGAATTTACGACATGCTATATTACCCATAGATCGGGTAATGTACAGAAGTTTGGGCATCAACCACGTGCGGTCGATCAGGGACGGCGCGCCTATCGAGTGATGGCATCGGCCATGACGTCGACAGGCGCCAGGCCACAGGCACCGAGTGGGTGCGGGTACCAAACGCCGCAGAGGACAATAGACTGCACAGGAGCACAGGGTGCTGTGGAGCGACTTGAGAATGTCATCCGCAGTACATATACTCAATTAGCTGCCCCACAGAAAGGGCACAGAAACAGCGGCCCCATCACCAAGCCTAGCATTTATGCTAGGCAGGGCAGATTCAACTCCATTTTTCTATCTGAACTCCATGACATGACCGACTGATTACTATCCTAACATCATGTGGACAGGGGCTTTGTATGCCAGGTACAAATCTCTATTCCAAAGCCTAAACAATCCTAACACTATTCCCATCACCCCATGACTTTATGACTATAAATTAGTCACCCCTTAGTTACAAGTAGTTTTTCGACCCATCTGTCCAATATCTTGAACACTAGTAGTTACTGTTAACATAGTATAAATAGCTAGTACAAATGTATGAACGAGATCATCCAGAATCGATTGTTTTACCCCCTGAAACTACTGTAGTCTTGTTTGATAGCTACAGAGTCCAAATCTTGATAGTTTATTCCAAATCTTCGTTGAGGGTTTACTATCACTGTTTACTCTATACTACCTCAAAAGCGAACGCTTTTGATTTGGTTATCCCTTGGATCGACACCATTCTTCTGTCGACACGGTCACGTGACTCTGATTCATCAGTGTCGGACGCGCCTCGAAAGGCTTAGTCAGCACACAGAAGAGAGGCGAACACAGTGGTCCCAACCACTGAGCAATAGATTTCACTTGTTAAAAGGCACCAATTAACATCTTAATCCAAAACTGCATGCGCACCTCCATGCGATCCCGGAGCATGTCGTTCCGCCACCGGAACTCCCGTTTAAATTGCTCCAAAACCGTCGACATGACGGTCATTTGGTTCTGGAATGACAGCAACTGCTGTTCCTGAACCACCGCCATCTCCGCAAGGAGGTTCCGGATCCCACGTTGGGTTTTCCGGATACCCCTCAATGAATCGGCGATGTCGAATAACGGCGACACCATGGAGAAGCGGTTGAGTACCGCTGTCTCCGAGTTCCCGGTCACCGGAAATCCTTCCAAGGCTTTTTTCCCGCTGGGTCCCGGTTTCGACTTGGGGGTTTCAGGCCCCTCGGTCTTGACCCTGCGCCTTTTCCTTTCCACCCTCGCGGCACAACCGTCCACGATGCAGCGCCTCTACTTGTCTCGGCACTGTTCGCAGGAGGTCTCCCGCGGATTTTTGGACCACATGCAATCCAGCCTCTTGGTTTCACATGGGTCACACGGGGTTTTCTCTTCCTTGTCATCGTCCCTCGTTTTCTGCTTCTTCGTCATGGGATTCTCCGGCCCCAACTCCCGCAACTCCAGTATCCAGGCTATCTTCTCCTTCCGAGCCTGCTGGAACTTGTCTGCCCTCCGTTTCCGCTCAGCATGGGAGCAACTCCCTTTTGCTTCCCCTTGCTCTCCGGAGGCGGCGTGCTTTCCGCAGTGCTTTCCGCAGTGCTTTCCGCTTCCGACTCCCCCTCAGATTCTACGACCCTCTGGCAGTTCTTTCTGTGAGCTCCGGAAACACCTCACAAGACATTTCCGACTCACCCGGGATTTCCCTGCCTTTTCCGCCGTGGCCTTGTCTCCGCAGCTTTTTTGGCTGCGTCCCGTTTCCCCTGTTCCTTGCGGAGGCGCGACTCCTCCTCGCGGCATTTACGGTCCCGTTCCTCCTTCTGCTTCCGCTCCTGGTCCCGACGCTCCTGTTCCCTGCGCTCCTCCTCCAGCCGTTCCTTCTCTTTCCGCGCAGCTTCCTCGGCCCCTTGCTTTTCCGCCAGCTTCTTCTGTGCGAGAAGATCGTCGAAATATTTCTGCATTTCGGCACTGGATCAGGTTGGGAGTTCATGGTGGCTAGGATAAAGACGCGTTTACTTCCCGCCTATCTTTCGAACTCTGACGAGTTTGTTCACAAGTCACCTGATCCGACCTGTGGTCTCGCGGGGCTCGACCTTAGAAGGGAGATACTGTTACGACCGTTCATTTCCGACTTCCGACCTTCAGTTCCGCAACACTTTCCGCCCCTCCGATATTTCCGACATTTCGTCCATTGTTCTATTCCCTTGTTCTTTCGACTCGATTACTCAGACCCACTGGACCCGCTTCATCGTTCATCAAGACCATATGTCTGGCCCTCCTTGTGTTTCGTTGTCAGATATGTTTTCCCGACCCCTTGTTCTTTGCCATTGTTCTACCTTACCCTGAACCCCCCTTGTAGTCCCATTGTTCCCGATTAGTTAGTTCCCACGTATTGTCTACTCGACTTCTGCTTCCCCCGGGATTTGCTTAGTACTACCCCATTACCTGTTGTCTCAGCTCTTTGTATAAAAGCCTGTCATGTATGTCTGTTATTCTGCAATCAGATAATCACCTTCGATACTTGATTTCCTTCGCTCCATCTCCTGTTCTTAGCACAGCGAGTCTAGCAAGACCTCCGTCTCTCCGCCTTCCATCTTCTGCCTCAATTCCACCTCAAGTTCCAACTAAACCTTCAGTTCAGTATATTCCGACTTCCGACCCATTTCCGAAATACCTAGGACAATAGTTCATTGGGGGCACAACCTACAAGTTGAAGCTGCTGTCCTTTCCAGTCCCGACTTAGCGGAAGTCTCGATACGTAACACTGCTCCATCTCCTCATGCAAGTCTCCCCGAAAGTTGGGCCGAACCTTCAGCACTGTCTGTGTTCACTCAAGGATCATTGGAAAGGTGGAAGTCACCATAAGGGCTTGAATGCTTGGTCGGATGCTCACAACTTTTTATTACCTGTAGCTTCACCCATTTTATTCTCAGATTATAGAAAAGAAGAGGATGAAAGTACATGCCAATCTTATTGTTGGGATATAAATAAATTTTCTTTTGTCCCTCCCCAAGCGGCGGCTCCGCCGATGAGAACACCTCTTCTTATTTTTTCTACCCACTTTTAATATACACCACATCATTATAACTATTCATATATATTACAAATATCTAGACAACTACTATTACTCCATATTGTAGTCTAATACTCTCTCATTATAACTATTCATACTAATACTCCTACTCATATCTGTTACAAGTATCTGTCCAAGTATTTGTTACTCTATCTTGTAGTCTAATACTCTCTCATACATATATATATCTTCGAGATGTTTAAATATATACAGAATCATCTAATAACATCTATTATTCTCCTTATAAATACTACTATATATTCCTATATCTTGTTATTAACACTCATATATGCTGTATCACATGACCATTTTGATTATCCTCCCAGGGGAACAAAGGGTCAGGCATACGGGGAACTAACTAGGAAAGGAAGTCAGGGGTGATGGAAGGTACGAAGAGAAACCCGAAGGAAGCCAAGTGTAACCCAAGGTTCCTGAGTGAGTACCGAAGCCGAGGCTTCGGGACCAGACTCGGGAATGGATCATAACAGTCACACTGTGAACTGGCCTGACATATATAGTGTCAACCTAGTAAAATGGTGGGATGTGTGTAATAATATTCTTGTCCAATTCAATATTCTAATCATAACCAGCACAATGACGGAAACTATCCATGACTTTCTCATTGGGCACTCGACTACCTCCCAGCTACCGGCATTGTCCATCCCCATGGAGTGTGTCTTCTCTTCTAGTGGAGAGACAGATACACGTTGCAGAAACCGCATATCACCATATCTGATGGAACAACTCCAGATGCTCAAATTTATGGTCAAGAAGGCACGCCTGGATTTCACGGCTAGCTGGAAGTGGGAGGAGAAAGATATAGAACAGGAGAATGAATGGCAAGACCAGGGATTCTCAGCATGTGCGCAGAACCTTCACAATGAGTTTGACTGGCAGATGGATATTGAACGACAAGGACATGCAGGAGCTTGATAGGGAGGCCAGTAGGGGATCTGGGAGGGACTCAACAGATCTAGAGTCTGAAGAGTTTGTTTTTGAGGGCTGTGACGAATGGGAGGAGGAACCTTAAGTAGGCACTGTAATAATGAGCTTCTAATAACAGCATATATTTTCTATTGTAAAAAATCTCGCAGAGACTGACCCATGTGTCAGATTATAGGAGCCTGAACAGCGTGGCTGTTGGCTCTTGACCACCACCTTCGACTATAGGAATGATCCCCAGTCTGCTGGAGTCTAGCCCTCCATGCATACCATTAACTTGACTCTCCAGCATCAAGGCCACCCAGTATTGTGGAAAGTGAGCCAGTTCCCATCTCTCAGACAGAGTTTGAAGTTCTGGATGGTGTTTTGTGTATGGTTATCATTATTCTTTCCCAAGTTCTTCATGCTCATGACTATGCAGGATGCTTGAGATGCTGCAGTTATTTTCATGAATAATAAAGACATCTCAAAATTTCGTTGAATTGATAGGTTTGTCTGGCAACAAGGCTCAGAGGTGCAAATCTATCCACAGTGTGGACACATCATTGTAGATTTATTTGACGGTGTTCTCTTTTGGGATTATAACCCCATTAACATGTGCATGTGGATGTGCACTGCAAGAAGATGACACTATTATCACGAGGTAGGTCATTGGCTGCCCTTATTTCTTCCCTCTGTCCAACAGCCATAACTGACTGTATTCCGTATCATATACACAGGCCGCACACACATTTACCCACACACACAAATATCTCATCATAGCAGATGGAGACACATCTGAACTACTAGTGTATGAATTGCCTCCCCTTCTTATCCGTCCAGTGCAACTCTGCGATCTGGCCGTCTTTGTCATTCCTCCATATCAAGTGCACACCTTCCATCTTTCTTGCTCTCACTTTGCCTCTCTACCAACTGATTAGTCAATGTCTTGACTATACTTGACAGTACTCCGACTTTTCATATCACGGATGAGGCAGCCACGCAGGGTGGCATATTTGTGCCTGCTGCTCATTTGGACATTCATGGTGATGAGGTAGATTCTGGTTCTGAACCCTCGAGCGATGGCTTTCTTTTTATCGATGTGGCCTCATGAAACTCATATCTGTTGTGTTCCTTCCCTGTTCATGAGCTATCCTTGAATGCTGGCTCTCTAGATACCTTTTGTTTCATGTTGATGGATTGCAGAGACACACAAGAGCAGGCATGCTCAGGTTCAAGAGATTTTTCCGGAACACACAGCAAAAGTGCCAAGGTGAACACGTTGTGGGTTGGAACAATGGGTGGCATCAGTTCCACGATGAACAGAGACTCAGACAGCAGCTCACCCAGATCTGAAGTGCAGAATGTTGTCTTGATGTGAAACCCCCTGGAAATCCAGAGAGTCTGGAGTGTTACTGTGCTTAATGAATCCTACGTTAGTCTTTTCTTATTGTTATATTCTCGCATCATCTTGACTTTTATTAGGGTCAAGGGATGACCGATCTTGGTCACACCAACCTGCCACTTACCATAACAGCGTTGACGTGACCAAGATCAAATATGTACCAATATCTGATATTCAACACGATGGCATATTGATGTCCATATACAATTCTGGCTCTGTCCTGCTAGTGTGTCTCCTCTGTATGACTGTAATGATGTTAAAATTTTATTGATTTCTCATTCCTCCACCCTTCCGACTATATGGAGGTTTCTGATTCTAGATTTCACATTGCTGCAATGACTCATCCACCAGTCACGCCCCCTCTTTCCTTGCCAAGCACTATGACCAGGACGCTAATGTCTCAAGTATCTCCATGCATTCTTCTATGATCAGTCCTGACATGGAGTCATTGTACTATGCAGAATTGCCTTCTAGTGCAGATCCTTCAACATCTGTCTTGTTGCTGTCTTCAGAATCCTCGGTCACACCAGATTCTACAGTTTCCATCTGATCTCGTACACCAATGGCACCATCTGTTAGTGTAAGTTCAGATTTGTTCAGCTTGCAATTTCACTCAGTTGACTGGGCTGTACAGAGTACTCCTCTTAGCACACCCTAATCTTTCTCAACACCTGGCACCCCTGTGCTGCGGTCATATACAGCAATGCCTGAGGCAACATTTAGCGTCAGTATTAGTACACCCTATTCTAATGCGCCTTCTATTGCCTCTCAGCCCAAGACAATTCCATCTCTTGATGGTAACACTAGTGATCTAAGAGCAGCCCCTCCTAGAAAAATTCTCACACATGATGTGAACGTCTTTTGCAGTATCTGCATGAAATTGATGCTACTTGGAGTGAGCAGAATGTAAAGACATGGCAAGCCACTTGGATCACATCGAAGATCTACTTTGTGATCTAGCGGTGTTGCTTAAGGCAAACTATGACCAGCCACCGCCAGTACCTACTAAAGACATCTCCATAGGTCACAGTTCTCCTATGCGCATGCCCACTCCAATCCCTCAATGCTTGGCATTGGCGTCTGGACCCTCAGTAAGGTCTCTTTCCCCCCCCCAGAGCGGCTTCCTTCCCTGTCATCCTTACTCACAAGTATATCTTGGCTAGAGTGCCTATCATGTAAATACTGAAGGTTCAGAACATTGATAACATTGATAAGATACTTTAAAATGGCCACAAGACTGGCCATGAACCGCTACTAAAATAATGTAATAATAATCAGGTATCTCCCTTAGCTATATCCAGCTGGAGGCTAAAAGCCTGTTTTTAGCCATGCTCAGCTTGGCTTAGAGCATTATAGTAGCCGGCTTTCATAAGTGCGGCTCAGGGCTAAGCCAAAGCCGTGCCGTGACAACACTGGCACCCACGGAGCCACTGTCCAGGCATCAAGCGGCAGCAGAAGCGAGATCTATGGCTGAAGTTTAGGTTTGAGATTTAACAGCATCACACATCACGCTACCCAGTTCTGACAACTGAAATGAAACACGATATTAGTTTCAGCACAAGCCCCATCTCAGACTCAAACTTCATGCTCCGCGAGCACCTTCAGGAGAAGGGGCTTGTACCAAGATCATGAAACAGGGCCATCTCCTGCCGCCTCTACCTCCACCCACACACTCTCTACCACTGCACTCATTATAAGAATTTACTAGTTAATATATCTCTTGAGCTTCCTAGCTACTTAGAAATGCTTGATCAGTGAGCAGCTGTCTTATATCCTGTAGGGAGTAGGGGGGGTGGTGTCATGATTCATGTATTCTGCGAATCATCCCTCAACACACAGCGAATGACCTCCCAAACCAGAAAATGACTTCCTGAACCAGCGAATACCTCGCCAAAATATTTGTCACCATACTGCTTTCACATTCGGTATTCGCATCATTCCTGTCAGGACCCCAGGTGTTGGGGCCATCATCCATCATAGAACCCATCATCTGTTAAACTCCCACTCCACAACAGACCCAGAGGCTCAGGACGCATTTGGATAGTGTCAGTTGCAGCCTCCGTGCAGGTTGGACTCAATGGGACTTGTACCACTGCAGGGCAGTATGAATTAGCTTCGCTGAAGTTTTCACTCTATACAGTTGTCATGACCCATTTATTTCTTGTACCCAGCTATCCCTATTGTCCCTTTCACCACTCCTCCTCTATGTTCGCTCGGCTTCGCCCTTCCCTTCCACCACGCCTCCTCTAGGTTCGCTCCATTCGCTCTTTGCCGCATTCGCCAAACGACCATTTGCTACTTGCATCATTCGCCAGTAGGCATGCCATCAAACACGATTGACATCCTTTACCCAGCTTGATGGTTCATCACTGGTCCCATCATCTTCTCGACTCAACCCCCTTTGGGTGTGTCAAGATTGGTTTTTAGGCGTTAATATCGTGTATTAGTGAACACAGCGAATGCCCGAATAACTTGTGCGAATAAGTATGCCATTCGGCGAATACGTGAACTGATGAATGTTCACGAGATAGGAGGGTTGCCCGAACGGGGCTCGCCCTATCTTGTGTGAGAACCGTTGCTAATGAAAAGCCTCATGAAAAAAGGATTAAAATCGCTTTAAAACCCTGTTTTCCCAGCTGATAGTAGCTAATACACGTGGCTATTGTTGGGAGAATTCTATTCAAATATTCCTTGAATTTCCTTTTATTTTTTCGCCATTTAACTTGGCTTCCCTGGCTCAAAAACTCCTTATTCTGTCAGGCAGAGTTATGAACCCACGCACGTCCACAACTCTGCCACAGCCGCTCAGTTTCAAACTCCGACCGGAGCTTCCCACGAACCGTGAACTCAGAGTTGCAGGCACTCAAGCGCCTACAACTCCGGTACCTTGGCTCACTCAAACTCAGCCACTGAGACTGAATGTGTCCTCTACCGCTTACACAAGCCTGTGCAATTCAAACCCAGCTGGCACATGACTTGCATCGTAGCAACCATGGCTGTGCAAGGCTGCGTACAAAGTCACACAAAGATGTACAAAGCCAAAACTAGGGTGCAGGTTTGATAAAGCCTATTGGATGAATGGATCCTCCAAACGCATCACTATGACACCAAATAGGCCCCTTGATGTCATAGCGGCTGTGTAGGTCTGTGCAGGGCAGTGCAAGGCTGTGAAAGGCTGTGTAAGGCTGTGCAAACCAGGGAAGGTGATTGGCTATCTATTTCCAATTTCTTTGCACAAACACGCCGCAATAGTTACGAGGGTGTGTTTCAGCAGTGCAAATATTTACTTATGACATCACTCGCCTAATAGATAGAAGAACCCCATTTTATGTAATCCTGTGTATTTTACAATATAAAAGGAGGCCATTCTGACCTCCTTGAATCATCATTCTAGCAATCTAACATCTTCTATCCACGTGACCTCATGTGACTTGCATCTTACTAAGCTGCTAATCCCAGCTAGGGTTATTCACTTACTTTAGTGTCTAATTCCTTGTTAAGTAGTTACTTTACTGCTTAGCCACTTGGACTAATCCTCCGGGTGTAATTCTACAGAGTGAGTCTGTCAATTGATAGTCTTGCCATTCGCACTCCAATACCCGAGACGATCTGATCAGTTGATTTTCCTGATTAGAGACTTTCACAAGTCACTTCTAAAACTCGTTCATCCCTCGTTTTATTGCTGTGCGCTGGTAGATTATCAGGGCAGTGCATTTATAAACTCGCCTGCTAAGTACATTCCTTTATATTTTGGAATACACTTGGACCCCGATAGTGTCCTTGAACTTACATTCTTTTAGTTTATTGCTCAGTGCTGCTAAGAAATGTATTGCCTTCCATCCGTATTAACTTGGACTAGTTTTTATGCGGATTGCAACCAAGGTACAAATATTAAATTATTTCCGGAGTTGTGCTGCAGCATTGTTTAATATTCTTTGAGTCTCATAAACGACACGTTCTGATAGATTGAAGTGTTAGCAATAACACCAAAGTCTTGAAGGGTTCCAAAACATATCTACAGTCGTAGAGAAATGGCCCGTGGCGCTTGACGATGTAATGTGCAAGGTATCACGGAAGGGCTGTCTAAGTTTCGACAATCCCTTCGCCGGCGAAGGTGCTCCTTCGGAGCCCTTCACCAACAGCACAGAAAATAGTTCGAAGGCTAAGGTAACGAAGATGAAGTATGAG
Organism: Gautieria morchelliformis; assembly: GCA_015179125.1. NCBI lineage: Eukaryota > Fungi > Basidiomycota > Agaricomycetes > Gomphales > Gomphaceae > Gautieria > Gautieria morchelliformis. The sequence goes on along the minus strand of WHVA01000212.1, from coordinate 61,001 downwards.
AACTCACCAGTGATGCCTAAGTGCTCTGCTGGTCGAAGATAGAAATCTTCAAGAGAAGGCTTAAGACGATGATCACAGTGAGGTCAAGTCTGCACAAGATGGACGACGTATGATAATTGAACTGGAGAATATACATGCGAATGTAAACTACTTATATCGAATGCTTGCAAGGTATTAGCGAATAGGAAAGAGGCCGTCGTGAGTCAGGGTCGGATAGGGGTGCGCAGTCATGATACTAGGTAGATGGAATAAACATACAATAGAGTGAGGGAAGAATGCGAACATGAAACGACGGAGAGTAAAGGGGGCGAAGGCACTTATGGACAAAACCATGTCTTGGGACCCGCATACATGCTACCCTGCACGGATTCTTCTTTTACTGGGTTGATCCCGCATGACCTATGGAAGGGACGTCCTGCGAACACACTTTGGCCATATGAACACCCAAAGGGGTTGGATTAAGAAGATGATGGGGTTAGTGATGAACCATCACGCCGGGTAAATGGTATCAATCGTATTTGATGGCATGCCTGCTGGCGAAATGTGCGCGCAGCGAATAGCGATTCGGAGAATGGGGCAAACAGCGGATAGAGTGGACGTAGAGGAGGAGCGGTTGGAGGGTGAGGCGAACTCTGGCGAAGATGCTAGGGAGTGACGAGGGGGAACATAGAGGCAGTGGTGTAAGAGAAATAGACAGGTCATGACAATTCACACAAGTTATTCGGGCATTCGCTGTGTTCACTAATACATGATATTAACACCTAAAAACCAATCTTGACAGTGGGCACAACTGTGCTATCTCACTTGTCAGCGCATTACAGATGGCCACTCGTTGATTTCTAAGGACTTCTACAGTTGGAAATGTATGCCAGAGATCATAAATACTTTTGGCAGAAAATGGAACAGCTTGATCGCTATGGTAGTAATGGTATGCATGAATTGATCGACACGGTTTCAAACCTTCAGGAAAGGAGAAGAGAAGAGAAACAATAATAGCTCAGAATATGAGACTCCCAGATGACTGATGAGAGAGAATATGATCCCAAGCCTGTCCTCTAGAGCATCTTTGTGTGATACCGGCAGGAATTCCCCCCACCATACGTCGATGTCCATTTTTGCTGTAAAGTGTGAGCATGCTTAAAGTCATGTGACATAATGGACTGTCGACACTGTCATCTAGAAAAGTGCCTGGTGCTGCCACCACCGGTCACCGAGCAACAAAGTAATTTATGGGATCACTTTAAAACATACTAGAGGTCATTGTTATAATTTTTTAAAAATTATTCTTGAGTGACTGGTTCAACTACATGCCTCAAAAGCCATTTGTCACTCGTCCCAGAAGCACATACATCATGACATAATTAAATTGATTCTTAGCTATTCACACAGGACAAGTTGTCAGAATACATCTCTTTTTCGATAATCTAAAGAAACCTTGACATGAGAGGTGTTGTGGCCAATGCAGCACCATGAGGAGAATGGCTTTTTCACTCCAATCACCACCATTAGCAGGGTGCTTAATCAGTTCTAAAAACTTTCCTCGTAATACCTCAAGTAGACACACTCCTATCCCATTCTCATCCTTTGTTCCTCTTTATTTCTCTTTATCACACACACGTATCAAAACCCTACAACCCCAGGGCACGATGTCAAATGATGTGTCAGTGAGCAGGAAGAGGGGCAGAAACACCCCAACACAGTGTCCGACAGCCACCCCAATGATGGCTCAGGCGAAGCTTGATGCACAGGGCCATATACAGCCAAGAGCGGCGGCGGGTGCAGCAAAAGAAAAACAGACAGAGCCAGCAAAAGGCAGGGTATGCCCACCCAGGAAACGGGCGCCAGCGAACCACCCTGCCACCAGGGGAGCCACAACGGACATGGAGATGCTAATGCAAGAAGAGAGTAGAGAACTTCTGGGACAGGAGATCACAAATGCAGAAGAAGGTAAGCACTACCTTGAGTGTACCCTACTGACTGTGCCAGGTGCCTCATGGTCTGCCGATGCACTCTCCACTGCGCTGTTCCAAGTCACACAGTATAAGGTGGTGCCATGCCAAGAAGTCAACGCTATGAGGTCCATAGCCTGTGTGATTGAGCAGGTTGAGGATGACATGAGAAGCTTGAGAATGGTGAAGCTAGTAGGGGAGAGTATCACAGCAGAGAGGGCTGCGCTCACAGATATGTTGCAAGAAGCCACAGCCCTGGTTGACAAGGCAACCGAGGTCACCAGAGATGTGGCCAAGGTGTCCCACCAAGTTGCTGAAGAAGCTGCAGCAGTAGTGAAATCCATAGCGGCGCATTGGCGCCAGTCCCCGACTCTGTTGGGGGGTGCTGATTTTTCATAGGGATTGTGTTGTTGACATTACAGTTTCAGACAAAGTATTCTTTCATAAGTGATGATTTGCATTTATATACAGTTATATTTGTTACATGTTATGTGCAGTACCATTGAAAGAGAGTCACCTCCATACTTAGCAAGCACACATCCTAAAACCAACCGAAAATGACATGATGTATCACACACCGACGAGGAAAGGAGGGATGTGGAATGGTACAAGACACAACACTGCTTAAGGGAATTGAGAGAAGCAGTATCAAAGAAGATGCAATCATTGTGAAAGGTGGATATTATTAATTCAACAATGTTTACCTTAACTCTGTAAGAACCCGGCCTTTGGCCGGTTACTTACTGGTAAAACCTTCTTCCGAGCCCGAGCCGTGTGATATTCGTGCCCGAGTACATATGATCCATATCCGCGCCCGAGCCCGAGCCCGAGCTTGAGTTCATATCCGACCTTGATCCCATGCCCGTATCCCCTTAGTTACTGATTCCGCTCCATCATTCGTATATTACCTCGCCCTGACCTCGGCCTCCTGACCTCGCCCTGACCTCCACCAATATGTTCGCCCCTGACTAGTACCCTCGCTCGTATATAACCCCCTTGTATGCATTCCTACTCCTCAGTCTGAAAATCAACTATCGTATCCCTTCGATCCTTAGCTAGTTTCTAAGCCTCGCCTCTTAAGCCAAACCTCGCCTCTTATTCGTTTGCCTCCAAAGTTGGGACTTGTGCGTAGGGTCGGCGCAGCACATAAGCTGAAGCCAAGTCCCTCTCCGACTTCCCCATCCAAACCTCGCCTCGCGACCTCGGACCTTACCTCAGGCTTCGCTCCCGACCTCGGTCAACCTTACGACGGATCGTATCGTAACAGTATTTTCAGACTGCTTACACCCTACGTATCCCTTTCTTCACTATGTCCATGATGACTCGTTCTCGCACCCTTCGGGGTATATCAGAACAACGACGTTTCTCGGAAGCCCCCGACGACTCTCCACCGTCCCCGGGGATACCCCTCGCAGACCCCGCCGAGCCTAGTAACAAAGGCAAAGGTAGGGCTAACCCCGGTGATCCTTCAGGTGATCCAGGTGATGGCTCGGGAAGTTCTGACAACGATCAGGACCTCCCCAACCTACCACCCGAGGACCTCGGTGACCTCGAAGACAATGAGCTTATGCGTCGAGTGTTCATCAAACTCGTGAAACCTCGCGAGTCCGAAGCACGAGCCAAGGTCAAGGAACCGGATAGTTATGACGGTACTGACCAAGCCAAGCTTTGCACCTTCTTCCTTCAATGCGTACTCAACTTCCGAGATCGCCCCACAGCTTTCAAGACTGGGGCCTCGAAGGTACAGTATGCTATTTCTTACCTGTCCGGCTCAGCTCTACAGTATTTTGAGCCGGCGATCCTCGGCGAAGTCCAACCCGAGCCAGATTGGCTCGAGGACTGGGACAGCTTCAAGGCCGAGCTCGAGCTCAACTTCGGGCCATACGACAACGCTGCCCAAGCCGAGATTGACCTCGAGAAAATCGTTATGAAAGAGCACCACAAGGCCGCGCGATTCTTTATCGATTTCGCCCAAGCTTCGACTCGGACTCAGTGGAACGATGCGGCCCTCCGACACTTCGCCTACAAGGGCTTGGCCAAAAGAATCAAGGACGACTTGCTTCACTTCCCTCGATTCTGCAGCCTCGCCGAGCTTAGGAACTTCGCGCTGGAATGCGACAGCCGTTACTGGGAGCGTAAGGAATATGACGCCATGATCAATGGTCGTAGCTCCCAGCCGGCACGCACTGCTAATCAGTCCAGCAGCAATGCCACTAACAACAACCAGTCGTCCAGCGGTTCCAATAACAATAGGAACCACAACAAGACTAACAACAACGGCAAGGGTTCCCACAACAACTCTTCGAACAACAAGGGTCAGTCCGACATTTCAAGCAAACTCGGGAAGGATGGCAAACTACTTCCCGAGGAGCGCCAACGTCGGGTCGACCATGGCCTTTGTCTGCTTTGCAGCACCAAAGGCCACATCGTCAAGGACTGCCCGAAGAACAAGTCTACCAGCGGTAGCGGTTCTAAAGGTCGGGCAGCAAAGACCCCTAACGAGGGGACTTCGGCCTCCATTACGGAGGTGAAAAAATAGGTAGCAACCTCGGAACCACACGATCCGAGGATTGCGGTAACCTCACCCGTGTGCTCAGACTCAGTGCCGCTTCTCATTCATTGTCCAAAGATTCCCTTAATGTAGATTTAACCTCGCCTTCGCTCCCCAACGTCGCTTTTGTTGCATTAGTTGACTGCGGGTCCTCAGATTGTTTTATTGAATCCAGATTTGTCCAGAAGTACTCTATGCCTGCTTATCCTGTCTCCCCTATACCTCTGAAACTATTTGACGGTAGTACTAACACTACCATTACCCAAGCTCTAGACCTCTGCATTTGCTTTCCGACTGGCGAACAACAATGGGTTACCATCTACGTAACCTCGCTCGACTCAAGTTGCTCGATGGTACTTGGCCACAACTGGCTCACCCGCTACAATCCGTCGATTGACTGGGTATTGGGCAGTATTACTTTCAAGACCATCGACCTAACTATGACTCCAGCGACCACGGTGATGTCAGCCCGCTCAGCTTCGGCTACGACTTCGACCTCGCCTACGGCATCTTCGCCCCCGCCTCCGACCTCGCCTCCGAAGTTGCAAGCACCGCTCGTTTCCCTAATCAATGCACCCGCTTTCATGCACGCGTCTAGATTGGAAGGGTCCGAAGTGTTTCAGCTCGATCTGGCTTCGCCTGGGCTCCTCGCCAGAGGGGCAACATCGGGAGAAAGTTCCTCCGAACTTTCTGAGAATGTTAAGAAACATGTTCCCGAAGTATATCACGAATTTGCAGATGTGTTCAGTAAAGCACGCGCTGACACTCTAGCTCCCCACCGACCCCACGATATCAAAATCAACCTCGAAGAAGGGACCTCGCCACCTATCGGTCCAATCTACTCCCTCTCGGCTTCCGAACTCAAAGCACTTCGCGAGTTCATTGACGAGCACTTGAACATCGGTTTCATCCGACCTTCACACTCGCCTCATGGTGCACTGGTATTGTTTGTTCGCAAAAAAGATGGCTCACTTCGGTTATGCGTCGACTTCCGAGGTTTAACAAAATCTCGAAAAAGGATCGGTATCCATTGCCATTGATTGCTGACTTACTTGATGCTCCAAAGAATGCTCACATCTATACGAAGGTTGACCTTCATCACGCTTACCACCTCGTACGGGTGGCCGAGGGTGACGAATGGAAAACCGCCTTCAGGACTCGCTATGGGTCTTTTGAATGGTTGGTTATGCCATTTGGTCTCACTAACGGCCCTGCTGCTTTCCAGAGATTCATGAACGAGATTTTCGCCGACCTTTTGGACGTTTGTGTGGTGGTATACTTGGATGACATTCTAATCTACTCCAGTGACCCCTCCAAACATGTTGAACATGTCAAGGAAGTCTTGCGACGACTATGACTCAACAACCTCTTCACCAAAGAAGACAAATGCGAGTTTCATTGCGACTCAGTTGAATTCCTCGGCTACATACTCTCTCCCGAGGGCCTCACTATGGCGGACGACAAGGTAAAGGTCATTCAAGACTGGCCTGAACCTCGCAAAGTTCGCGACATCCAGTCCTTCCTCGGTTTCGCCAACTTCTACCGACGTTTCATTCACAACTACTCCGACATCACCATTCCTCTCACCTGACTCACCTGCAAGGGCACCCCTTGGAACTTTTCCGAGGATTGTCGGCAGGCCTTCAACTTGTTGAAGAAGGCGTTCACTACCTGCTCCTATCCTTACCCACTGGATTCCTGACCTTCCACTAATCGTAGAGACTGATGCTTCAGATTATGCCTTAGCGGCAATCTTATCACTGCGAACCTCGGAAGGTGAACTTCATCACGTCGCTTTCCACTCCCGCACATTCACCTCTACCGAGCTCAACTACGATGTTCACGACAAGGAGCTCCTTGCCATTTTTGAAGCTTTTCAACGCTGGCGACACTACCTAGAGGGCTCTGGCGACCCTGTCGACGTTATCACCAACCACAAGAACCTCGAATACCTTTCAACAACGAAGCTCTTGACCCGTCAACAAGCTCGGTGGTCAGAATACCTGTCCCAATTCAACCTCGCCATACGTTTCCGACCTGGTCGCCTCGGAACGAAGCCTGACTCACTCACTAGACGAAGGGACGTCTACCTTAAAGAGGGGAATAGCGACTCTGCCACCATAAACCCACAGAACCTACGGCCAGTGTTTACCCAACACCAGCTGGCATTGTCCCTTAGAGCTACTAACCTCGCTCCCGTCGTACTCCGAGCCGCTTCACTGCTTGATACCGAGCAGATCCGAGCTGACATACTAGCAAACCTCCCCTCGGACCCCATAGCCAAGTCACACCTCGGCTTGGTTAATGACCCGAGGTGGACCACAGACCCTGAGGGTTTTCTCAAGCTTGACAACCGAACCTATGTTCCAGCGGCCCAAGACCTTCGACTTCGCATCCTGCAATACAAGCACGACCACATTCTCTCAGGACACTTCGGGGCCAACAAGACCTTGGAGCTGATCCGACGAGACTACACTTGGCCAGGGATTAGATCCTTTGTCAAGGAGTATTACAAGACGTGCACCACTTGTATGCGAAGCAAGCCACAACGTCACAAACCCTATGGTCTCCTCAAACAACTTCCCGTTCCCAAGAAGCCTTGGAATTCCATCTCTATGGATTTCATTGAGCAGCTTCCCCCTTCATCCGAGTTCACCTCCATACTAGTGATTGTTGACCGCTTCACTAAGCAGGTTATCTTCATTCCAACCACCGACAAGATAACCTCGCAAGAGCTCGCTCATCTCTTCGTCCTTCATGTCTTTTCCAAGCATGGAGTCCCCTCGCACGTCACCTCGGACAGGGGTTCCGAGTTCGCCTACAACAATGCGCCTAGTGCAACCACCGGCATATCCCCCTTCTTTGCTAATAAGGGTTACCATCCGAACCTCGCAGTTCACCCCAAGCATGATCTCGCCTCGGCACAAGCTTGAGACTTCATGGTTGACCTGGACGAGCTTCACCAAGAACTTCGCCGCGCCATCCTCGAGGCTCAGAAGACCTACCAAGCCTCGGCCAATGTTCGCCGCAAACCCGCTCCTGATTTCCAAGTAGGATCCCTCGCCTTTGTGAAGGCACACTACTTCAGAACGACTCGCCCTACCAAAAAGCTCGCTGAGAAGTTCTTGGGGCCTTTTGAGATCATTTCCCGAGCGGGTACTCACTCCTTCACCCTTCGACTTCCAGAACACATGCATTCAGTCCATCCAGTATTCCACGTATCTATGCTCGAACCAGCCTCGCCCAACACCATCCCGAACCGAGTTCAGCCGCCTCCGCCCCCAATCGTTATCGACGGCGAACCCGAGTTCGAGGTTTCCGAAATCCTCGACTCGAAGATCGATAATAGATGCAAGAGCTGCAAGTTACTCTATCTTGTTAGGTGGACTGGTTACGAAGGTACCGACGAAGAAACCTCGTGGATCCTCGCTTCCGAGCTCGATCATGCCTCGGAGCTGGTCACTGACTTCCACGAATCTTACCCGGCCAAGCCAGGACCTTTGACTGCTCTATGACCATTCCTTGTTTAAACCCCATGAACCCACTAGCTAGATAACAAAATCCCCTTACAACCGAACAACAAAATAAAATCAAAAAAATCGATAAAATCCAAGAAATTCCATTATTCTCTTAGTAGTTACTCCACCATCCTCATATCCTCTCCCTCGCTCTCCTCGCTACCCTCGCCTGACTCCTCCTCATTACTACTGCTACTTCGCTCCACCAGACCCCCATGTCCTCCATAAGCTGCCAAGTCCCTCGCCCCCTGCATCCGCTTCAGATAATTCCACCTCCTCCTTATCCTCATAAACTCCACATCCGCCCGATTCATCCTATCGTTCGCCGCCCTAAACTCCCCCAACAACTCACACACCTTTTCCCCAACCTCGCCAACCTTCTGTCCCACGTCCCTCACCGCCGCTATCAACTCCCTCATCTCCGCACTTCGCTCCGACCTTTTCACTTTCTTGTCCTTCTTCGCCCTCTGACCTTCCACCTCGGTTTCCTCCACCTCGGTTTCCTTCTCCTCACTCTGCCTCGCTCCCTCTGTCCCCTTACCCTTCTCCTCGCTCATCCTCGCTTCCATCCTCTCAACCCTCGTCTCGAGATTCCGCTCGACCCAGTCGCTCGAGTCGTTGTCATCCTCAACCTCATCCTGAACCTTGGCCTCTTTCCTCGGCCTCGGCCCATCCTCGGCCTCCTCGCTCCTCGCTCGCTTCTTGCCCCCGGCACCCGCCTGACCTTTTCCTGAGGTCGCCTTGCTGCGGCGACCTTGGGCTATGCTACAGCCCAAGGAGCGTGTCCTGCACCACATGCAGGCACCCTGGTCGGCGAGGCCGAAGTCGAGACTAACGGCCCGAAGGCACGTATAGTCGCGCTCTTCGCAGCACGCGCACCTCGCCTCGGCCTTGGTCGCGAGTTGCCACTCACGAGGTCCCCTGTCGGCGAGCTTGTACCCGTATAGGGACAAGTCGGTCGGGTGGTACGAGAATAACATTCGCTTGTACTACTCAAGTCAGTGAACAGCAAAAACGATACTACTCGACGACTCATCTTTTTGCCATTCGGCCCTTCCTGCCACGGCTGCCGCATATCGATGGCCCCCGTCTCAACAATTGGCAATGTGCCAACCTCGGGTCGATCCTCGGGCATAACCTCGCCCGAGGCTCCGTTCTCCTCAGACAGCAATGTCTGGTCGAACGCGTTGTTCGCGCTGTTCTCGTCGACAGCTGAGTTGAAGAGGGGTTGCGGGCGCACCATATTCGTTGGCACTTGGGTTCGCTGCCTCCTACCCACCCTTTTATCTAACCTCGGCTACGATTTAAGCTTCGCCTTTCCGGCTACTTAACATCAGGCCGTGATCTAGATTCGAGGATAGGCGAACCTTGTTCACATTACGGCCTCGAGGGTCTCGGCCATAATGAGGGGATACTGTAAGAACCCGGCCTTTGGCCGGTTACTTACCGGTAAAACCTTCTTCCGAGCCCGAGCCGTGTGATATTCGTGCCCGAGTACATATGATCCATATCCGCGCCCGAGCCCGAGCCCGAGCTTGAGCTCATATCCGACCTTGATCCCATGCCCGTATCCCCTTAGTTACTGATTCCGCTCCATCATTCGTATATTACCTCGCCCTGACCTCGGCCTCCTGACCTCGCCCTGACCTCCACCAATATGTTCGCCCCTGACTAGTACCCTCGCTCGTATATAACCCCCTTGTATGCATTCCTACTCCTCAGTCTGAAAATCAACTATCGTATCCCTTCGATCCTTAGCTGGTTTCTAAGCCTCGCCTCTTAAGCCAAACCTCGCCTCTTATTCGTTTGCCTCCGAAGTTGGGACTTGTGCGTAGGGTCGGCGCAGCACATAAGCTGAAGCCAAGTCCCTCTCCGACTTCCCCATCCAAACCTCGCCTCGCGACCTTACCTCGGGCTTCGCTCCCGACCTTGGTCAACCTTACGACAGATCGTATCGTAACAAACTCGGAGATCGGTACGAGACAGGGAAATACCGACACGTGAAGTCAATGATTCCAAAAAGGACGCAGTGCGACGTAGGAGAAGGGAGCTGAGGATTTTGTAAGGAGGAGTGTGCCAATGCGGAAGGACAGATGGAGGAGAGACTGCTGGAGATGTAGACAAAGGGTATGTGGGACATAGATATGGACGAGGAACACTAAAGAAATCAAAATAACAAGGCAACGGCACGGCACAGGACAAAATGCAGTAGACATGGTCAGCCAAGAAGAGCAGAGAGGGTGAAAAGGACATACCTTGTAGATGCGATGCAGACGAGAAAAGGTGAACGGTACGCAGCTGCAAAAGGAGAGGAATATAATAAGACATTTAAAGAGAACAGGCAAAACTAATTAGGCATGTAAGATGGCAATGAGCCCAAGATTTTGATGGGATACAATATCGGAGATTGAGATAAGGTGATATTGTGCAGGGAGAACAAAGAAGGGCAAAGAGGGCCATACAATCCGAGATAATGATCGAAAGGAAAGGGTTCGAGTGGTATAAGAGATTGGTGGCTGAACATGAGGGGGATAGTAGTCATTAAGGCAGGGTAATACAAAATAGGCTTCTTAGGAGTTAAACCTGACAAGGCACACTAGGTATCCATACCACATCTTGTAACAAAACCCTCCCCTCCTTTCAGTCGGAGCCGGGGAATAATGCAGACCATGTCCGCCACAGTCGCCACCATGGCCACTCAGATCAACGAGACTACAACCACCTACCGGGATGCCATAATCAAGGCCTCAGCAGCGTCGCAGTGGATGCCAGGGGAAGTGCCTGCCCTCAATGCCAGGGTATGGGCAAGAGAAGGGATCAAGCAAAGGCAGGTGCTTGTCGACGCTTCAAACCTGGGGTAGCGTATTATAGCTGACCTAGACAACACCAAGCTCATACTAAGGGTCAACGAGGTCATTGGCATGGCACCCAAGCCATCGTTGGTGCCAAGAGGCTTGCTAATGGCAGTGTTTTGTTTGAGCTCAACTCTGAGGGAGCGGCAAGGTGGCTCAATGAAGTGTGGCACAGAGTCCAATTCACGAAGGCTCTCGCACCCAATGCCAGAATAAAGGCACGGCTGTTCCCACTCATGCTCGAGTTTATACCACTGCACTTCAAGCTGGAGAGGGTGTTACGACCGTTCTGCTCAACCATCTCCGCCACCTCCGCAACACCTCCACACCACCTCCGACTCTATTCCGCAACATCCGCAACCCTCAACCTCGACCCCTTGTTCTTCAGTACCCCTGGCCACCTCCAGTCAGCGGCCCCCGTACTCGACCCTGAACACAGCAAGTTACCATTTCCGTAATTCCGTTTGTTCTGATGCCCATTTTACTTACGCACCTTTGTTCTTCACCATTGTACTTACTCTACCCTGCACCCCCCTTGTCATCCCCTTGTTCCACATTAGATACTTACCCCGTATGTCTATCCGATTCCCCCCTTCTCCGGATTTTGCTTAGTACCATGCTATTACTTGTTGCTTCAGCTCTTTGTATAAAACCCCCTCATGTATGCCTCCATTTCTGCAATCAGATAATTGACTTTGATACGTGAATCCCTTCGCACTATTTCCTGTTCATAGCACAGCGAGTCTTGCAAGCTTTGTCTCTCTCCGCCCTCAATCCTCTGTCTTCCGCCTCTTCCGACCTTTGTCCTCCGACCCTCGACCCTTAGCACTCTCTTCTCGACTTCCGCCTTCTCTGACATCTGGAAGTCAAATCTGAAATACTTAGGACGGTACTTCATCAGGGGCGCAACACATAAGTTGAAGCCGTTGTCCTTTCTAGTTCCGACCTCTGGGATTTCCGATATGTAACAGAGGGAGGGCGAGCGGTGGGGGGTGGAAGAGAACAATAAACTCCCCCTCAACATGATCGACAAGGCCAGGTGTATCAAGCCCAAACAGCGCCACACTGCCAGCCAAACCTGCAGCCACGCACTTTCAAGATTGGTTTTTAGGCGTTAATATCGTGTATTAGTGAACACACTGAATGCCCGAATAGCTTGTGTGAAGAGGTGTGCCATTTGGCGAATAAGATAAACCAATAAATGTTCATAAGGTAAGAGGGCTGCCCGAACAGGGCTCGCCCTATCTACAGTCATAGCAAAGTTGCCCATGGCACTTGACGATGTAACATGCAAGGTGTCATGGAAAGGTTGTTTAAGCAGCAACGATTCTTTCACCGGCGAAGGTGCTCCTTCGGAGCCCTTCGCTGGCAGCACCGATAATAGTACGAAGACTAAGGTAATGAAGGTGAAGTACGAAAACTCACCAGTGGTGTTAAGTCCTCCTCTGGTCGAAGATAGAAATCTATAGGAGAGGGCTTAAGACGATGGTCACAGTGAGGTCAAGTTTTGCACAAGATAGACATATGATAATTGAACTGGGGAATATACATGCGAATGTAAGCTACTTATATCGAATGTTCATATGATATCAGTGAATAGGAAAGAGGCCATCTTGAGTCAGGGTTGGATAGGGGTGCGCAGTCAGGATACAAATAGATGAAATACACGTACAATGGAATGAAAGAAGGGTGCAAAGATGAAACAATGGGGAGGAAAGAGGGCGAAGGTACTTATGTATGAAAACACACCTTGAGACCTGCATACACGTTACCCTGCACAGACTCTTTGTCTGCTCGGTTGATCCCACATGATCTATGGGTAGGATGTCCCACGAATGCATTCCGGCCATAGGAACACCCAAAGGGGGTTGAGTTGAGAAGATGATGGGACCAGTGATGAACCATCAAGCCGGGTAAAGGATGTCGATCATGTTTGATGGCATGCCTGCTGGTGAATGATGCGAGTAGTGAATGGTTGTTTGGCGAATGGGGTGAAGAGAAAATGGAGCGGACATAGAGGAGGAGTGGTCAAGGGGAAAGTAGGGATAGCTGGGTAAGGGAAATAAACGAGTCATGACGGGTTGATCCCACACGATCTATGGGTAGGATGTCCCGCGAATGTATTCCAGCCATAGGAACACCCAAAAGGGGGTTGAGTTGAGAAGGTGAGGGGACCAGTGATGAACCATCAAGCCAGATAAAGGATGTTGATCATGTTTGCTGGGGTGGCTACTGGTGAATGATGTGAGTAGCGAATAACTGTTCGGTGAATTCGGCGAAGAGCGATCGGAGCAAACATAGAAGTGGAGTGATGAAAGGGAGAATGGAGTTATTGGGTACAAGAAATAAATGAGTCATGACAATGCAGTGGGCAGAAAACCTCACCCTGCGACTAGACGAAGCAATACTGTACATTGTGCAGGTGTGTGGGAACCGTTGCTAACAAAAAGCCTCATGAAAAAAGGATAAAAATCCCTTTAAAACCTTGTTTTCCCAGATGATAGTAGCTAATACACGTGGCTATTGTTGGGAGAATTCTATTCAAATATTCCTTGAATTTCCTTTTATTTTTTTGCCATTTAACTTGGCTTCCCTGGCTCAAAAACTCCTTATTCTGTCAGGCAGAGTTATAAACCCACACAGGTCCACAACTCTGCCACAGCCGCTCAGTTTCAAACTCCGACCGGAGCTTCCCACGAACCGTAAACTTGGAGTTGCAGGCACTCAAGCACCTACAACTCCAGTACCTTGGCTCACTCAAACTCAGCCACTGAGACTGAATGTGTCCTCTACCGCTTACACAAGCCTGTGCAATTCAAACCCAGCTGGCACATGACTTGCATCGTAGCAACCATGGCTGTGGAAGGCTGCGTACAAAGTCACACAAAGATGTACAAAGCCAAAACTAGGGTGCAGGTTTGATAAAGCCTATTGGATGAAGGATCCTCCAAACGCAACACTACGACACCAAATAGGCCCCTTGATGTCATAGCGGCTGTGTAGGTCTGTGCAGAGCAGTGCAAGGCTGTGAAAGGCTGTGTAAGGCTGTGCAAACCAGGGAAGGTGATTGGCTATCTATTTCCAATTTCTTTGCACAAACACGCCGCAATAGTTACGAGGGTGTGTTTCAGCAGTGCAAATATTTACTTATGACATCACTCGCCTAATAGATAGAAGAACCCCATTTTATGTAATCCTGTGTATTTTACAATATAAAAGGAGGCCATTCTGACCTCCTTGAATCATCATTCTAGCAATCTAACATCTTCTATCCACGTGACCTCATGTGACTTGCATCTTACTAAGCTGCTAATCCCAGCTAGGGTTATTCACTTACTTTAGTGTCTAATTCCTTGTTAAGTAGTTACTTTACTGCTTAGCCACTTGGACTAATCCTCCGGGTGTAATTCTACAGAGTGAGTCTGTCAATTGATAGTCTTGCCATTCGCACTCCAATACCCGAGACGATCTGATCAGTTGATTTTCCTGATTAGAGACTTTCACAAGTCACTTCTAAAACTCATTCATCCCTCGTTTTATTGCTGTGCGCTGGTAGATTATCAGGGCAGTGCATTTATAAACTCACCTGCTAAGTACATTCCTTTATATTTTGGAATATGCTTGGACCCCGATAGTGTCCTTGAACCTACATTCTTTTAGTTTATTGTTCAGTGCTGCTAAGAAACGTATTGCCTTCCATCCATATTAACTTGGACTAGTTTTTATGCGGATTGCAACCAAGGTACAAATATTAAATTATTTCCGGAGTTGTGCTGCAGCATTGTTTAATATTCTTTGAGTCTCATAAACGACACGTTCTGATAGATTGAAGTGTTAGCAATAACACCAAAGTCTTGAAGGGTTCCAAAACAGCAGGACGAACGACCACACCAGTTGGGCCAGGGCCTGCCCCACATTCCTAGGTAAGTGTGCGGAGATGGATGCTAAACTGCTGGAGAATCAGATGCCCTATTTTCCCACCGAAGAAGCCTGGACTCACATGTCACAGCCCTCCAAACCACCCCCCCCCCTATGATCCTGCCGACCACTCAGCCATTTAAGCCAACATACACCTGGGACTTGGAGACAGTCACACACAGGAAAGGTGGGTACAGGCAGGTGACCCTGCCCTTCAGGTGCAGGCCACCCCCCCCTCAGGAAGGACGCCAAGCACAGCCAGGACCTCCACAGCCACATGTCCGCCCTGCCACCACTCCCAACAACATCAGCCTAGGCCCCACTGCTCGAAGGGGTGACATAGATGAACACAATGGGCCGCCCCCACCAGCCCAGCCGTGATGACTTATATGCTAGAACCATCCCCAAAGAGACTGAGAATATACCAACAAAATCTCAATAAATCCGACAAGGCCCAATATGACCTCATCAACTCTACAATACACACAGAGCAAGACCTAATACTGCTACAAGAACCCTACATAGACATGCTGGGAAACACGAAGGCTAATCACAATTGGCAAGTACTGTATCCTACTTCCCACCTTACTGACTCGGCTGCCAAGCATTCGGTGATACTGGTAAACACAGCCTCATTTGTTTTACAGTCTAATGAGGTGAGTTCTGAGTGCTGGTCGTTCTTTTGGGAGGTTGTTTGCTGTGTGTTGAGGAATGATTCACAGAATAAATGAACCATGACAAGACCACGCTCACCCATGACCACAAAGAGCGTCAATGCTCAGAGGGAGGTTTACACATGCACTGCATCAAAAGAGCACCATCCCCACTGTGCCCCATCTATCACAAAGCAGATGAGACCACCCACCACTTCCTCGTAGACCTGGAATTTGCATTACAGGCTCAGGTAGGCCATGGTGGGATAAGCTGACACCAAATTCTTCCAACATGCGGCCAATGTCTATCAAAGCATCATTAACCTGAGAACAAAAAAGACAAGTTTGGCTGGTGGCTCATCTAGAAGAGCTGATCTCCAGCAACAAACACATGCACCGCATCAAAAGAGCACCATCCCCACTGTGCCCCACCTATCACAAAATGGCCGAGGACACCCACAGCTCTGAGCATGGGCTGTTCAAGAACCTATGTGGCAGGATCTCTGGCAGCTCTTCTAGATGAGCCACCAGTCAAACTTGTCTTTTTTGTTCTCAGCTCATTACAACATACCGATCCTGTTAGGTTCAGTGCAAGCCTTGAAGCTCCGACTTCATCTCCAGAGGAGAGCCTTGTACCAAGATGCCGCGCTAGGGGACCGTCTCCTCATGGTGCTTTTTTTTTTTTTCTTTTTTTTTTCTTTTTTTTATCATTTTATTTGACCTCAGGCTTGGCCTATGGTGGTCACTACATGTGTTGTACTTGAAATGGGTGGGACTTTCCCCTCACTCCCTGGGACTCCCAAAACCCACTGTGTTCTTGAATGAGCAGCTGTACCGACGACGGACCTACACCCCCCGCTGGCCCAGCTCCTTGAGCTGTTTACTGCTCCCCTCTTGTGAGACAAGTACTCCTTCTCTTCTCTTAGTTGTTTGTGTTGTGATGCATGCAACTATTCTATTTTGAGTCATCTATGTATACAAAGGAACTAATAAAAGAAACAGAAAAAACGACTAAAAAGATAGGAATGACACTCACAACGGACATCAACACACACAGATGACAGACACATGACATCACGAGCAGCTATCTTATCTATAGATTAGATAAGATACAGGGACACGGGCATCGACCACGTGCGGCCGATCAGAGATAGCGCGCCTATCGACTGATGGCATCGGCCATGACGTCGACAGGCGCCAGGCCACAGGCACCGAGGAGGTGCGGGCACCAAACACCGCAGAGGAGTATAGACTGCGCAGGAGCACCAGATGTCGTGGAATGACTACAGAATGTCATTCCAAGTATGTGTGCTCAATCAGCTGCCCCACAGAAGAGGCACAGAGACAGCGGCCCCATCACCGATAGTAGTCAGCTGGTAGTCAGCTGGTCGTGTCATGGAGCTCAATAGAAAATAGAAATTAAATCCCTCCTGCCTAGCATGTAGACAGGGGCTTTGTATAATAGGTACAAGACTCTATTCCAAAGCTTAACACCCCTGACACTATCCCCATCACTCCCATGATTTTATGACTATAAGTAGTCACCCCTCTAGTTACATGTAGTTTTTCGACCCATTGACTCACTATCTCGAACACTAGTAGTTACCACTAGTACAGTATAAGTAGCTACTACGAATGTATGAATCAATCATCCAGAATCAACTGTTTCACCCCCTGAAGTTACTGTAGTCTTGTTTGATAGCTACAGAACTTAAATCTTGATAGTTTACTCTAGACTACCTCAAAAGTGAAGCCTTTTGATATAGTTATCCTCTAGATCGAGACCATTCTCTCGTCGACACAGTCACGTGACCTTCATCCATCAGTGCTGGATGCGCCTTGGGAGGCTTAGTCAGCACACAGGAAAGCGACAGATATAGCAGTCCCAACCGCTGAGCAATAGGAATTATTTGTTAAAGGCACCAATCTAACATTTTAATCATAAAAGTTTGCTGATGATGGTAGTCTGACTTCATAAGTGCTTGGCTGCATAAGCAGGCTAGCACGATGAGAAGGAGTGCCACAGTCAAAGAGTATAAAGAACTGGGGGTCTTCATGTCCTTGGTGCACCGAGTTGATTCACGCCGCTGCATGAGCTGAGTAGGGTTGCAGAGGTGTGGTGTGTTGATTTAATGCAGGCAAATGTATAAGTTTGTCTCATGGGTATGCATGTGGAAATGTAGTGTTGCTGTGGCAATATTGACATGCAGATCTGTCAGACTGGTCATTCTGTTCCTGAGCTAAGAAGGCGGTGTTGAAACATCACCGGATGTTCCCTTGAGCCACCCTGTTGCAGTGACATAGTCGAGCAGCACTATCATGGAATCTGGTTTTCCCAGTAGGTCCTTGATGGACGACGCCTTCCTACCCAGCCTCCTCCTCAGCTTGAATCGTGCATGCTTGTGCACACGGCAGTCTATGAGGAAGTGGTGGGTGGTCTCATCTGCTTTGTGATAGGTGGGTGTCAAGATTGGTTTTTAGGCGTTAATATCGTGTATTAGTGAACACAGTGAATGCCCGGATAACTTGTGCGAATAGGTGAACCAATGAATGTTCACAAGGTAAGAGAGTTGCCCGAACGGGGCTCACCCTATCTACAGTCGTAGCGAAATGGCCCGTGGCACTTGACGGTGTAACATGCAAGGTCTCAGGGAAGGGCTGTCTAAGTCTCGACAATCCCTTCGCTGGCGAAGGTGCTCCTTCGGAGCCCTTCGCCAACAGCACAGAAAATGGTTCGAAGGCTAAGGTAACGAAGATGAAGTAGGAGAACTCACCAGTGGCGCCGAAGTCCTCTGCTGGTCGAAGATGGAAATCTCCAAGAGAAGGCTTAAGACAATGACCACAGCGAGGTCAAATTTGCACAAGATGAACGACGTATGATAATTGAACTGGGGAATATACATGCGAATGTAAACTACTTATATCGAATGCTCGTAAGGTATCAGCGAATAGGAAAGAGGCCGTCACGAGTCAGGGTTGGATAGGGGTGCACAGTCATGATACAACATAGATGGAATAAACATACAATAGAATGAGAGAAGAGGGAGAACATGAAACGACGGAGAGTGAAGGTGGCGAAGACACCTGTGTACGAAATCATGTCTTGGGGCCCGCATATACACTGCCCTGCACGGGTTCTTCATCTACTGGGTTGATCCCACACGACCTACGGGTAGGACGTCCCGCGAACGCACCCTGCTCATATGAACACCAAAAGGGGGTTGGATCGAGAAGCTGATGGAGTTACTGATGAGCCATCATGCCTGATAGGGATGTAGATCGTGATTTGATGGTGTGCCTGTTGGTGAATGATGCGAGCAGCGAATGGTCATTCGGCGAAATGCGAGGAAGGGCGAACAGAGGTGACATAGAGGAGGAGAGGTCGAGGTGGAGGGCGAAGCCGAGCGAACACTGGGGAGGAGTAGCGAAAGGGGAAATGGAGATGACAAGGTGCAGGAAATACACAGGTCATGACAATCCAATTACCAGAACACCATCGGAAGAGGGTTGAGCAGAGGAGGTGGGAGATCCAGCGATGACTGCCAAGTCAGTCCAAAGACGTTGATCGTGCGTTTTGGCGGCGTGGCTATGGTAATTGGCGCGAACAGCGAGAATCGGTTGCCGAACACGACAATGGCGATCGGAACGAACACGGGAATGGGGTGATAAATGGCAGGACAGAACACCTGAGTATGAGAAATAAACACGTCATGACAGTGGGGCACAGTGGGGATGGTGCTCTTGTAATGTGGTGCATGTGTTTGTTGAGTGGCGCATGCCCTGTCCGCAGCTGCATGATCAAGCTATGTTGTGCCCTTGTAAACCCTGCTATGTCGCCTAGGTATGTACGCCAGGGGAGGCTGTCATATATTCTCACCATCTGGGCATAGCGTGGCGACTGTTTCCAGCATCCAGGTGTGCCGCAGGCCCCGTTTTGAAGGCTTGCCTTGCTGCAGCCAGGCTACATGGCATTTTGTCAGCTCTTAAGAAGGTGGAGAATGTACTTATTGGGCTGCCCTCCCCTGCCACTGCTTTTTTCGCCTCTGAGTCTGCCTCCTCATTACCAGCAACCTCATCATGACCTGAGATCCACACTATCTTTAGTGTCATCTTGCTTCATTGTGAGGGTGTCGCAATCTTGTTCGCCAGGTTGTGAACCTGACCCAGGGATGTACTGTGCTGACTGGGCTGGATATTCCTAACCACCCGTATGACTCCCTGGTTGTGCAGGGGCTTCAGCAGTCCTGTACAGGCAGGGGATGAGGATGGCGATGTTGTGGTACCAACTCGGGCCACTCACCAGACACACCACATCTGAAGCCGAGGCGGTCAGGGTAGCTCTGGCCCTCAAGCTGCTAAGGTGTGAGCGGCTATCCTGGACCTGTCTGCATACACCTGTGTGCCCACCATGTCATCCACAGCAGCTTCCTTTGACTCCTCTCTGGAGTCCGCAATATCAGTTGAGTAGAGCCCCGGGACGTCACGCCGATGTACAAAGGGAGCGATCTCCTCAAAGGCATCCGGGGTCAGGAGGAATCTGTGGAATAGCTGGTGCATTGGGGAAGGGTGCCTCTTGACTATTCAGCGAGTGCAGACACGTGATGGGAGGTAGAGGGGGTGTGGCTTAGGGAGGGTTGCAAGTCAACTGGTGGCTCTGTAGCGGATGCTGGCTAGCAGCAGTTCAATTGGCTAGACATTCATGTGGGCCTCCAGTCGCTCTTTTCCTCCCTTCCACCCTTTGAACTGGCATGAACCATATATCCACTGCATAGGTGAATTTGGGAACAGCCACTGCACAATACAGCTGTCTCATGTAGGTTGCCTGGACGCCTATGGAGGGTTTAGTTAGTCTACAAGCCAGGAGCATCCACTTAGCAGCTTTTGCCACAGCCTTTTCTGTCTGGGTCCTCCAATGCAGCTCCTCATCAAGGTACACTCCCAGGAACTTGTGAGATGATGATGGCTTTATCACTGCATCTTTGTAAATGAAGTCAGGCCTCTGTTCATGCAAGGTTTTGCCTGGCCGTGTGGGGTCTGGGACCCACTTGCGTGAGAATCCAACCACTGCAAACTTGAAATTCTTGAACCGTGACTGGTGAGTCTGTGTCCATTCCTTCACCCCTCCTACCTTCAGCAGCATCTCTCTCAGCCCATCATATGCCTACTCATATGTGTCGCCTTCTGAGAGAAGGTTGGCATCATCCACATATGCTACTGCCGCCTGGCCCTTGCCCGAGGCGACATCTAGTAGATCAGCATTATAGAAAAGGTACAGGATCATGGACAGGGGGTCACTCTGTCCTATGCCATTGTCTATTGGCACCCATTCTGACAGAAAGTCATTGAACTTGAGCCTGGTGTGCCCGCTGTCAAGTAACCACTCCATGAAGAGCACATAGGCCTCCAGGACCTTTCTCTTTCTCATGTTGTGGAGCAGGCAATCTGTGACTGCATTCAGAAACGCCCCCTCAATATCCAAGAAAAGCATGACCACAACTTTCTTCCTGCACCAGGCCCCCCTGATCTTGTTGACAACTAGGTGGATGGAGTCTGTTGTTGTTCTTCCGGGCCTGCCGCCGAAGTGGTTTGCCAGGAGAAGGTTGTACTTCTCCATCAGGTAGACCATCCTCCACCACTATTGCCATCAGCAACTTTCTTATTGTGTTGAGGAGTGTGATGGTGCGGTAGGATTTTGGGATGTCATAGGTGGCCTTGCCCGGCTTCTATAGTACTACCGTGATCCACGACTTCCAGTTGTCACTGTAGGTGTTCAGAGTGAATGTGGCACGAAATATGCATAAGAGATACTCAGCGAGGATGTCTGCCCACTCCCTCAGGACTACATTTGGTATTCCATCGTCTCCTGGAGCCTTTTATGGCTTCAACTTGCATATCTGATGCTTGAGCTGATCTTGGTGTAGCTGGAATGAGTGGTTCACCCATTTCTGTCTGGCAGCACCTGTGATTCAGCAGGCCTGGGTCGAAAGAAGGCCATGGCAAGGGCCCTGCTTTTTTCTTCATTGGTTTCTGCTGTGTGTGCGGTGCTGTTGCTGTCCATGGTGCGCAGTGAGGGAATCTGGGACCTCCCTCCATCAGTGGTCGGATGAGTTAGGTACTTATTTGCTGTCCACAGCAGCCCCTCGTCCAGGCCCTCCAGACAATTGGCCCAGTGCTGTGCCTTGGCTTTGCTGATCGCTTTGCCATATTTTTCGCTTATTTCCCTGTGTTCTTCATGAGAAGGGTGATCAGCAGAGGCTTGGTGTATATAAGACTGATGATTTATCCCATTCTTTGTCTTATTCAGCTCTGACAGCTCCCTCCCTAGTCCACTATCAACGCGAATGAGGCACTGGCTTTGACAGTGGCATGGCTATTTCAATAGTGTCCTGGATGGCAGCTGTTAGTGCATTGACCATCTTGTTGAAATCATCTATAGTATCCAGCTCCCTCGCATCTGGCATGCTGCTCCGCCAGTTTTTCCCTGAAGTCATTCCAGTTGACCATCCAGAAGTTGCGGAATGGCTCCGGTTTCTTGATCTCTACATTGATGTCCAGCATCGTGAGGACAGGCACATGGTTGGTACTGGGTACCCTCCTGCCCAGAGCGGTATCACAGGTGATGATAGAGTTGGCAATGTTATCTGTACAGAACACATTGTCGACCCTCATCCAGTTTTTTGTGGACATGGACTGTAGGGTAGGCAGGCACCTTGGCCATGCCATGAGCAGGTTATAGTCTGCTAGGAGGGAGATCAGCTCTTCTGCAGCCCTAGTCACCTCTGCTGTGAACAGATGATGGTTCCTCTCCTTGTCCCACATGGGGTGGTGTCGGTTGAAGTCCCCGCACCACATCATGGAATCCGTCTCATGTTGAATGATATAATTTTGCTCTGAGTCAACAAAGCTGTTGATGGCCCTCAGCGTTGCCGAGTGCTCGCAGTCATTCTAGATGTTGAAAATCGTTATCTTGCCCCAAGGGTTCTTGAGCTGGATCACTGTCACATCGTTTGTCCCAGTGAATGAGACTTGTGACCACATGTTGGTGTCCATAGCAAACGACTTCCTGAACCAGTGATTACCTTGCCAAAATATTCGTCACCATACTGCTTTCACATTCACTATTCACATCATTCCTATCATGACCCCAGGTGTTGGGGCCATCATCCACCATAGAACCCATCATCTGCTAAAATCCCACTCCATGACAGACCCACATGCTCAGGACACATTCGGATAGTGTCAGTTGCAGCCTCCGTGCAGGTTGGACTCAATGGGACTCGTACCACTGCAGGGCAGGACAAATTAGCTGTCAAGATTGGTTTTTAGGCATTAATATCGTGTATTAGTGAACACAGCGAATTCCCGAATAACTTGTGCGAATAAGTGTGCCGTTTGGCGAATAGGGTGAACCAATAAATGTTCAGAAGATAAGAGGGCTACCTGATCGGGGCTCGCCCTATCTACAGTCGTGGCGAAATAGCCCGTGGCACTTGACGATGTAACATGCAAGGCGTCACGGAAAGGTTGTTTAAGTAGCAACAATCCTTTCATCCGCGAAGGCGCTCCTTCGGAGCCCTTCACCGACAGCACAGAAAATAGTTCGAAGGCTAAGGTAACGAAGATGAAGTATGTGAACTCACCAGTCCCAAGTCTTCTTCTGGTTGAAGATATAAATCTACAGGAGAAGGCTCAAGACGATAGTCACAGCGAGGTCAAGTTTGCACAAGATGGACGTATGATAATTGAACTGGGGAATATACATGCAAATGTAAACTACTTATATTGAATGCTCGTATGGTATCAGCGAATGGGAAAGAGGCCATCATGAGTCAGGGTTGGATAGGGGTGCGCAGTCATGATACGAAATAGATGGAATAAACATACAATAGAGTGAGGGAGGAGGGCGAACATGAAACAACGGAGAGGAAAGGGGGCAAAGACACCTTATGAAAACACGCCTTGGGACCTGCATATACACCACCCTGCATGGACTCTTTGTCTGCTGGGTTGATCCCACACGACCTATGGGTAGGATGTCCCGCGAATGCATCCTGGCCATATGAACACCCAAAGGGGTTAGATTGAGAAGATGATGGGGCCAGTGATGAACCATCACGCCGGGTAAAGGGTGTTGATCGTGTTTGATGGCGTGCCTGCTGGCGAATGATGCGAGTAGCGAATGGTTGTTTGGCGAATGTGGCGAAGAGTGAATGAAGCGAACATAGGGGAGGAGTGGTCGGAGGGTATGGCAAACTCAGGCGAAGATGCAAGAGGAACAATGAGAGGGGGAACAGAGACAGCAGGGTAAGGGAAATATACGGGTTATGACATTAGCTTCACTGAAGTTTTCACTTTACACAGTTGTCATGACCCATTTATTTCTTGTACCCAGCTATCCCTATTGTCCCTTTCACCACTCCTCCTCTATGTTCGCTTGGCTTCACCCTTCCCTTCCACCACGCCTCCTCTACGTTCGCTCCATTCACTCTTCGCCGCATTCACCGAATGACCATTCGCTACTTGCATCATTCGCCAGTAGGCACACCATCAAACATGATTGACATCCTTTACCCAGCTTGATGGTTCATCACCCATCATCTTCTCGACTCAACCCCCTTTGGGTGTTCCTATGGCCGGGATGCATTCGTGGGACGTCCTACCCGTAGGTCATGTGGGATCAACCCAGCAGATGAAGAGTCCATGCAGGGTGGTGTAGATGCAGGTCCCAAGGCATGTTTTCGTACATAGGTGCCTTCGCCCCCTTTCCTCTCCATTGTTTCATGTTCGCCCTCCTCCCTCACTCTACTGTATGTTTATTCCATCTATTTTGTATCATGACTGCGCACCGCTATCCAACCCTGACTCATGATGGCCTCTTTCCTATTCGCTGATACCATATGAGCATTTGATATAAGTAGTTTACATTTGCATGTATATTCCCCAGTTCAATTATCATACGTCCATCTTGTGCAAACTTGACCTCACTGTGACTATCGCAAGTCTATTCACCGTCTCCTTACCCAAACCTCCCTCCGAGCATTGACACTCTTTGCGGTCGTGGGCAAGTGTGGTCTGTGCCTGACCACAGCCCCCCTTATCCCTTTTCAGGTTGTCACCCTTTCCCTCCCCCCTTCCCTCCCATACCCCTGTCGGGTCCATCCCTGGCGGACCTACGGCAAGATGATTACCCCCTTTCCCACTAAGGGGCGTCCCCTTTCCTCTGCGCCACCTCTGGTTTTGCATACAAAAGGGTGGACGGGTCCCTGAGGATGGCAGACGTCACCATCTCCTGTCCCTTTCCGCTTTTCCTGGGCGTCGTCTCCCATGTTGAGGGTGCAGGTGGTGGTCATGCCCCCTTCGTTACCAATCCCCACTGATTTCTCTCCACACAAATAGGGGCGGGAGGCTTTTGAGGTCGTGGGCGAGCGTGGTCTGTGCCTGACCACGGCCCCCCCTATCCCTTTCGTCCCTCCCCTCAAAAGCCCCCTGCCACTATTCATGTGGAGAGAAATCCGTGGGGATCGGTAATGAAGGGGGCATGACCACCACCCGTGCCCTCAACATGGGAGACAACACCCGGGAAAACCAGCAAGGGATGGGAGATGGTGATGTCTGCCATCCTCAGGGACCCGTCCACCCTTTTGTATGCAAAACCGGAGGTGGTGCAGAGGAAAGGGGACACCCCTTAGTGGGAAAGGGGGTAATCATCTTGCCATAGGTCTTCCAGGGATGGACCCAACAGGGGCATGGGAGGGAAGGGGGGAGGGAAAGGGGGACAACCCGAAAAGGGATAAGGGGGGCCATGGTCAGGCACAGACCACGCTTGCCCACAACCGCAAAGAGTGTCAATGCTTGGAGGGAGGTTTGGGTAAGGAGACAGTGAATAGACTTGCATATGATCAGTGAGGGATAATACCACATTTGTGTGGTAGGCACATCGTTCTGAAGATGGTGACCGGCAAGAGTGTAAAGATGTTGATCTTAAGCCTTTCGTCACAAGGGAACAACAGAACTTGACCAAGGTGTGGTATTCTGAATGCGATGGGAACCGCTGGCCGGTTCCCACGCATGAACTGTACAGTGGGTCCCTGAGGGGCCCACTGGTATTAGGTAATAACTATGTACATAGGTTATTTACAAAGAGCATGGTCACCATCACAGTTGTAAATACCCCATCCTAATGTTCCATGTGGAAAAAACAATGGGTATGCAAGAGGCTCCCAAGGAAATAAACAACAATGTGTGATATATACGTATTGTGAAAGAGTCCTCCAGTCTCCAAAATTATTACTGTTCCTGGCAAGAGATGCAATCCGAATGAATCTAGGGTATCCTGAAGTACCAACATTGCATTACTCGTCATCCCCCTTCATGCCTGCACTCCAGACCAAGCTGGCTCTGCTGCTGCCATGGCTTTTCACACTTATGCTCCTTGGTCTTCGGCTTCACCACTGAACCCCAAGGCTCATCCACCCTTCAGCGCTGAGTTCAGTAAAGCCTCCACTTCCACCTTTGGCTATGCTGCTGTCGGCTCCTTCTCGCGAGCATCCAATGATGCAAGTGTCGTCTCCACTTCAGCTTGCTCCACTGCTTCGCTTGTCAGGTCTGTTGAAGTCAATGGCTTTGACTGGAAAAATGAAAAGCGGTTGTTCAATATTGGCCTTGTTTCCTCTGTCACACTCACAGCTGGAGGATCAGATTGTGCCTTCAACATCAGGGGAGCTGGCAAGACAGGTGATGGCTTTTCAATACCCATCAGTTTCATGGTGGTAGTCAACCGCTCTTGCTTCCTTCTATCTTCTTCATCCTGCTGACTCTCTAGTTTTTGTGCTCCAGCCAGGGCAGATCCAGCCCCAGGCTGAAGCATAAGCAGCCTTAGATTTTTCCTTCCGTCCAGTGGTGTGCTTCCTCCAAACATACCAAATGGCTTCCAGTGAGATAATGATAAGGACGTGTGGTTCCTCTTGACATCTGGTCGAGGGGAAGGTGGAGAGTTGCTGAACATCGTCAGTTTTTCAGGTTTACCAGATATAGAAAACCTGAAAAATTTCAGGGCTGGGCTGCCACTGGTTACTGTGGATGATGAATGACTCAGAAGCATTGTCTGTGGCCTTGCTTTGGGTGGGCTGGTTTGGCGGTTTGGCCTTCACCAGCAGTTCTTCAAACGCACCAGGAGATTTGGATGTAGTTGTCTGGATTGTAGTCCACAGCCAAGACATGCTCGAAACCCTCCTGCATGATAATCCTGTCAATAATCTTACTAGCATATAATGATAGCACTTTGTTTGCGTCCTTGAGTGATTTGACCTCCTGTCTGAGGGCGGTGACCTCCTCCAGGGCATCCTTGCCGGGTCCTATAACGCGATCAATATTTTTCCGATCTAGACTTGGATGGTGAATGGTCTGTACCCATGGAGGAGCCACGACCATCGAAAAAATGTCCTTAGTCTCTGCTCAACCAAGCTTAGCAGTGAGATCCAGCCCAGGACCAGTAATGGGAAGATCCGCGAGAGATTTGCCAAGAGGTATGCCATGAGGAGACAAAGAGGCAGAGCTTTGGTGTGTACGACGTCGGTGAGATGAGGATGGCGGTTCTAAAACCCTGTCGTGCATGTAATTCCAAGACTAAAGAGTTTGACTCAATTTGGCTGGGGTGGCCTCCCTCGGGGACGAATTCTTTGTCTTCTGATACTCGATATAGCACCGACCGCCCACCTGACCGCAAGCTTGACCTCTCCGCTTCATCAGTAATGCTCCTCTCATCCCCGTAAATACCCGAAAGAGTGCTTGATGCATTGCCTCCCATCTTCCGGGGCATCTCAACACCCGTACCATTCATGGCACGTTCCATCAACAATAGGCCATGACTCTCGTTCTCTTCTTGAAGCTTGTTGTTGACCCATTTGAGATCGGCAAGCTCAGTGCGCAGCATCTGTACCATTGTCTGGAGAGATGTGTGGCTCGTAGAGAATATTGAAAGCTCCAGTTTCAGAGCAGTAATTTCTGGTCCATCTGGCACTTCAACATCATTTCTCATTGGAGGATGAGCGACTGGTGTTGCTGGAGATGTTGGGTGAGCCTCGCTCAGCGCAATGGAATCGGCAACGGAGGGTGCGGGAGAAACTTGCTGTTCAGGAGCTTCCTGCTTCCTGTAGAACCTTTCTCGCCGCCATCAATGATTGTATGCGTGATTTAAGGTGCTGCTCATTGTCATAAAGTGCTTGACGCTCGGCTTCAAAAGTGGCGGTTTGCTCCATATACCTACGCAAGGCCTCTCTATTCTCTCTCTCAAGATCTCGCACATGAGATCGCAGTTTCTCTGCAATCTCCATACGTGTAGCTACGTCTTCTTCCATTCGAGATTGATCAGCGTAAAGCTCTGCCAGGCGCAACTCCGCCGCATGCAGTGTAGACATGACAGTTGCATTCTCCGTAGTGAGCTCCTTTAGCTGCGTAATAGATGTTGAGGGACGATGGAAAATCGGCAGGAAATATAAAGATTTGTCTTCGCCCGATTATGCAATGCCGGCAGGTTACATGGGCTCTTCTGAGAGAAACGGCGGACCTTGACCTTCTGCGGGCAATTCTTGCGTCCTTCTCAGAGTCATCAGCAGAACCAGATTGGTCGATGGTCAGTCGTCCACTCATGCGGTGAAGCGCCGTGCAGAGGCGGAAGTCGGTCAGAGACATGGGCCACAGAGAAAGACATGGAGGCAGCACGTGAAGAGACAGCTCGAAGGCCAAAAGAGGGCAGAGGCGTATCTGGCAGCCGTTGCAGATAATGTGGGTACCAATGCCGTGAAAGGTCAAGGGCTGATGGTGGGGGCAGAAAGGACGGGACGCGGGCACATTAAATCACTCATGAAAGTCCGGGGCCGTATCGCCTTCGGTGCGAATGATGGCACACCGTCCAGCTGCGAATGAGGCCACACTGTCCAGCCAGCGTGAGGTGAGACGTGAGGCTCGCGACGTCGTGTGCCAGACGCCTATTCGCTACATGGGTTACCAGGAGATTAAGGAGGTCGTACGGAATGAGGATTCACGAACGTATGTTGACGTGAAGACCAAGTGTCGGTAGGCACATCCAGCACCGACCAGCGAGCGAAGGCACGATGAAGGGGATGGAGGTCCGTGCCTGAGACCGGGAGAGGAAAGCGCCCGGTAAAGGGGCAGACGACCTGAAAAGGGTGCGAGGTCAGGCACAGACTACAGTCGCCCACGACTGCAAAGCTGGTCAAAGCTCGGAGGGAGGTTCGGGAAAGGAGACTCCGTGCATTAGAGTTTGGCACCATGTGGTATTGGCTTCTATTGGCGCTTGTTTCCACCGTGCGCGGGGCCTACATAGGAAATCGGTAAACAACCGGGGATCTACGACCAGTTTGAAACCTAACGGCACGGTGGCCAACAATCATTATTCATGTCACGGTGCTATCTCATCTCCGTTAATCTAAATGATTCAGTAAGAGTAAAAGAATCCTGACTGACTCTTTGTGTCTCTTTTGCCTTAGATACCATCTTTTATTAGGGCGCGTTCAGTAACCAGACCACGAAAATGGATTTTGGTGATCTCTCACCAAAAAGTGAAGAAACCACGATATCGCAATCTTGCGAAATCTTTTTCGATTTTGGGGCGTTCGGCACACGAAATCTCAATAAAAAGATTTTGACCACGCGTGATCTCCCTATACTTTTGAGATACAGCTCAGAGCTGTATCTCAAATGATATTCTCGACTCTACGCCTTGCCGTCTTCTTTCCGTGCTCTTGGCTGCTGTCTTGGCAACCGCACGACCGCTGTCCCGTGCACACAACATGTCACATCTGGGAGCCAGCTATTACAGCTGGTTGAGATTTCTTGTAGATCAATGTATTTAAATTATACACATGTAGAAGTAATATTTATCTATTAATCTGGCTGCAGTAATGGGGTAACAAGCCGAGTGACTGACTAGGGTTAGGGTGAGTGTTATTGACACCTTTTGCCAAGACCAGGCACACTTAGTCATAGCGGAAGTTACGATTTTGAGATCGCAGAAAATCACAGAGCGTTCGGCTCGATTCGATACTGATTTCACGCAAAAAAAGATCAGGTAATGACTGGGTTGCAGATTTTGTAACTTCTCCAGATCAGATTTTCCTGGTCTGGTTACCGAACGCGCCCTTAACGCCTCCGACAAATTGTTGCAGTCACTACGGTCTCTGGGCAGGCCCGGCAGGGTCTAGGAAATAACACGACCGATAAACCATCCGTTGAACAGACATGGACAGCGAAACAGTCCCGTTGAGAGAGTATGGCAGTAGTTTCAATGAAGCTCCCTATCACTTTCCCGTGCGTTCTTCCAGTCCTTTCATTGCATTCTGGTGGTTTTGTTAGCTGAATGGCTGCGCCAATTAGCGGACGGTTGGCTCCGAGGAGTATGTCCCTACGCCCTACCTCTCAGACGAGTCGTCAGATCAAAGGGGGTTTGAGGAGCTCCCTACTTTGACCACAGAACTCAAGGTAGTCCAATCATTGAAGCCTCCTGTTGAGTACCGCGTCTGATCAATTCGATCAATGTAGGCAAATTCACCTTTCTCTTTTCCCAAGAGGAAGACTATTACAGCGTCCGTAGTGCTTCTTGCCTCGTGCTCCCTTTTGCCAGCGGTGATGGGTGCACTGTTTTACATTTCGATCGGATTTGGAGCACCCGACGGTATATTTCGTCCGGACGGGACCTATGTGAGGCCCATAGACGAAGGTGCCAGCATCGGCGGTAAAAGATCGGTTATAACTACACACTTTACTCCGCTCTTGGTGTCAACAATCGCAAGCTCCCTCATGTAAGTCCTGCTAACGTCAGTGACGTCGCTTCACTAACCCACGCTTTGTATAGCGGCGTCATCTCCCCCCTCGTCATGTGCCTATTCGCATATCAACTAGGGCACTTGTGGCTGAAGGCTTCACACTCGCGTCCCGCCAACCTTCCAACTCCATTCCAGTATCACCTCACCCTCGAGCTGGTCTCGCTTGTTTCACCTATCTCCATCGTTCGCTTTCTATCCTATTGTCTTTGGAGGTCTGTGCAGGATCCACAGGTCCCCTTCCAACCTCGCACTTCTCTCCGCACTCGGACAAGAATCACTCCTCTGCTAATGGTGGCCGTCCTCGGCGCCACCATCATTCTCACCTTTTCATGGGCAATCAAAATTGTCGACGTCGCACTACACGACCAGATCGTTTCCACGATCCTCTTTGTCAACGGATCAACAACCACATTTGCCGCAAATGCCTCTATTCGTGCTGATTGCCTCGACGCGGTAATCAACAGATGCGATGTTATCAACCGCACGCAAGAAGCTAGCTTAGGGGGTCTCAACCAGTCTTCATCTTTTCGGGTGTACGAACATGGAACAGACGATCCTGCCCGGTCACAGAGCATCGCATACATTGGACCTGCATCTATGGAGAGTAGTACTGGAGTCAAGCTGTCTGCGCATACCTACGTCGCTGCTACGGAATGCCAGGTATATCACCCGGAGTGCTTCGTCGACTCTTCTGAAACAATCCGTGTCTGTGGTCCGGCCAGCACGACAGTCGTCGATGTTGGCGGCTGGAATCAATTCGTCTTTAACGTGGGTTTCAACGTAACGACGTGGCAGATGCGACTGCAGTCGTTTCTGACTGGCAAAGGTAATTTGACTGTGCCGGGCGCCAAACCACCATACTCTCTTTCGAATGCCGCCAATGCAAACCCTTTTACAACAGCTCAATGGGGTTGTTTCAATGACTATAATAACATACAGTATAGCGATGCGAACAGTTCCTTCTCAACCCCGTTTATCAACTGGTGGACATGTGGGTGACGGGTCTCTTTTTTGATATACTGGTATTGGTGTTAATGCAGTCTCTTGAACAGATGGCGCAGGTATAGGAAACCAGCCATTTATTCTGTGCTCCATCTCAGTCTGCAACACAACGGTCTATGACGCCCAGTATAATCTCAGTAACGGCAGCATAGCGCTCGACAACTCGTCCTTTACCCTCGCAAACGCCTCTGCAGCCGTGGCTGTTTCAGGCAGCGGTATGTTTTTAGGCACCCCCGACACGCTCGATTATCAGTACGGATCACGATTTATTGATGACCAAATCCAGCTGGATCTCTCGACAGCCGGTAACACTTACGGAAATAGCACGCAGCGGTTTGGCACCGCCTGGGCACAGGCACTCTCGAATCGCTATCTTGGATGGACTGCAGGGGTGATACAGCTCGATGACGCCCCTGCAACCATCACAAGGTCGCAACTCGCTCTCTCCATACCCCTGGCAACCGCCTACCTTTTTTCAATCCTGCACTTCGTCTATGCCTTCATGATAGTTCTCCTCGGAATATCATGCCTCTTCCTCCCCAAGGAAGGCGGACCTTCAGGCGCAGATGTTGTGGAAGCTGTCAAAGGAAACTCGCGGTTCGACCCGACCACTGAGCTCGCGCCGGTTCTTGTGCCGGATGTGAGCCTTGCGCATATCAGGCTTTCAGACACCTCGACGCTTGTGCACGAGCTTGTCGTGCGGAACGCTTTCGGGCCCTATAGCGCTTTGGGGAGGGCGGCGGGAGACACAGACAGGCTGGAGCGGAGACGAATACCGAGCATCGTGGGAAGCCAACGGCTGGTTGATGGTGAAGGAAGGGAGGAAGATGGCGATCTAAGGGTTGCTCTTGAGAAGCAGAGAGACGGCGGCGTGTTGGGCATGACGTTTCGTACGGCCTGAGTAGAATAAATCATTTTGTATCCCAACGCTGTACATTGTAGATGCCTACCTCTTTGACAATCTGGACGCTGAAGCCCAGTGAGAATCGCCCAGGGAACTTCGGGATTTGTAGGTAAATATTGGAATGATCCGCACCGCTCCGTTCTGCTGTATCCCGCAAAATGAGAGTCTGACCGATTGTGATTTGGAATACTATAGAACACTTTGGAATGTATTAGTTATATTTCGGGATGCAGTGAAAATGAGATAAAGCCAGAAAAAGCTACAATGGACCGGGCCCCATTGGTACTGCTCGGTATCCATTGGGCTGCCCAATGGATACCAAGCAGTATGGGCATTTTCGGTAGACCTCGACATACAATGGTACTCTATGACATGCCACAGAACAATCACCCACCTGACCAGATATTCACCCCATCCACCCGATGGCTCCCTGCACAGCCTGACATCAACTGACAGTCCCCAACTCAGCGCCTATCACCTCTCTCGCTCACCTATATACTCAGTTCCTTGTGCCGCTCTGGTAATTACTTCTGGGAACACAAACTCCCTAAAATGATGATAATAGAACACTAGTTGATCATCATATCACAAAAGCGACTTGCCAGATCCCCTGTGGATTGTTGTATGTTTCCATGGTGTATGGGAATTGACCTATGGAAGAGAGGCATGATTGAGGGTTGTGCTCAATTCTAATCAGTAAGACTTACTTTCAGAGACAGATGCCAGGATGATGTTGGTGGGAGGTAGAACTTGGGTGATGACAACACTAACCAATGGGTTTGGACTTGTTGAAGAAACTACATGCTAAGAATATTGCGAATGTGTAGTGTCATTCAGAGGTACAAACAGCCCCAATAATCATCAGTTCTCCAGTTTATGCTGACAGGATGTTATATATCATGACTGAAACAACAACACTGGCACTCACCACATGTTTGTGTTGTCAATCCTTCATCTATTGATGTAGGCAGGATAACCTAGTGCTCAAGTTACTTACAGGTCGGGTGGAGCAAGTGGGTCCTAGGGAAGTGAAAGGAATATCAGACAATGAGCGTGTTTATAAACTGTTACATAATATCCAGCTCACACTTTTGACACCAGCCATCTGGAAATCAAACTCTTGTCAAGAATGGTTTTTGGGTGTTTAGGGCCCGTTCGGTGCCCAGAAACCGTTCCAGTTTCCAAAAGTAGTTTCGGTTTTTTCAGGGTGCAGAAACTGGAACGGTTTTTCAACTGTTTTGGAAATTGATGTGCCGCCGAACGCACAAATTTCTACAATTTCTGAAAACTGCTTGCTAAGGCCAGCTCTATGTGTCAGCTGATCAGTACTGTCATGTGACTAGTTACTTAGTATCCCCGCCCATCGCCTCCTGCAGTGAGTACAACTCGTTGGCTCCCCTTACCTCAACAGCGACTGCCATACTACTCCTCTTACGCTCACTCCCATTGTTAAGTAGATACCATATTGGTGTGAATGCCCTGATAAGAGAGTGGCAGATCAGTAGGAGGATGTGTGGCGACGGGCGGCGGGCGGCAGGCGGCAGACATGACATGGCGGGACTGCATGTGGGGTGACACAAACATGTATAATAGTGCGGGTGCCTTCGAGCGGCGGGCTTATGACATAAATTGACTCAAGATTATAATGACCGTGCCGGCAAGCCTTGAGCAGTTTCTGATATGATGAGAAGCAGAAACAGCTAAAAGCAGTTTCTGAAACTATATAGGAGTTTTTGAAATAGGATTTCAGAAATCGTTCAAAAAAAGTGTCACCGAACGGTCAGAGTTTTTGAAATTTCCGGATTTCCGGAAACTCCCTCAGTTTCTGAAATTTGGCTGGTGTCTGATGTCAGTTTCTGGGCGCCGAACAGGCCCTTAGTATTGTGTTTTGGATGCTGAACACAGCAAATGCCTGAATGCCTTGTCTGGCGAAAGAGGTGGTTTGAGGTTGTAAATTGCTTCTAACCAGCCGTAAAATGCTTGCTGGACTTGGGGAGGAAGGTCAGGGCCATGCTGGTTGTTCATGACCAGGAGTGTGTACTGAAATAACCAACATACTATTTCATATTTGATGACCTTAACATGATTTAGATGAATAAAATGAACTTGTTGTCAAGATTGGTTTTTATGTGTTAATATCGTGTATTAGTGAACACAGCGAATGCCCGAATAACTTGTGTGAATAAGTATGCCGTTCGGCAAATAGGGTGAACCAATAAATGTTCAGAAGATAAGAGGGCTACCCGAACGGGGCTCGCCCTATCTACAGTTGTAGCGAAATAGCCCATGGCACTTGACGACGTAACGTGCAAGGTGTCACAGAAAGGTTGTTTAAGTAGCAACAATCCTTTCGCCGGAGAATGTGCTCCTTCGGAGCCCTTCGCCGACAGCACAGAAAATAGTTCGAAGGCTAAAGTAACGAAGGTGAAGTACGAAAACTCACCAGTGGTGCTCAAGTCCTCCTCTGGTCGAAGATAGGAATCTACAGGTGAGGGCTCAAGGCGATGATCACAGTGAGGTCAAGCTTTGCACAAGATAGACGTATGATAGTTGAACTGAGGAATATACATGTGAATGTAAACTACTTATATCAAATGCTCATATGGTAACAGCGAATAGGAAAGAGGCCGTCATGAGTCAGGGTTGGATAGGGGTGCCCAGTCACGATACAAATAGATGAAATAAACATACAATAGAATGGAAGAGGAGTGCGAACATGAAATGATAGAGAGGAAAGGGGGCGAGGGCAACTATGTATGAAAACACGCCTTGGGACCTGCATATACACCACCCTGCACGGACTCTTCGTCTGCTGGGTTGATCCCACATGACCTACAGGTAGGATATCCCGCGAATGCATCCTGGCCATATGAACACCTAAAGGGTGTCAAGATTGGTTTTTAGGCGTTAATATCGTGTATTAGTGAACACAGCGAATGCCCGAATAACTTGTGCGAATAAGTATGCCGGTCGGTGAATAGGTGAACCAATAAATGTTCACAAGATAAGAGGACTGCCCAAATGGAGCTCGCCCTATTTACAGTCCTAGCGAAATAGCCCGTGGCACTTGACGATGTAACGTGCAAGGTGTCATGGAAGGGTTGTCTAAGTAGCGACAATCCCTTCGCCGACAGCACAGAAAATAGTTCGAAGGCTAAGGTAATGAAGATGAAGTATGAGAACTCGCCAGTGATGCCTAAGTCCTCTTCTAGTCGAAGATAGAAATCTACAGGAGAAGGCTCAAGACGATGGTCACAGCGAGGTCAAGTTTGCACAAGATGGACGTATGATAATTGAACTGGGGAATATACATGGAAATGTAAACTACTTATATCGAATGCTCGTAAGGTCTCAGCAAATAGGAAAGAGGCCGTCACGAGTCAGGGTTGGATAGGGGTGCGCAGTCATGATACAACATAGATGAAATAAACATACAATAGAGTGAGAGAAGAGGGCGAACATGAAATGACGGAGAGTAAAGGTGGCGAAGGCACCCATGTACGAAACCATGTCTTGGGACCCACATATACACCACCCTGCATGGACTCTTCGTCTACTGGGGAGGATGTTCACATTGACAACAATGTATATTCTTCTAGGATATATTAGATATCTTTTAAAATATCAACCCTAACCAAATTCATAATCCATCATTTTGAGCAACTTGTATATTGTGGACATCCTAAATTTTTTTGAATGTTCTGATATTTTAAAAATATGGTTGTATGTGCTAAAGCATGGTGTGTATTTGTGAGGGCAACACTAATGACAAAGCCACAACCAAAGATACTCAAGGAGATAAGAGCCGATACTAGGACAATGACCAACTGTGTAGTGGGTATCCTCAGTTTATAACTCTACCAACGATAGATACATGGGGACTTGCCTGTGTAGTGGGTATCCTCAGAGATCAAGCTGAGGAAACGCCACCACACGGGCTACAGTCTTATAGCGCTGGCAAGGCTTACATAATAGGGGAGATGGAAACTTGTAGAAGGTTACGGAAAGTGACGGAAAGTGACAAGTGACGGAAAGTGACATGTGACAGAAGGTGACATGTGACAGAAAGTGACATGTGACAGAAGGTGATGGAAGGTTATGGAAACTGACGGAAGGTGACGGAAACTCATGGAAGGAAATAGAAACTTGTGGAAGGAAACACGTGAACCCTGACATCACCCCCCTCTCAATGCTTGTCGTCCCGACAAGCACAGCTGCCACCTAGCCCCCAACATCCACCGAGACATCGTTTCCAAGTATGCCACAGGCGGGACCACCATCTCTCCTGACCCTTCCCTTCCTGGTAACACAGGTCAATGATGAGCTCAGGGGGATTGGGGTCCATGGGCAAGTGCAGCCCTCGGAACCTTGCTCGACGTATTCGCTCTCCTGCCATGTTACGGAAACGTCGCCCCACCCAGCCTTCGAAAGTGTAGGGGGTTCCACACGGGGGGGTTCCATTGTTGAGGAAGACAGGGTCGCCGATGTAGTATGTGTTCTCTCGTCTGTGTTGGGGTCTGAGGAATGCGAGTGCAGGGCGAGTGGGCGCCTGACTCTTCGCTGGTGTGAGGTCCTCAGAGCTGACGGACCACTTTGAAGACCATGCGACGTCGAGATCACGGCAGTCAAGCATCCTTTGTAGCTTGGCTTCACTGGCTGCTCTGGATGACGAGAAGCCGGAGAAGTGCAGGAGGGTGGGATCGACACATGACATGTTTGGCAGGTCGGAGAGGTTTTGGGTGAAGCTGGGGAGGGCAACAAGCTCAATGGCGGGCGAGGACATGGTTGATGGATGTGGTGGGGTCGATGCAGTGGAAGCGAGCGGTCACAGGTGGAGAGGGGATATATAGCTTATCGGAATGAATTGGTTAGGCAGAGGCCGATATCGCTTATCTTTGGGTCCTGGACCCTTGACATTATGAGTAGAAGCCCTGCCTGCTGTCCAGTCGAAGAGAGTTTGCCTGGAAGGTTCTGTGAAGTTCTGAAATCTCTGGAAAGGGAGGGACATGTATGTGGCTGCTGAGATATGCTGAGGTGCCTCTGGGTTCTGCCGGTGAAATTCCTTAATGAGTCGCTTTGCCCCAGAGACATCTTTTGCTGGTAGCCAGAGATCGTCGGCAGCTCCATAGCCCTTCCAGCGCACGAGATACTCCAACCTTCCACGGAACATCCTGCTGTCTAGAATCCTTTCAACTTCATATTCTTCGGCTCCATCCCGTATGACAGGGGGTGGTGGTGGAGGGGCATGACGTTCAAGAATTGGGTCATCTTCATATGGCCGAAGCAGGACGACAGAGAACACTGGATGTGTGCGACCAAAGGATGCAGGAAGATTTAGACCATAGGCATTTCGTGAGACCACCTTATTAACCGTGTAGGGACCTAGCCACTTGTGGTCTAGCTTCTTCATTGGGCGAGTGGTTGTGATGTTTTGTGCATTGAGCCAGACCTTGTCACCAAGCTTATAAACTGGGGCTGCTTTATGGTGCACGTCATAGAAGCGTGCCATGTCCTCTGCTGCCTTGGACAGGGCTGAACGAGCTTCTCTCATGGCCGCTTCCATCCGCGTTGTGAACTCATCCAGGGCCTCGAGTCGAGTTTCCCGGACTGGTTCCAGTCCCAGCCTTGGATGTTGGCCACTGTCCAACATGAAGGGTGTAGTCTGGGTTGAGGCATGGATTCGGTTGTTATAGGCAAACTCGGCCAAGGATATCCATTCGAACCAATCATCCTGATGCTGGTTGATGAATAGTCGAAGGTATTGCTCAATCTCCTGATTAACCCTTTCAGTCTGTCCATCAGTTTGGGGGTGATAAGCAGTAGAGGCAGCGACTTTGACACCAAGAAGTTTGTTCAGTTCACGCATGAACTGGGAGATGAACTGTGTGCCTCGATCACTGATGATTTCTTCAGGGAGCCCATGAAGTTTCCAAACATGATCACGGAAGAGTCGGGCAACTCCCACTGAAGTTACATCTGAAGTGGTGGGAATGACATGTGCACGCTTTGAGAGGCGATCGACAACAACAAGGAGAGCATCATAGCCATGACTGGTAGGCAGTTCTACAATCAAGTCAACAGACATAACCTGCCATATACGGTCTGGGATACGGTTTGGTAGAAGCTTGTTGGGTGCATTTATGCTCCTGCACCAAAATCAAGCATAATATATCCAATTT
Organism: Gautieria morchelliformis; assembly: GCA_015179125.1. Classification (NCBI taxonomy): domain Eukaryota; kingdom Fungi; phylum Basidiomycota; class Agaricomycetes; order Gomphales; family Gomphaceae; genus Gautieria; species Gautieria morchelliformis. The sequence continues at coordinate 22,632 of WHVA01000212.1, read as the reverse complement.
GTTGTGTGGCCTTCCAATTTCTTCTCACATTGTTCTTGTATTATGCATCCATTTCTCTGGTTATTTTCGAAATTTTCCACTCATTCCTTATCTCTCTATTTCATCTTGTTATTCCTACTTTCACAAGCGGCTGCACCCAGCGGAGTCTGAAATGACTTCGACGCGCGAGCTCTTGGGCGCTAAAGGGCCGGGTAGTAGTACATGCGCAGTGGAACACATTTCCCCCTCTCTCAGTGACCACTAAATTCACTGAGAGAGGCAAGTAAATTAGTCTAGTAGTCTTTGCATTTATTGACCTAGAAATCCTCTGTAGTGAATTGATTTCTAGGTAGTGTATAATATATTTACAGTGACCACTAAATTCACTGAGAGAGTGAATTGATTTCTAGTCTATTCTTTTGAATAACAAGTCCATACCTACTGCCTATAATTCCTGTCCTCTACAAAGCTTGCCAATGGGAGAAGCAGGGAAGGTTTTTGTCCGGTTGCACAGGTCACAGGCCTTCACATATTTTGCAATGTAACGTCCCATCCCAGGCCACCAGTAACTCCGAGCAACTAGTTCAGTGGTTCTCCAATGACCAGGGTGACCGGTGAGAGGCATGTCATGGTGCGCTTTCACTATGTCATGTCGTAGTTTTGCATCAAGCGGCACGTACACTTTGTTGTGATAGAGGACAAGCCCATCCTGTTCAGACCACTCTTCTCCTTGTAAATTGCCAGAGGAGCCCAGTTCTTTGAGAGCCTTGACAACCTTTTCATCCCGGTCTACACAGTTCCTTACTCGATTGAGGAAAGCATCACCTTCACCTGGGACTAACTGCGCACCAGCCTCTGGGGGATTCGCCTTGATGTGGAACAAGTCAGGGGTAAGTAAGACTTGATTTTGGTTGTCTTCCTCCCCCCGCTTATGATCCACGCGTCGTGAGAGTGCATCAGGCTTGACCGAATGACGACCAGGACGATGGATCAGCTCAAAATCAAAGCGAGAGAGGTAGAGTGACCAGCGTGCTTGACGACGGTTCAGGTTTTGTGCAGTGCGGAAGTAGGTGAGATTCTGATGGTCATTGAGAATCTCAATCTTGTGCTTCGTTCCCTCTAAGATGTGGCGCCATTCCTCTAATCCCTGAATCACAGAAAGAAGCTCCTTGTCATGGATGGCATAGTTGTGTTCAGCATCATTGAGGCTTTTGGAGACAAACCCCACAGGCCGCCATTTGCCATCATCACATATCTGGGACAGTACTGCTCCTGTGGCATAGGCTGAAGCATCTGTTTCAAGACGGAACTGTTTGTCTTGATCAGGGAGGACAAGGATCGGTGTTGAGGTGATGAGGAGTTTGAGCTTGTCAAAGGACGCTTGCTCTGGGCCATTTGGATCCCAAGACCATTGGGCATCCTGTTTTGTCAACTGGTTGAGGGGCTTTGCAATGTGTGAGAAGTCTTCCACAAATCTACGGTAGAAGTTGATGAAACCAAGGAATGATTTGACTTCAGTGACGTTACGTGGTATTGGCCAGTCCCGCACCCCTGCAACCTTGACTGGGTCCATGGCAACCTGTCCTTGAGAGAGGATGAGGCCGAGATACTCCACCTCTAGTTGCTCAAATAGGCATTTTTCAGGTTTGAGGTACAGGTTGTTGGCCCGGAGGATTTCAAGGACACGTCGTACAATCCTACGATGTTCTTCAAGCGACTCTGTGAAGATGAGAATGTCGTCCATGAACACCACCACAACCCCTTCATCGATGAGACTCTTGAAGATGTCATTCATCATCGTCTGGAATGTTGCTGGGCTGTTCGTGAGTCCAAAGAACATGACTAGAGGTTCATACAGGCCCCTATTTGTCCGAAAGGCTGCCTTCCACTCATCTCCCTCTTTTATGCGTACATTATTATATCCCCAGCGAATGTCAAGCTTTGTGAAGTATTTAGCCCTTCCAGAAGCAATCTTATTCATGATGTCTGGAACAAGGGGCAAAGGATAGGCATTCTTGATTGTTATATCATTGAGCTTCCGGTAGTCTTGCACAAATCTAAGACTGCCGTCCTTTTTCTTCACAAAGAAGACTGGAGATGCCATAGGTGACTTGGAGGGACGGATACGATGGCTCTTCAGGTTCTCCTCAAGGAAGTTATCCAGTTCCCTTTGCTCAACCGGTGACATTGGGTAAACCTTTGTGCTGAAGGGTTGTGCACCTGGAGTGAGCCCAATTGCATGGTCCCAGGGCTTTCGAGGAGGCAGTTGGTCAAATGACTCCTTAGAAAACACATCCTTGAACTCCTGGTATGGTTTAGGGACAAGGTCCTCGAAGGATCTGACTGGTGCAGACTTGCTGGCCCATTCAGCAAGCTGTTGGGAGACAGTCCGGCCTGCGCCAATCATTTCAGGACTCTCATTCACAAAGATGACAAAGGTCCTGTCTCCTTCCTCAAGTAGGGAGCGGGTGTGCTGTATGGGAACCTCCTCTTGATTTACACTCTCTTCTGGAACAGTTTCGACTGTGGGCCCTCTGACAACAGGTCTGCCCCCACATGACTTGGGACAGCGTGTCATCTTCACATCTCCTGTATGCCAGTCAACTTCTGGGTTGTGTTCAACAAGCCATGTGTGACCAAGAATGATGGCAAGTCATCCAAGGCTTGTGACAGAGAATGTGGCACGTTCCGTATGATCCCCAAAGGTGCAAATGAGGTCGACTTCTTCCTTGATTGAGCCAGCCTCATTTGGGGTACCATCAATATTGTAGACGGGGATGGCACGGGGTAGGGGACGGGTCCGAAGCCTGTGTTCCCTCACAAACTCCACATCGATGAACATCCCTGTAGCACCACTGTCAAGGAGGGAGTCAATTGCAAGTGGATGCCCTGTGTCAATGGAGTGGACCTTGAGAGGTACTTTGGTGCATCGGCGGAGGTCAGCAGTACGGACATATAGAGGGACTGGAATGTTTGCATTAGCAACTGGAGTGATGGGTTGGGTTTTCGGCATGGCTGGTTTGGTTTCAGTTCGATCAGGGATAGGAGAAGGATGCATCATATCGCCTGTGATCCCTATTGTACATGTTTCGAGAACTGAAAACAGATTTGTCGTTACAACTTTCTTACACTATGAATAATTATAGATTGTCAACCTATAAAGTGAAAACTTTTATGAAAAAAAAAATATAATATGCGGGGCATGTCTTTCACCGCTGACTGGCCTAAAAACCCTTTCCTTCCTCTTGGACAGGGGCTTCCACCTTCTCTTTGCGTTCCTCTATCACCGCTGCTACAGATTTAGAGACAATTGCTGCAATGTCTGCCTCTGTGAGGTTTGCACGGATTCGTGGCTTGCGAGGTTCAGGACAGTCTGGTGAAATGTGACCAGGTCTCTTACAGTTGTAGCAGGTTCGTGTTTCGGTGCGGCGGCGGGATGAGTCAATGTCCATAGGTGTCGCGTTACTGGGTGATGCTGTGGCAACAGGAGCCATAGCAGGAGTGTGGAGTGGTCGGGCAGGAGGAGGGCAATTAGGGACATGAGGTGTCTGTGCCTTCCTGACCTCTAACAGACGGCGATGATTGCGGTCAATCTGACAGGCTGCTTCCTTCCAGGCTTTGAGGTTGGATGGAAGAAAGGGCTGGGCGTGGATCTTGTCAAGGATACCTGCTGGAAGGCCACGAGCATAGGCATCCTCGAGTGCCTCATCATTAAAGCCTGTCCTGCCTGCCAGGATCTCAAATTGAGCCGTGTATTCATCTGCCGACATTCCTGACGCCATCCTAAGGTCATGCAGCTTAGTGTGAGCCGTTCTGGCACGATCTGGGTCACCAAAGGCCTCCTCCACACGTTTAATAAACCCCTCCAGAGTGGATATAGAGGAGGTGCCATCAATGACAGCCTGTGTCTCGTTGTGTGCCCATATCTCCGCAGAGCCTCCCGTCATGAAGGAAAGAGCGTATAGGATCTTTGTGTGTTCATCTGGGAAGGATGCTGGCTGGACAGCGATGGACAACTTGATAGACCTGATAAACCCTTCAGTCTCTGCACGGTCTCCATTGAACTTCTCCGGTTCTGCTGCTTTGATAGAGCGAGTAGATGGAGGGACACTGTGAGGTACTGAGGGCGCAAGGGCTTGAGCAGCAGCAACAGCAGCGTTGGTGGCAGCATTGGCTAAGTGGTCGTGACCGTTAGCAATCTGATTGTGCAGTTCCTGATTCTGCAGTTGAAGTTGCTGCAACTGCTGTGCTTGGCTGGAAAGGAGGCCTCGAAGAAATGGCCCATGGTCACCCAGGGCGTCCCAGTATGCGTCTGGGAGTTGGTCTGCCATAGGCTGAGATGAAGGCTGGTTAAGAAAAGTGTGTGGGGTCGTCCTATGAGCTTGATCTTCTGTGAGGGCAACACTAATGACGAAGCCACAACCAAAGATACTCAAGGAGATAAGAGCCGATACTAGGACAATGACCAACTGTGTAGTGGGTATCCTCAGTTTATAACTCTACCAACGATAGATACATGGGGACTTGCCTGTGTAGTGGGTATCCTCAGAGATCAAGCTGAGGAAACGCCACCACACGGGCTACAGTCTTATAGCGCTGGCAAGGCTTACATAATAGGGGAGATGGAAACTTGTAGAAGGTTACGGAAAGTGACGGAAAGTGACATGTGATGGAAGGTGACATGTGACAGAAAGTGACATGTGACAGAAGGTGACGGAAGGTTATGGAAACTGACAGAAGGTGACGGAAACTCATGGAAGGAAATAGAAACTTGTGGAAGGAAACACGTGAACCCTGACAGTATTGATATAACAGAGCAATTTCAGATAGGATTTGGATGACTATATATTAAAAGTATATATGAAGCTTGTTACATGTATGATGATAGAATGTAGAGGCAAGTATGGACCATATGAGTACATGTTAGATGTACAATCACAGAATATAGAAGCAAGTATGGACAATACCTGTACTATATTATTATATATGGTTGAGAGATCTGATTAGAAGGTATGTTTAAAATAATATGCATGTATAGTACAAAGATATGTAACTATTGATGTTTAGACAATGGGGTATACACCTTTTCCTGGGGGAGCAGCAGACTGTGAGAAAGAACTTTAGGACTAGGATTAAGCATGCCTTACAAATGCTGGCAACTGTCTCAATTGTGATATATTTTATGAAATATAGGTGAGCTAAGTTATATATACATATATATGACAGTTACAACCATCCCCCTAGGAAAATATTTTAAAAAGTATGAATATTATATTCTAAGGCTCTCCTAAAAAGAATTGAGGTTCACCTTTTATTCCAAGATCTCTTTTTATTGTTTCAAATATGTCAGGAAATGTACTTAGTATCTTATTCACATCTATTTCTCCTTTTCCTTTGGGACCTTCATATATTGTCAATATAAAAGGGATATCTTTACCTTTTTCTTTTCTGTCTTCTTGTCTTTCTAAAGAGAATCTTAATATAGGACAGTCAAGACCTTTTATGACTCCAGCTAGCTTACTGAGATAATTGGAATCATTTTCAACATCTTTCATTCCTAATCTAGTACATTGTTCCACCATCTTTTCTTCTGTTACCTTCCATCCTACTAGAGTCCTGAAGTACATATCTAATATCTTTTAAAGAATTGTAGCTATATCAATTTGTTTCTAAGCGCATAACCAATCTTTTCAACTTATCAAGATCCTCCTTATATGTACCCCTGTAAATATCAAACGGTCCATATACTTGTACTATTTTTACTACCTCCACTTTTTTACCATAACTCTCACTATCCCAAGAACTTCTAGGTTTTTGGGGTTTCTGCTTATGATTTAAATTTTTATATTTAATAAGTCTCCAATATTCCCCTATAGCAGCTATACCATATACACTCTCATAATTGGTATCTAGGAATAGTACTGTCACCTGATTTATCAGTTGCTCCTGAGTATCCTTGAAGATCTTTTCAAGTTCTTCTGTAGTTTTAACACTTCTTTTTATTTCCACTATTAAAAATGTAGTACTATTTATAGTGTTATTATTCTTAGTATATTTAGTAACAGTAAAATCAGGGATTAAATGTCTTACATTATCCTCTCCATCTCTATTTTCAACAGCATAAACAAATGCATGTTGAGGAGTTATTATCATAGTATTGGCAAAGTAACCCATGAGAATTATGGTCCAAGGAGCATACCAGTAACACTCCAAGTTATTGGAATTAGTCTACTGGTCTATAGCAACTTCAATAGAGGTTCTCAAAAGAGCCTTTATATCCATCTCTATCTTCTACAAAACACTCTACTCTTATCATTCAATATATTTGAAAAATGATACATATTGTGATAACATTCTATATAGCATATCACCTTACAAAAATATAGTTGTATAAAGAGGTTTTTCAAAGCTCACCAACCTGAAAATTTATTCTTTTCTAGTATATAAACAGGGTTAGTCTAGTCAATTGTTTTAGTGGTTCAAAATTTTGGTTTATTGGTATTCGATGCATTAACTGATAAGGTCCCGCTCTCCACCCCTTTTTATCATAAAGAATAGTTGCTGTCCTCCCTGGAATATCTACTACTGTAACAACACCCTTCATCTCCTCCCCAGTCACTGGATGTATAAATATCACTTTATCTCCTGCTGTAGGGATATATGTCATTGTCAATCCAGCTTGTATATTATATTAAACTCAGTTTGTATTCATTTTTTGTTTTGACAGGATTCAGCTCCTACCCTCTATTAGTCATAGAATCATATGATTATTCTACAGTCGCAGAATAGACTTGACGTGTTTTTGTATGCCTTTTGCTATATATTTCAGCTTGTAAGTAGCTAATTATGAGATCAGTCAGCATGAAGGACCTAAAGTTTCAGACTGACATTTCTTATAAATCGTGGTAGTCCTCTTTCCATGAGGTGGAGGAATACGTGACCCAACGGCAATAATATCAAACAGTAAGATGCTGTCATGTTCAGTTACTGTATATGTGTTGGTGTCTGCTGATATGTGTAAGGGTTTCTTTCTTATCTATAGTTTATTAACATACCTTTTTGCATGGCCTTGTTTGATAGTAAAGAGTATCTTAGCGCTGTAGATAATATTTGTTCAGTGCCTATTATCACAGAATGACATAATATTATACACTAAGCAACTATGGGCATGTAAATAAATGCATTTCTATCAGGTTTGATGATATAATACCATGACATACTACATAAAAACTGATTTCACAAAGTTGTCAATTCATATAGACGAACCATGGTTATCAAAAGCATTGTTTGTAAGATATCTACCTTTTTTGGTAGTACCAAGACAACTGGAGACAGGTCTGTTGTTAAAATAGGAGATCTGATAATAAATATAGAAGTCTCCTCCTGTAATGACAAACGTGAGTTCTTTGAACAATGGTCAGTTTCTAGTGCACAATGGCCTTGTCAAGATTGGTTTTTAGGCGTTAATATTGTGTATTAGTGAACACAGCGAATGCCCGAATAACTTCTGCGAATAAGTATGCCGTTTGGTGAATAGGTGAACCAATAAATGTTCACAAGATAAGAGGGCAGCCTGAGCGGAGCTCGCCCTATCTACAGTCATAGCGAAATAGCCTGTGGCACTTGACGATGTAACATACAAGGTGTCACGGAAGGGTTGTCTAAGTAGCAACAATCCCTTCGCCGGCAAAGGTGCTCCTTCGAAGCGCTTTGCCATCAGCACAGAAAATAGTTCGAAGTCTAAGGTAACGAAGATGAAGCATGAGAACTCACCAGTGATGCCTAACTCCTCTTCTGGTCGAAGATAGAAATCTCCAGGAGGCTCAAGACGATGATCACAGTGAGGTCAAGTTTGCACAAGATGGACGACGTATGATAATTGAACTGGAGAATATACATGTGAATGTAAACTACTTATATTGAATGCTCGTAAGGGATCAGCGAATAGGAAAGAGGCCGTCGTGAGTCAGGGTTGGATAGGGGTGCGCAGTCATGATACTAAGTAGATGGAATAAACATACAATAGAGTGAGGGAAGAGTGCAAACATGAAACGACAGAGAGTAAACGTGGCGAAGGCACCTATGTACAAAACCATGTCTTGGGACCTGCATACATGCTACCCTACATGGACTCTTCGTCTACTGGGTTGATCCCGCACGACCTACGGAAGGGACGTCCCGCGAACACACTTTGGCCATATGAACACCCAAAGCCAAAGGGGTTGGATTAAGAAGATGATGGGGTTAGTGATGAACCATCGCGCCGGGTAAATGGTATCGATCGTATTTGATGGCGTGCCTGCTGGCAAAGTGTGTGAGCAGTGAATAGCGGTTCGGAGAATGGGACGAACAGCGAATAGAGTGGACGTAGAGGAGGAGTGGTCGGAGGGTGAGGCAAACTCTGGCGAAGATGCTAGGGAGTGATGAGGGGGAACATAGAGGCAGTGGGGTAAGAGAAATAGACAGGTCATGACAGTACCCCCCTCCTAGCTTCGGAGTCCAACGACGCTGCGTCCTATGGCGGGGCGGAACCGTTAAAGATGTAATGGGTCCCCAGATGGGATCTCTGAAGTCTGGGCCCTGCGTAGCTGCGTGGCCCATGCACGACTTCTTTTTCTGTTTAAAAACGCGGCGCGGAATGGGGCTATGGGACCCATCTAAGCACCCCAGCCAAGCGTACTGCCCCTATGACAAGACCTGGGTACTCAGCTCTCCTCAATCGATCGCAGACCGTGTCGAGGGTTAGGCCGGAGCTTCGGGGAGAGTTGCGTGGGGATGTGGAGCAGTGGTTGGTTGATGCGGCAGGAGTTCAAGTGAGTACCGCTCTTTCTTCTATTAGCTTTCATTCACTCAATGATGAGGTCTAGGAGGAGCTTCGGAAAATGCTGCAGGTCGAGGAGGTGGTCGGCCAAACGTTTGAAAGACCATCCGAAGTAGACGAGCTGGCGAAGGAGATCCAGAAAGCGAGGGTGTTGTTGGAGAGTTCGGCAGCGACATTGGAACCAGTACCCGCAGAAGCGAATATTGATTCGACTCCGGCTCCGATCTTTATGCTGACGTCGAAGGGGTGCGAAGGAAGGGAGGTGACTAGGAAGGACCTGGAAGGTATGGTTTTCTCAATTATTCCTGTGACGACTATGCTAACCCGGTGATGCATTCGGCAAAGTCCCCCTTTCTGGTTCGCAGTCGGCCGGGGGTGCACCTAGGTCGGCGAAAGCTGCAGAGCCTGTGACAGTGAGGCCACTGCGCATCTGCTTCGCTCCTGATGGGGAAGGCAAGAGGGCGCAGAGAGCGAGGGGTATGGTCGAGGCGATGGCTAAGTACGACCCACAACCCTCGGGTACTCTCACTAGCCATCGAGGGGGAGCGAAGAGGTTGATGGGGAGCTCGGAGTGTCTGACGAGGCGTTGGTTGCAGGAGTAGAATGAGTCGAAGGGAGTTGGATGAGGATTGAGAGGAGATTGATTAAGGGAGTTGAATTGATAGGTAGAATGTGAACAGAGTGTCGTTTTCTTGGGGTTTGGTAAACATCTAAGCCTTGTGTTTCTGGGGGTACTTCGCATGAAATTCGGCAAGTCTGCGAGCAGAATTAGTAACATTCGAAGAGGGTTCCCAAGACCTAGCGTCGGGAGTGTGTTCATATCCCTTCCACTCTACTAGGTATTCCAATCGCTTTCGGTGAATGCAACTATCGAGGATTTTCATGATCTCGTACTCGTCGGCAGAGTCAATTTTGATAGGAGGTGGGGGGTCTGCATGTCGACCTGGGATGGTAGATGTTGTGGCGGGTTCGAGAAGGGATACATGAAACACAGGGTGGATCTGGCGAAGGTCCAATGGTAAGCCTAAGCGAAACGCATGAGAAGATATTTTAGCCGTGATGGGATATGGGCCAAGTCTTCGGTGGTCGAGTTTCTTCGAAGGCCTTTTGTGCGAATATTTCGCAAGTCAAGCCATACTCTGTCGCCGACCTGAAACTCAGGGATCGGAATGCAGCGACTGGTTGTGGCTGAAGTGTACTGGATAATTGATTTCTTGATTTGATCTCGAAGGTACTGGTGAAGGTCCTTGAGATCTGCCGACTGGCAATAAGCATCCTCGGAAGCAACCGAAGTGAGCGATGCTTCGAGCTTTGGATGGAAACCCTTGTTGGCGAAGAAGGGTGTGACCTGGGTCACCAAATGGGCTGTGTTGTTGTAGGCGAATTTGGCAAGGCAGAAGGTCAACCCAATCATCCTGCTGGTAGTTGATATAGACTCGGAGATACTGCTCGAGGATCTGGTTTACTCATTTGGTCTGTCCATCGGTTTGGGGGTGGTAGGCTGTAGAAAGATTGCCTTTGATGCCGAGGATTTCGCAGAGAGAGGTCCAAAATCGGGATGTGAAGTGCTTCCCTCGATCGGAGATGATGTCGCTGGGGCTACCGTGTTTAGTGAATACGTGGCGCAGGAAGAGCATGGCGACGTCCCCTGAATCGATGTCTGAGAATGTCGCAATGAACAGGGCCATCTTTGTTAGCCTGTCGACAATGACGAGGATCATATCGTGTCCATCCGACTGGGGGAGCCCCTCGATGAAGTCCATGGAGATCGAATCCCAAGGTTGTTGGCTGATGGGCAGAAAGCGAAGCGGACCGAAGGGTTTGTGATGAATGGATTTAGCGTGGCGACATTTGGAACAGGAGCCAATATAGTTGGTGACGAAGGTGGACATGTTCAGCCAATGATACTGTCTCCGAATGTTCTTCATCGTTTTGCTGATCCCTGGGTGGCCTGCTAACTGATGATCATGCAGCGAGCGAAGGATGTCCAAGCGAATACCATTATGATCGAGGACATATGTTCGCTGTTTGTATAACAGCATTTTGCCATCCTCTCCAAGTGACCAAGGGTCTGGATTCACATTCGGAAGGGGACCGCCATTGACTGAGACTGGAGATGGGTGATGTGGGCTGAGGACAAGGGATCGGTCAACTGGCCCTGTTGGATGGATGTCAACAGTGATGCAGAGTCAAGGATGATGGCGCGAATGAGTTGCCCGGTTTTAAACATCGACTGGAAGTTGTGGGGATTCACCAATGCATAAGCACCATCCCCCCCTTTAGGGTACATGTCGCCCCGACGGGTCAATGCATCCGGCTTTGTGCCAAGTCGCCCAGCTCGGTAGCGAATGATGTAGTTGAACCCTGACAGGTGTTCAGACCAACGGACCTGTCGTCGGGTCAGCTGTTTTGTAGTTGCGAAGTACTCAAGGTTCTTGTGGTCAGAGAGGATGAGGATGACATGGGATGCCCCTTCGAGGTAGTTTCGCCATTGCTTGAAGGCACAAAAGATGGCGAGCAGCTCCTTGTCATAGATCTCATAGTTCATTTCAGCAGGTGCCATTCCTCGCGAATAGAAGGCGATCGGGTGGATATCACCATTGGAGGGGGTGATCTGGGAGATGATGGCGGCGATGGCGTAGTCGGAGGCGTCTGTTTCGATGACGATCGGGTTACTCGGGTCGAAGTGGATGAGGACTGGGGCCTGTGAGAACGCGGCTTTGAGTGCTTCGAAAGCCTCCTGCTGCATCGCGTCCCAGGCGAGTGGAGTATCCTTTCTGGTAATATTAGCTCAACTGAATGGTGACCCTAATATTTTCAATTCAGCTAATATCTATTGGTAGTAATTTAATCACTCTTTATGTCGTTCTCGAAGAGCTCTCTCAGATCTCACCTACCACCATGATCCATCTCCTTGTAGCTCACCGAGTAGATACTTCTTTCATCGCATTCACCAGCTACACCCAAAAAGTCCAACCACCATGACCTCTGGCCCCCAGAAGCGTCGAAGGTCACCCGAATCTCATCACTGGATCTGGACAGCCAAGGCAACATGATTGACGTCAAACCTGCGAACGCCACACCTCCCTGTCCCCAGATCATATGGCTATGGAATCTTTTTGGTGAACTCAGCTCAGGACTCGAGAAATCATCTCACCTCTCTACATCAATAATCAATCTGCCCTCTCAGTCGCCAAAAACCCGGTGCATCAGTGGCAGATGAAGCACCCAGGGTCTCAGATACTTCTGGCTGCGAGAGAAGGTCATCCAGAAAGTTATCCAGATCAGATACGTACCTACGAACTGCATGCCCCACTAACGAAGGCACTTCGCCACGAGTTAGTAGAATGTCACTGACGCACTATGGGCCATGTCAGGGTCCCGAGTGACTGGGAGATATCACATGATCATCCCTAATATGGTGTCTGAGTTTGACGGAAGAACACACTTCTTTCAGGTAAGATCTTCATAATGTGCGTGTACGATCTCATTGGCCGTGTAGATTTGGCACCATGCATTAGAGTTTGGTGTTGGGGTTATCGGGGATAAGCTAGAACGCAGGCAGGGTAGAGGGGAGGTCAGTCAGGGTATTGTTTCATGTCAGCAGCCTCGGGCATATGCCCGAGGCCGTATATAGTGCAACATCGTAGTTAGCGGCACCTCAGTGAACTACCTCGTTTGCTGAGGTGCATACTCTTTTCTATCAACGTCTAGATATAGAAGTACTCACTATGTTGATAGCTTCTATATCTAGGTACAGTACTAATACATACTCAGTGAACTACCTCGTTCGCTGAGCTTCTATATCTAGCTACTGCGCATAACCGCTACAGGTTATGGGCCCCACAGAGCCCACCATGCCATCCTCCACCTCGAAGTCGTTCGCCATCCCAAAGCTGGCTCGGGATGGCACAAACTGGGTAACTTGGAAGAGTCAGACGCTAGCTATGCTAGCGACGACTCGGGGTGCCAGACGGCACCTAGAGGGGACTGCTAGGATCCCCCCAACGCTCCCTACTTACCCGATCAGCCACACCTTGACGGAGAAGGAGGAGGAGGAGTTAGAAGAACTGGAAAAATGCTGGGACGACTATCACCAGCGCGAGGCGACTATCAAGGTACAGATTTTCACTACTGTGCCCGACAGCGTCCTCATAGAGGTATGGAACCTGGACACCGTGAAGGAGGTCTGGGACGCCGTGTGCACGAAGCACAAGGTGAAGGCCCTCACCGTCAAAGTCGACATGTGTCAACGCATGTACGAAATGAAATGTGGTGAGGATGACTCGAATGTCCGCACTCACCTAGAGTCGCTCATGAAAATGCACGAACAACTTGCGAGCATGAACGCGGCACTCACCGACGACGATCTAGTAACCATCATCCTCGGTTCGCTCCTGAAGTCCTATCGCCCACTGATAAACGCCATCACAATGTCTGCAACACACGCGAAGGCCAAATTGGAACCCAATCAGGTGGTAGAAATGCTGATTGATGAGTTCGAATGACTTACCATCGAAGAACGTCAACTCAAGGCAGGTGAGAACGCACTTGCAGCAGCGAAGGGCCACGGAAAACCACAGCCACGCAGCAGTACCTCCAGCAGCGCTAGGACTGACGTTGAATGTTGGAACTGCGGAAAAAAGGGGCATAAGAAGGCAGAGTGCCGTTCTAAGGCCAAGAAGAAGGACAAAAAGGAGGGTGACACTGACAAGAAGGGCACTGACTCGGCGAACACAGCAACGGGAGGCGAGGAATTCACCTTCACAATGATGCGCCGGGACCACACTCGCACTAGGAACAAGTCCATTAACAGGCCACGAGGTCGACGTCTACGACTCAGGAGCGTCAGGACACATGTCACCAGACTGGCACCGGTTCATTACCTTCAAAGAGATCGCCCTGCGTGCGATCAACGCCGTGGACAAGACAATATTCCAGGCTACTGGGATAAGGAACATGAGGATAGGCATCCCCAACGGGAAAACAACGACGCACGTTACCTTGCGTGACGTGCTGTATTGCCCGGATCTGGCATTCACATTGATATACCTCACGCGCTGCGACACAGCCGGTTACTCGGTCCTCCTGAAGGACCGACAATGCCTGATCCGAGATTTGAGAGGGGCGCTGCTGGGGCAGGTCCCACTCTCGAACGGGCTCTACAAGGTAGAGCATAAGTCCGTGGCTGCGCCGGCAAATGTAGTAAGAAAAATGCTCACCATCGACGAGCTGCACTGGCGCATGGGCCACATATCCCCGCTGATCGCCCGGAAACTCGTCCGGGATGGTACAATAACAGGGCTAGACTTGGATGCTTCCAGTCAGCCGAGCTTTTGTAAGGCATGCGCGCAAGCTAAGCCTACACGCAAGCCGGTCCCGCAGGCGCAGGATGGACCGTGGGCCTCCACCTTCGGTGAAAAAGTCCACTCGGACGTCTGGGGGCCGGTGAAGCCCCAGAGCTACGATGGCAAGGAGTATTTTGTCAGTTTTACTGATGACCACAATAGGTGGACTTACCTCATCCCCATGGCAAGGAAGGCCAAAGTGTTCGGCTGCTATAGGCAATATGAGGCGTGGGTCGAGACCCAGCACGGCGTGAAAATAAAACGCCTGCAAATGGATCGCGGCGGTGAGTATCTTTCACAGGAATTCACGACGCACCTTAAGTCAAGAGGGACGGTACCGAGTCTTACCGTACATGACATGCCAGAGGAGAACAGGGTGTCGGAACGACTGAACAGAACGCTGTTAGAGCACGCGCGAGCCATGCTCCTGACAGCGGACTTGCCCAAGTTCCTATGGACCGAGTCAGTGCAGCATGCGGTCTGGTTGAAAAATCGTACCTCGACGCGCGCGCTCGATGGCAAAACACCGTATGAGCTGGTACACGGCGCAAAGCCCGATCTCACGGACCTACCTGAGTGGGGCACAATAGTCTTTGTGCTGAAGGAACACTCCAGCAAGCTGGATGCGAAGTCTGAAGAGGGCAGGTGGATGGGGTACAGCGACGAGAGTAAAGGGCACAGGGTTTACTGGCCCGGAAAACGCCGCGTCACGGCTGAACGTAATGTCACGTTCGACGACCCTGTCCTTGTGACTCCTGCTGATGCACTGGCTGAGGGGGAGTCTGACCCTCAGGGCAGCCAGGGCGCCAGCAGCATCCATCAGGCCCAAAGACCACTGCCGCTACCGCCAGCACTGCCAGAAATGACCGCGTGGATCGACCCACTCGAAGGGTTAGAGAGGGCGGACGCACCGCCAGACCTGCCACAGAGTAGGGGCCAGCACACACAAAAACCCTCTGCGTACATGCCAGGGATCGTGGACGGCGCAGGCAGCAGTACAGGCCGTGCAAACGCGCCTGCCTACCCGCGAGGATTGCCGCTACCCACGGACGGCACGGCATTGGCTGCCCTGGAAGAACTGGTCAGTCGCATCGCCGCTGAGCCCGAGGGGGAGACGTGCCGTCCCCTCGAGTACTCGATGGCAGCAGCGGCACGCAATGCGGGGGATGACCCAGTCAGCATGGCTGACGCACGTTCCTGCGACGACCGGCCACTGTGGGACGCCTCGATCAAGCGCGAGCTGCGCCAGCATGTGGATCTAGGCACTTGGGACCTGGTGGAACCGCCAGATGGTGCGAGCATCATGGGAAGTAGGCTTGTTTTCCACTACAAGCGCGACGCGAGCGGTCAGGTCGTGGCACACAAGACCAGACTTGTCGCGCAAGGGTTCTCACAAACCGAAGGGATTGATTACAACGAGACTTTTTCACCCACCGCCAAACTCTCCGCCATCCGTATTATAGCTGCCATAGCAGTCAGGAACGACTGGGAGCTGGAGCAAATCGATATCAACAGCGCATACCTCAACGCGCCAATCACCAAGACAGTTTACATGTGTCAACCCAAGGGTTATGAAGTCGCTGGCAGGGAAAACCATGGCTGCCGCCTTAACCATGCAATCTACGGGTTAAAGCAGTCGGGGAGGGAGTGGTATGACATGTTGTGTGGAATCATGTACAGGTTCAGTTTCACACAGTGCGAGATGGAGCACGCTGTGTTCTACCGATACGCCGACCAGGACGCGCTCATCGTCGCAGTTGATGTCAACGACCTCACTATGGCCGGTAACTCGAAGGCCGCGATCCGAAGATTCAAGGACGAGTTGCACACCATCCTCAAAATCAAGGATATGGGGGATCTACATTGGTTACTAGGGATTGAAGTCAAATGGGACCGTGAGCTGTGAACTCTCTCTCTCTCACAGCGAGCTTACATCGAGAGGATCCTCGAGCGGTTCAGCCTACAGGACGCCAATCCCTTGACCATGCCACTCGATCCCCACCATAAACTGTCCTTGTCGCAATCCCCGTCCACACCTCGACAAAGCGACGATATGCATAATGTCCCCTACAGGGAGGCCATCGGCTCCCTGATGTACACGGCGCTAGGCACGTGCCCAGACATATCATTCGCCGTCTCCTTCCTCGCGCAATTCATGCAGAATCTGGGGAGGGCACATTGGGAAGTGGTGAAAAGAGTCTTTCGTTACCTGAAGGGAACGAAAGACACGTGTCCCGTCATTGGAGGGACGAGACAGGGCCTAGAGGCATTCTCAGACGCGGATTGGGCCTCACAAGAACACAGGCATTCTATTTCTGGTTATGTGTTCACGATCGATGGAGGAGCGGGCTCCTGGAGCTCGAAGAAGCAGCCTATCGTTGCACTCTCGACGACGGAGGCTGAGTACATCGTGGCGACGCACGCTGCAAAGGAGGCTCTTTGGATTCGGACATTTATTGCGGAAATAGTGCGACCACTCAAGGAGCCCGTCACCATTCACTTAGACAATATTTCTGCCATCTCTATCACGAAGAATGACGCGTACCATCCCCGTACCAAACATATCGACATTCGCTACCACTTCATATCAGACGCCGTCCCCAGGAGGCTCATCCACGTCGACTACATCCCTACGGATGACATGGCGGCGGACATGTTCACTAAACCCCTACCCCGGCACAAGGTGGAACACCTGAACGCGCTGGTAGGGATGCATTCCGCTTAAGGGGGAGTGTTGGGGTTATCGGGGATAAGCTAGAATGCAGGCAGGGTAGAGGGGAGGTCGGGCAGAGTATTGTTTCATGTCAGCAGCCTCAGGCATATGCCCGAGGCCGTATATAGTGCAACATCGTAGTTAGCGGCACCTCAGTGAACTACCTCGTTCGCTGAGGTGCGTACTCTTTTCTATCGACGTCTAGATATAGAAGTACTCACTATGTTGATAGCTTCTATATCTAGGTACAGTACTAATACATACTCAGTGAACTACCTCGTTCGCTGAGCTTCTATATCTAGCTACTGCGCATAACCGCTACATTTGGCACCATGTGATATTGGCTTCTATTGAAGCTAAGTTGTTTCCACCGTGCGCGGGGCCTAGGAAATCGTTCTGTAGTAAACAACTTATGAGTGGTACACAACCGGGGATCTGCGACCAAAACTAACCGCACGTGTGAGTCCGGCATCAAGATCAGTGTTATAATGCTGCCGTCACTTCTCACTGCTGAACATACCCGTGGCAGGTGAACAAATTGCTTCACCCATCAACGTGGCCAACAATCACTACTATATCTGATTCCCTCACCTCATCTCACTGTGCTATCTCATTTCCGTTAATCTAAATGATTCAGTAAGAGCTAAAAGAATCCTGACTCTTTGTGTCTCTTTTGCCTCGGACACTAACGCCTCCGACAAATTCATGTTGCTGTCACTACGGTGTCTGGGCAGGGTCTAGGAAATAACCGATAAAACAGCACCCCATCTGTTGAACAGACATGGACAGCGAAACAGTCCCGTTGAGAGAGTATGGCAGTAGTTTCAATGAAATTTCCTATCACTTTCCCGTGCGTTCTTCCAGTCCTTTCATCACATTCTGGTGGTTTTGTTGGCTGAATGGCTGCACCAATTAGCAGACGGTTGACTCCAAGGAGTATGTCCCTACGCCCTACCTCTCAGACGAGTCGTCAGATCAAAGGGGGGTAGAGGAGCTCCCTACTTTGACCACAGAACTCAAGGTAGTCCAGTCATTGAGTCCTCCTGTTGAGTACCGCGCCTGATCGATTCCATGAATGTAGGCAAAAACACCCTTCTCTTTTCCCAAGAGGAAGACTATTACAGCACCCGTAGTGCTTCTTACCTTGTGCGCCCTTCTGCCAGCCGTGATGGGTGCACTGTTTTACATTTCGATCGGATTTGGAGCACCAGACGGTATATTTCTTCCGGACGGGACATATGCGAGACCCATAGACGAAGGTGCCAGTATCGGCGGTAACAGTTCGGTTGTGACTACACACTTTACTCCGCTCTTGGTCTCGACAATCGCAAGCTCCCTCGTGTAAGTCCTGCTAACGTCTGACGTCACTTCAATAACCCACGCTTTTTATAGCGGCGTCATCTCCCCCCTCGTCATGTGCCTATTCGCATATCAACTAGGGCACCTGTGGCTGAAGGCTTCACACTCGCGTCCCGCCAACCTTCCAACTCCATTCCAGTATCACCTCACCCTCGAGCTGGTCTCGCTTGTTTCACCTATCTCCATCGTTCGTTTTCTATCCTATTGTCTTTGGAGGTCTGTGCAGGATCCACAGGTCCCCTTCCAACCTCGCACTTCTCTCCGCACTCGGACAAGAATCACTCCTCTGCTAATGGTGGCCGTCCTCGGAGCCACCATCATTCTCACCTTTTCATGGGCAATCAAAATTGTCGACGTCGCACTACACGACCAGATCGTTTCCACAATCCTCTTTGTCAACGGATCAACAACTACATATCCCGCAAATGCCTCCATTCGTGCCGATTGCCTGGACGCGGTAATCAACAGATGCGATGTTATCAACCGCACGCAAGAAGCTAGCTTGGGGGGTCTCAACCAGTCTGCATCATTTCGGGTGTATGAACATGGAGCAGAAGATCCTGCCCGGTCAAAGAGTGTCGCATACATTGGACCTGCATCTCTGAAGAGTAGTACTGGAGTCAAGCTGTCTGCGCATACCTACGTCGCTGCTACGGAATGCCAGGTATATCACCCAGAGTGCTCCATCGGCTCTTTTTTTTTTTTTTTTTTTTAAGTCATTTTATTCGACCGCAGGTGTACCTATGATGGTCGCTGCACGCATTGTACCTAGAAAGGGCGGGCCTTCCTCCTCGCTCCATGAGGCTCCCGCCCACTGCGTTCTCGAGTGGGCGGTGGCACCGGCGACGGACCCTCTCCCCCGCCGGCCCGGCCCCCTTGGGGTCGTTTACCGCCCCCCTCTGTTGTGAGATAAGGTACTCCCGCTCTCCGCTTGGTTGTTACATCCCATGTGGTTGGTCTGTCATGCTAAGTGCTCGGCCACCGGAGCGGGCCTGCACGACATGTGGGAGGGCCGCAGCCATAAGAGAATAAAAGAAAAGGGTCCGGAGTGTGTTGTTGCGCCGTGTCGCCCGGCCGTCTGGTCCTGAACCCGATCCCGCATTCCCTGCTGTGTCGAGTCTTATCATGTCATTGCTCGAGCTAGGTGGATTGATGGGTAGAGGTATCGGCAAGCATAGTGCTGTGTCGCTGTCCTTTCCGGTCATAGTCATAGTCATAATCATAATTGTTAAAAGGTCTGCAGGATAGGTTGCGTACGTGTGGGGGAGTCGTAAGGTCGTAGAGAGATGTGGGTAGGATAGAGATGGGAGAACGTTGCGTACGTATGAGGAGTTCGTGAGGTTCGTAGAAAAGCAGAAAGGGAATATGAGATGGGAAAACAGTTACGGCTGTATGCACGAACACCATGTGCAGTGACAGCGACACTAAACACCGACTGACATCAACGTCCAGTCATAAGCCTCATGGGCTCGAATAAGAACACAATACTGGAGATTTACTGCCTAGTGTTTCTATCATACATTGCTAGCTATTTATGTGTTTGGAGCGAGCCCGTACTAAACTAGATATAATAGGGGTTTATGGAGCAGCGAGTGCCGCCGGTGCGCAATGCATGCACCGGTGCCAAGGCTGTACCTGATCATATGTAGCCTAATATATGCGTCAGGAACGATGGAGCGCTTCCCGTGCTCCATCTCAGATCTAGTCCTCGGTCGGCCCTGGAACCGGGCTCAGGGTCAAAGCCGCCGGTTAGAGGCACGCGCGAGTGACAACGCGCGTACATGCCCTAGAGTGCGCCGGCATTGCATATGGATGTAGATATGGAGTCAGAAGGTCGTTAGGGGTTTGTTAGTGATGAATATGAATGCATAGATTGATTTTCCTATTCATAACAATAATCGCTGGTCCTGTCTGTGTGGATGTGATCTCGTCATCTGGCAGGTAAACGGGGGGTGACATCACCGAAAGTGCCCTCTAATCGCTTTGTCTCTGCCACGTAGAATAAGAGCGCTGTCATCCTCTTGGTGCTCCCTAGAAGCATCTTCGCCGACTTGGACCTGCATCCCATCTTTCAACGAAGTTTGTGTCTGGCATGCTCGTAGGTGCAGCAGTCAAACAAGAAGTGGTGCACTGTTTCGTCAGCTGATGAGCACGCCGGGCATAGGGGTGACGTGGCCCTCTTGATTCTGTGGAGATGGCTGTTGAGGGGGGTGTGGCCCGTCCGTAGTTGCGTGATCAGACTGGTTTGGGCCCGGGTGTTACGTATCGAGATTTCCGCTAAGTCGGAACTGGAAAGGACAGCGGCTTCAACTTGTAGGTTGCGCCCCCAATGAACTATCGTCCTAAGTATTTCGGAACTGAGTCGGAAGTCGGAAAGTACTGAACCAAAGGTTTGGTCGGAACTTGAGTCAGAACTGAGGCGGAAGGTGGAAGACGGAAGGCGGAGAGACTGAGATCTTGCTAGACTCGCTGTGCTAAGAACAGGAGATGGAGCGAAGGAAATCAAGTATCGAAGGCGATTATCTGATTGCAGAATAAGAGACATACATGACAGGCTTTTATACAAAGAGCTGAGACAACAGGTAATGATATGGTACTAAGCAAATTCCGGAGGAAGCGGAAGTCGAGTAGACAATGCATGGGAACTAACTATTGGGAACAATGGGACTACAAGGGGGGTTCAGGGTAAGGTAGAACAATGGCAAAGAACAAGGGGTTGGGAAAACATATCTGACAACGAAACACAAGGAGGGTCGGACATATGGTCTTGATGAACGATAAGGTGGGTCCGGTGGGTCTGAGTAATAGAGTCGAAAGAACAAGGGAAATGTACAAGGGGCGGAATGTCGGAAATATCAGAGGGGCGGAACGTGTTGCGGAAATATCGTAGGGGCGGAAGGTATTGCGGAACTGAGGGTCAGAAGTCGGAAATGAACGGTCGTAACAGTATCTCCCTTCTAAGGTTGAGCCCCGCGAGACCACAAGTCGGATCACGTGACCTGTGAACAAACGTGTCGGAGTTCGAAAGATAGGCGGGAAACAAACGCGTCTTCATCCTTATCCGTTATGAGCTCCCAAACCGACCTCAGTAAAATGTCCAGCGCTGAAATGGAGAAGTATTTCGACGACCTTCTTGCGCAGAAGAAGCAGGCTGAAAAACAGGCGGCCGAGGAAGCTGCGCGGAAAGAGAAGGAGCGACTGGAGGAGGAGCGCAAGGAGAAAGAGCGCAAGGAACTGGAGCGTCGGGAACAGGAGCGGAAGGAGAAGGAGGATCGTGACCGTAAACGTCATGAGGAGGAGTCGCGTGTCCGCGAAGAACAGCGGAAACGGGATGCGGCCAAAAAAGCTGCGGAAGACAAGGCCACGGCGGAGAAGGCAGGAAAATCCCGGGTGAGTCGGAAATGTTGTGTGGGGTGTTCCGGAGCTCACAGAAAAACTGCCAGAGAGTCGTAGAATCCGAGGGGGAGTCAGAAGCGGAAAGCAGTGCGGAAAGCAGTGCGGAAAGCAGTGCGGAAAGCAGTGCGGAAAGCAGTGCGGAAAGCAGTGCGGAAAGCAGTGCGGAAAGCACACCGACTCCAGAGGGCAATGGGAAGCAGAAAGAAGGTGCTCCCATGCCAAACATCGTTGCGGAGTGGAAACGGAGGGCGGACGAGTTCCAGCAGGCTCGGAAGGAGAAGATGGCCCGGATACCGGAATTGCGAGAGCTGGGGCCGGAGAATCCCGCGACCCGGAAAAGGAAAACCAGGGACGGCGAGGAGGAGAAGGCTCCTAGCGACACGTGCGAGGTCAAGGGCCTGGAGTGTGTGTGGTCGGAAAATCCGCGGGAGACGGCCTGCGAACAGTGCCGGGACAAGAAGCGTCGTTGTGTGGTGGATGGGTGTGCCGCGAGGGTGGAGCGGAAACGGCGCAGGGTTGAGACCGAGGGCCTGAAACCCCCAAGTCGAAACCGGGACAAGGGGCCTGAACCCCCCAAGTCGAAACCGGGACCGAGCGGAAAGAAGCCGGAGGGATTTCCGGTGACTGGAACCTCGGAGACTGCGGTGCTCAACCGCTTCTCCATGGTGTCACCGTTTGTTCAACATCACGAGGTCGTTGAGGGGTATCCGGAGATCCCAGCGCGGGATCCGGAACACCCTTGAGGAGATGGCGGAAGTTCAACAACAACAGTTGTTGTCCTTCCAGAACCAGATGACCGTTATGTCGGCGGTCTTGGAGCAGTTCAAGCGGGAGTACCGGTGGCGGAATGACATGGTCCGGGAAAGAATGGACTTGCGGATGCAGGAGGAGAATGGGGCGGAAGCGGGTCCGAGTCAGGTGGCGGATACGAGGGTGGGGACCGAGTTGGTCAGTGTGGAGATAGTGAATGCGGAAGAGGGTGTGGAAGTGGAAACGAAGAGGCGGAAACGATGAGG
>WHVA01000211.1:0-180531 GCA_015179125.1 Gautieria morchelliformis | reverse complement strand
CACAATCACTGAGAAAATCGATCCTCAAAACATGATACTCATGCCCTTTTTGCAATACTGCCTCAGACCACAACTGCTAGTGTTACAACCATGCATTTCCAACTTCTGACACTCAGTTCCACCCACATTCTGACCCTCTGATGATTCCAACAATCTGCCCCTTGTTATATCCTTTGTTCTTTGACTCTATTACTTGGACCCACCAGACCCAACTCCCAGCACAGCAAGACCATATGTCATCCCCCTTTGGAGTCTCATTGTTCCATTATGTCATATATACTTTCTGACCTCTTGTTCTTTTGCCATTGTTCTTTACTCTACCCTGCACCCCCTTGTAGTCCTTTGTTCCCAATTAGTTACTTACCCCGTATGTCTATCCGACTTCGCTTCTCTGGAATTTGCTTAGTACTTCCCCATTACCTGTTGCCTCAGATCTTTGTATAAAGCCCTCATGCATGCTCATTATTCTGCAATCAGATAATCACCTTCGATACATGATTTCTCTATCTCCTGTTCTTAGCACAGCGAGTTTTGCAAGACCCCATCTCTCTGCCCTCCACCTTCTGACTGTCAAGATTGGTTTTTAGGCGTTAATATTGTGTATTAGTGAACACAGCGAATGCCCGAATAACTTGTGTTGAATAAGTATGCCGTCCGGTGAATAGGTGAACCAATGAATGTTCACAAGGTAAGAGGGTTGCCCCGAACGGGGCTCACCTATCTACAGTCGTAGTGAAATAGCCCGTGGCACTTGACGATGCAACGTGCAAGGTGTCACGGAAGGGCTGTCTAAGTAGCGACAATCCCTTCGCCGGTGAAGGTGCTCCTTCGGAGCCCTTCGCCAACAGCACAGAAAATGGTTCGAAGGCTAAGGTAACGAAGATGAAGTATGAGAACTCACCGGTGGCGCCTAAGTCCTCTGCTAGTTGAAGATGGAAATCTCCAAGAGAAGGCTTAAGATGATGACCACAGCAAGGTTAAATTTGCACAAGATGAACGACGTATGATAATTGAACTGGAGAATATACATGTGAATGTAAACTACTTACATTGAATGCTCGCAAGGTATTAGTGAATAGGAAAGAGGCCATCGTGAGTTAGGGCCGGATAGGGGTGTGCAGTCATGATACCAAGTAGATGGAATAAACATACAATAGAGTGAGGGAAGAATGCGAACATGAAAGGACGGAGAGTAAAAGGGGGCAAAGGCACTTATGGACAAAGCCATGTCTTGGGACCCGCATACATGCTACCCTGCATGGACCCTTTGTTTCCTGGGTTGATCCCGCATGACCTATGGAAGGGATGCGAACACACCTTGGCCATACGAACGCCCAATGGGGTTGGATTAAGAAGACGATGGGGTTAATGATGAACCATCATGCCAGGTGACTGGTATCGATCATATTTGATGGCGTGCCTGCTGGCGAAGTGCGCGAGGAGTGAATAGCAGTTCGGAGAATGGGGCGAACAGCAGGTAGAGTGGACGTGGAGGGGAGTGGTCAGTGGGTGCGGCGTGTTGGGTGCATTTATGCTCCTGCACCAAAATCAAGCATAATATATTCAATTTGTTGTATGGTGTTTCAATCTCTTCTCACATTGTTCTTGTACCATGCATCCATTTCTCTGATTAATTTCGAAATTTTCCAGTCACTCCCTACCTCTCCATTTCATTTTGTTATTTCTATTTTCACAAGCAGCTGCACCCAGCGGAGTCTGAAATGACTTCGACGCGCGAGCTCTTGGGCGCTAAAGGGCCGGGTAGTAGTACATGCACAGTGAGACAGATTTCCCCCTCTCTCAGTGGCAACTAAATTCACTGAGAGAGGCAAGTAAATTAGTCTAGTGTTCTTTCGATTTATTGACCTAGAAATCCTCTGTAGTGAATTAATTTCTAGGTAGTGTATAATATATTTATAGTGACAACTAAATTCACTGAGAGAGTGAATTAATTTCTAGTCTATTCTTTTGAGCAACAAGTCCATACCTACTGCCTATAATTCCTGTCTACTACATGGCGAACTCTGGCGAAGATGCTAGGGAGTGACGAGGGGGAACATAGAGGTAGTGCAGTAGGAGAAATAGACCGGTCATGACACTGACCCAACTTCCAACCTTTGTCTAGTTCAATACTTTCCAACTTCGGACTCGCAATCTGAAATACTTGGGATGATAGTTCATTGGGGGTGCAACACATAAGTTGAACCTGTTGTCCTTTCTAGTTCCAACTTGGAGAAATCTTGATATGTAACAGCTAGCAATTGCAAAAACTAGATTGCCCTTGCCCCTCAGATGTCCTCAGTGCACCCACAACTGCCATTGTCTCTGCCATAATGGCCGAGCCCAATTCAGATGTCTCCATTGCAAAGCCTCAAGCTGCTGAGTGGACCATGGACGGCATGCTCAAGAATCAGAGCTTGTCGACATACTACTCAAGGCACAACAGGAATGAAGCTGGAGTCTTTCTGTAGTTTGTATAGTATGTGCGTGAGTGTAAATAGAGTGTCAGAACCACTCAATGATTTGACATCTCTGGAGTCTGGAGCTGTTCAGACACTCTTGTTTCGGATGGACATGTTGTAAGGGCAACCCTGGCTAGTTGTGGAGATCACACTACCACACAACTGACAAGGGGAAATCCAAAGTATGTATAAATGAATAGAGTATACAAGAGAGGGGATTCTCACCTGACAAGGGGAAATCCAAAGAGAAAAGTCTAAGGACCCCCAATGTCAGCGAGCCCGTATTATACTACGCTGCGCAGCCAGGGACAACGCTTGGCACCCGCCATCAACCCTGCATCTCCCTGACCCTTGATCGACCCTTGTTCCGAGAGTGGAAGTCAGAAATTGGAGTGGAACTGGCAAAGCGAACAGAACTGGTGGAAGTTCTCCCAGGAGCGGAATCATTTCCGAAAGCGGAGGCGGAGATGGAATTGGAACCGGAAGCGGAGTCGGAAATGGAGTCGGAACTGGGTGTGGTG
The DNA here is from genome assembly GCA_015179125.1 of Gautieria morchelliformis. NCBI lineage: Eukaryota > Fungi > Basidiomycota > Agaricomycetes > Gomphales > Gomphaceae > Gautieria > Gautieria morchelliformis. The sequence continues at coordinate 177,548 of WHVA01000211.1, read as the reverse complement.
TTGGAACTGGAAATGGAAAACAGGGTGTCCCCTGACATCACCCCCCCTCTAGCGTGCTGCATCCTCGAAGCACGGGACACGAGGGATTGAAATGCCAGTGAGCGGATTCGGCGAGGGGCCCCAGGGTGTGTCCTATAGAACTCGCGGAGTTTGTCTGGAGCGGAGACATCTTGCTCCGGGACCCACGAATTCTCCTCATACCCATACCCTTCCCATTTCACGAGGAATTGGAGTCGTCCTCGCACAAACCGGCTGTCCAGGATCCGTTCTACCACATAGTGCTCTTCCCCATCTACAATTTCTGGCTGAGGTGGCGGACGGGCCTTCCGACCTGGAATTGGGTCCTCAAGCATAGGGAGTAACTTCACCACGTTGAAGACGGGGTGGAGGCGGGACATGGACGTCGGAAGTCGGAGGCGGTATGCATTCCGTGCAACTCTCCGCATCACTGTGAAGGGCCCAAGGTAGCGGTGGGCAAGCTTCTGCGAAGGGCGCGTGGTGCGGATGTCACTTGCGTCTAGATACACCTTGTCTCCAACTTGGTACTCCAGGGCAGGAACCCGGTGTTGGTTGTAGTACCTCGCCATGTCATCCTTGGCCTTCGCAAGGGCCGACTTGGCTTCCGAAAGGGTGGAGTCCATGTGGTCTCGGAACTCATTGACGGTCTCGAGTCGGGACTCCGCCTCGTGCGGCTCAAAGCCCATCCGCGGGTGTCGTCCGGAGTCGAGCATGAAGGGAGTCTGTTGTGTTGCGGAATGTACGTGGTTGTTGTATTGGAATTCCCGCCAGTGGGAGTAACTCATCCCAGTCATCCTGCCTCTCGTTGACAAAGAGGCGGAGATATTGCTCCAACTCCTGATTGACCCGTTCCGTCTGCCCGTCACCCTGTGGATGGTATGCTGTGGTGGTAGCCAGCTTTATGCCGAGCAGGCGGTAGAGCTCCCGAGTCAGTTCCGTGACAAACTGCAGGCCTTGGTCGGAAACGACTTGCTTCGGGAGCCCATGCAACTTCCAGACATGTGCAAGGAACAGGCGGGCCGCTCCGAGGGCTGTGATCGTCGTGTGCGTCGGAATGAAGTGGGACACCTTGCTTACCGAATCCACGACGTTCATGATGCGTCGTAGCCATGAGACTCTGGGAGTTCAACGATGAAGTCGACACTGATGGTGTCCCAGCGGGATTCGGGAATCGGGAGCGGAACAAGTTCTCCGACGGGCGGATGTCGTTGTGCTTTGGTTCGGAGACAAAGGTCACATGTCTTCACGTACTGTCCAATGTAGCGGGACATCTGAGGCCACCAGTAATTCCGAGCCACTAACTCCAGCGTCTTCCACCTGCCAGCATGCCCAGCGACCCGTGTGTCATGGTGCTGGGACACGATGCGGCGGCGGAGGTCCGCCCCACCTGGAACATAGACCTTGCCTCTGAAGTGGAGCAGTCCATCACGTTCCGACCATTCCGCTGCCCGTACAGACCGTGAGTGCCCTTTCCGAAGTTCCTCCACCGCCTTCACCACCGACTCCTCCTTCTCTCCATTCCGGTACTGCCTCCGGATGTCCCGGAGCATTTCCGCTTCCGCCCCAACTGCAGTCACTCCTCTAGGGCGCGGATTGCAAAGAGACTTGGGCGGAGTAGTGTCATATCCGGTTGTCTCCACTTCCGCTTCCATGATCCGCACGGCGGGATAGGGCATCGGGCTTGCCCATGGTGCGGCCGGGGCGGTGGTGGAGCATGAAGTCGAACCGGGACAGGTGTAGGGACCACCGTGCTTGTCGTCGGTTCAACTTCTTAGACGTGCGGAAATACTCGAGGTTCTTGTGGTCTGTCCAGATCTCAAATGGGCATAGAGCACCCTCGAGGAAGTGTCGCCACTCCTCCAGCGCTCGGATGATTGCCAGCATCTCCTTGTCATGGATCTCATAGTTCCGCTCGACCGGACTAAGGCTTTTAGAGAAAAAGGCAATCGGATGCCACCCCCCACATCTTCCGATGACTGTTGCGACAAGACCGCTCCGGTAGCTGTGTCGGAAGAATCCGCCTCGACTCGATAAGGGCGAGAGTCGTCGGAAAGATCAGGACCGGGGCAGAAGTGATCAGCTCCTTGAGTTTGTCAAAGGAGGCCTGTTCCGGCTCTCCCCACCGCCACCCAACCTCCTTCTTGGTGAGGTCGAAGAGGGCACGGCGTGGCAGGAGAAGTCCTTGATGAACCGCCGGTAGAAATTGACAAACCCAATGAAGGACTGGACCTCCTTCTTGTTCCGCGGCACAGGCCAATCCGATACACCGGAAACTTTGACTGGGTCCATTTCCACCTTTCCCTCCGACACAATCACCCCAAGATACTCTATCCGGTCCGCTCAAATTCGCACTTTTCCGGCTTGAGACACAGGTTGTATTCCCGGAGCCGTTCCAGCACTCTCCGCACGACTTCCCGATTTCGGACATTGTTTTTGTGAAGATGAGGATGTCATCGAGGTAGACGCAGACAACCCCTTCTGCTATCATGTCACGGAAAATGTCATTCATCATCGTCTGGAATGTGGCAGGACTGTTGGTGAGGCCAAAGAACATGACCTGTGGCTCAAAGAGTCCTCGGTTGGTGCGGAATGCGGCCTTCCACTGGTCTCCCTCCCGGATCCGAACATTATTGAAGCCCCAGCGGACATCCAGCTTAGTGAAGTACCTTGCCCCGCGGAGTTGTGTGATAGTTCGGAAATGAGTGGAATGGGGTACCGGTTCTTGATCGTGATCGCATTCAAGGCCCGGTAGTCCTGCACAAGCCTGAGCGAGCCGTCCTTCTTCTTGATGAAGAACACCGAGATGCCATGGGTGACTTGGAGGGGGGATCTCCCTGTACGAGGCAAGGAATGCATCGAGCTCTACCTGCTCCTTGGGTGACAGTGGGTAGACCTTGCAGTTGGTGGGCTTTGACCCGGCTCCAACTCAATGGCATGGTCCCACAGCTTTCGTGGAGGCAGGGCATCAAATGACTCCTTGGCAAAGACATCCTCGAACTCCCGCAGGTACTCTGGAATTTCCACCTCCGCTTTATCATGCTTCTTGGAGGCTTCAGCAAGGCGTCGCAAATGTTTCCGGTGGCGCGGATGTGTTCCGCTTCCGGTGGAAGGTTTATGTACAGCAAGCGTTCCCCCTCCGCCAGAGTCTCTTCCGGGCTGAGTCGGATGACATCGGGACCGGAATCGGAATCGGAATTGAAATGGGATCCGGATCAAATTCCGCTTCCAAGTCTTCTTCTGCAAGCAGTGGATGGGGGCCAGAACGACATGTCTGTATGAGCCGTTCGGTCTTCCGCTGCTCCTGGTGCTCCTTCCGCTTTCCGACCGGCACATGTGACACTTGGCTGGGCACCGACTCATCAGCACCTTCCGAGTCTGCCAATTGATCTCCAGGTTGTGCTCCTGGAGCCAGGTAAACCCGAGGATGATGTCTTGCTTCCCCAGGCTGGTCACTGCAAAGGAAGTGCGTTCTGTGTGCCCATCATAGCGGAGAATTGTGTCTACTATCTCCGTGATGGACCCTGCCTCATTGGGGCTTCCATCCACATTGAACACCGGGATTGTGCGTTGCAACTTCCGCATGGTCAGTCGGTTCCGTTCCACATAGTCCCGGTCCATAAACTGACCAGTGGCCCCGCAATCGACAAGGGCGGGTCCGGATTTGACTTCCGCAGTATCTGTCGTCTGGATCTCCACCTTAATGACTAGTGACTTGGGGCCAGGGGTGGAAGCAACAACACAGCGCTTCGGGAGGCGTCTCTCCCAAGGGCGGACGCGGGATGGACGGGGTGTCGGATTCGGTTTTTGTGTGACTTTATCCGGTGGGTTTGTATGAAGTGAAGGGAGTGGGGGCCTTTCATTCTCTACTTCAAGACAGGCAAACCGGTTATGTACAGGCAGCAGGCGCACACATCTCACCCGCTGCGTGTCACAAAATCCGAAGCATCTTCCGCTCCCGATGCACCATGTTCCGCATTTTCGGAAAATACTTCCGCAGTGGGCACTCCGCCTATGTCCGCGAGTGCGAGGAACTCTGGAAGGAGATCGAGTTTCTCCTCCGTGGTCATAAGCCGGATTTCAAAGGCTTGGGGGCACTCACGAGCATAGTGACCTGGTTGTTGGCATCGGAAGCAGGTGATAGTTCCGTGGCCTTTTCCGCGCATGCGGTCAACATCCATCGGGGCAGGGCCACTATTCGAAGGAGGAGGGCTATGGTTCCTAATAGGAGCAGGCGGAACAACCGTCGGAAATATTTTCCGTGTGGGAATGAATGCACTTCCAGGTTTTGGCACGGGTGGAGTAGGACGAGCGGAACTGCGTGTCATGTTCCGGGTTGTCTCCACAAAGGCCTCATTTGCTTCCCTGTTTTGGGACACCCTCCACGCAGCTTGGTACCACCCTTCCGGGTCATCGAAATCCGGAGTTCCATCCCCAAGCAGCGCGACTTGGCTCTGGAGTGTCGGACCAAGTCCTTGTCGGAATTTGATGACGATCGTCTTGTTGTTGTCATACTCCGCAAGGTCAATGAGCTCCTGGAAGCGATCAATGTAGTCATCGACCAGATCCTTGGCCTGGTACCAGCTTGTCCCCTCGAGCTTTGTAATGGCTGTGAGCTGCTCGTTTTTCGGGCAGAACTGGTCGGAAAATGTTTTCTCAAAGGCATCCCAGTCCCGGAAGTAGTTCCCCTTGCCCTTTGCTTCATGTCGGATCATCTTGTTTGCAAAACGGGCTGCGCGGTGCGACTTGAAAAAGGACAATGCCCAGTGAATCCGAGCCTGGTCGTTCGGAAAGAGGTCTCCGACAATTGCGAAGTAGATGCTGCATGTGTTGAAGAATGCGCGTCCCTTCTCCCGATCTCCGTCAAAGTCCGCCGGAGTTGCGGGTTTGACCTTTGCTAACTTCGCGGACATCCTCTCTTCCGCTGCTTCCGCTTTTCCGAAATACAGATCATCCAGCATTTCATTTCCACCACTTTGTGGAATATCTAACTTAGCCAAAATCACTTGTAAGGCTGTTTCAATCGCGTTGGTCTTCATCCGGTTCCGCGTCAATTCCTCCTCCATATGCCGAAGACAATCGTCCGAATCCATGTCGGAAGGAGAAATATGGGACGGGATTTCAGGGGTTGGGAGCTCGACTTAAGAAGAGGGGCTGTCGTACGCTGTGTGTGCGGAAGAGGTTGCGATTTCCGAGTCGCTGTCTCTGATTACGAACACACCTATGGCGAGTGCAACGCGCCGTACGACCGCCAGTCCTCTAGGGGAGAGACTTTTCTGCTGTAAGGGCAACCCTGGCTGGTTGTGGAGATCACACTACCACACAACTGACAAGGGGAAATCCAAAGTCTGTATAAATCAACAGAGTATACAAGAGAGGGGATTCTCACCTGACAAGGGGAAATCCAAAGAGAAAAGTCTAAGGACCCCCAATGTCAGCGAGTCCGTATTATACTACGCTGCGCAGCCAGGGACAACACTTGGCACCTTCCATCAACCCTGCATCCTCCTGACCTCCCTGACCCTTGATTGACCCTTGATGCCACCCATTACGCGAGTCGCTTGATTTCCGACACTGTTCCGAGAGTGGAAGTCGGAAATTGGAGTGGAACTGGCAAGGCGAACAGAACTGGTGGAAGTTCTCCCAGAAGCGGAATCATTTGCGAAAGCGGAGGCGGAGATGGAATCGGAATTGGAAGCGGAGTCGGAAATGGAGTTGGAACTGGGTGTGGTGTCAGAACTGGAAATGGAAAACAGGGTGTCCCCTGACAGTGATGGAGATAGTATCAGGATTACTTAGGCTTTGGAATAGAGATCTGTACTTAGCATACAAAGCCCCTGTCCACATGATGTTAGGATAATAGTCAGCCAGTCGTGTCATGGAATTCAAATAGAAAGTGGAGTTAAATCTGCCCTGCCTAGCATAAATGCTAGGCTTGGTGATGGGGCTGCTGTCTCTGTGCCTCTTCTGTGGGGCAGCTAATTGAGTGTGTGTACTGTGGATGATATTCTCAAATCACTCCACAGTACCCTGTGCTCCTGCGCAGTCTATTACTCTCTGCGGCGTTTGGTGGCCGCACCCTCTCGGTGCCTGTGGCCTGGCGCCTGTCGATGTCATGGCCGATGCCATCACTCGATAGGCACGCTATCCCTGCTCGACCGCACGTGGTCGATGCCCGAATTTCTGTACCTTACCCGATCTGTGGGTAAAGTAGCAAGCCGTAAATTCATGTGTTCGTCGTCTGCACCGACATCTGTCATGAGTGTCATTTCTATTTCTTTTTGATCTTTTTTCTTATTTTTCTTTCTTTATTAGGTTCTTTTGTATATAAATCATTAAAAATAGAATAATTGCGTTTATCACAACAGTGTTCAGGGTAGCTCACAGGGTAGCGTACAGGGTAGTGCACAGGGTAGTGCACAAGGTAGCACACATGGTAGTGTGTGGGATAGCATACAGGGTAGTGTACAGGGTAGTGTATGGGGTAGGATATGGGGTAGTGTCCAGGGTAGTGCACATGGTAGTGTACAGGGTAACCTACAGGGTAGTGTACAGGGTAGTGTACAGGGTAGCGTACGGGGTAGCATATGGGGTAGTATACTGGGTAGTGTACTGGGTAGTGTACAGGGTAGTGTATGGGGTAGTGTATGGGGTAGCATACAAGGTAGCCCACAGGGTACATTATAGGGTAGTGTACAGGGTAGCTCATGGGGTAGCATACCATGTAGCTTGTCACAAATATCACATATTCACACAATCCCCCCTCCTTTTCGTCTGCATCTTCACAACAATCCACCGTCCTCCCGTTAGCGCCGCGCGCACACTCTTACGATCCTTACCTGATAATCCACCAGTCCACACACGTCTACCCAATCCCACACATGCACGTCCACATAGCCCATGTCACGCCATCAGATATCGATGCCCGCGGATCCATCCCTGAGCCCGAGAGCAGCCCGAGAACGAGTGATCCACGCAGTGGCACGGTGGCTGAGCCACTACGCATGGACCTTTCCTTTTCCCATTTATCCTCCCTCACACATCACACATTTCTGATATTCCATTCCCATGTCTCCATTCCCATTCGATAGGTAGAATACACATGCGTAACAACAACCGGCACTCCAATCCCCGTAGCACATGTCTTGCACATTCACCTACCGGCGCCAGTAACATCCCTTTCGACCTAGCACACCACACACAGGGGTTAAATAGCTGTCACATGTATACTAGAACACCAGTCAATCGTACTCACTATTTTCCAAAAGATTCTCACATCTCGAAGCGCAGTTACATCTGCGACGACTCTATGAACAAGCATATACTTCTCATACACTCTCAGTCACTCGACTCTTGAACATAGCTCGATTTGGTTTCACTTGAAACTTGAATTATATTTCTACTGAACCCAAACATCTATATCCAAACATCTTATTATAGCTGACAGGGTAGTGTATGGGGTAGCGCACATGGTAGCATACAGGGTAGCATATGGGGTAGCATGGTAGTGTATGGGGTAGCCCACAGGGTACATTATAGGGTAGCGTACAGGGCAGCTCACAGGATAGCGTACCACACAGGGGGTAGCGTAAAGGCTAGTGCACAGGGTGGCACACAGGGTAGTGTATGGGGTAGTGCACATGGTAGTGTACAGGGTAGCGCATAGGGTAGCGTACAGGGTAGCGTACAGAGTAGCATACTGTTGGGTGCATATGTGCACCAGGCTCCAAACCTAACATTTCTGTTGTTATTTCTTTCGATTTCGACCTGAAACTATGCTGACATTCATTCTATGCCTTTCACAATTTTCTTTGATTTTTTCGAGGCTGTATTACTACTCCTTTTCATGTTCTGTCCAACCGACCCTTTGTGAGTGCTTGTGGACAAGTTTCCTTTTTGAGTTGCAGCTGTTCACTAACGTGTTACATTCTATGGGCGCTTAGCACGGCACACCAGTGCCTCAAGGGCGCTTAAGTGCCGGAACTTCGTATATGCGAGTGGAACAAGCCCATGCGCAGCCTCCCCTCCTCAGTGTTGACTATCACTGAGGAGGTGAGTTTAATAGTGTACTTTCATAGTATGAAACTGAAAAAACATGTAGAACATTAAATAGGTAGCATTCCTTTATATTACTCAGTGTTGACTATCACTGAGGAGAACATTAAATAGTTTACTAATCTCCTGCAAGTCCCATCATTCATATCTGGCATATAACTTCCTACTTGCCCAAACCGAGTTTCTACACTGTTATGGGCCCCGGAGAACAATCTACAAAGGTGCTAGGAGTGGAGAAGCTTGCCACAGATGGCAGTAATTGGCCATTATGGCGTGCAACCCTCCAAAGCTATTTCGAGTCAAAGAATCTATTGAGACATATAGAGGAAGTTGCTGTTAAGCCCCCTGATCCTCCAACATTCCCTATTGGCCATACTCTCACTGATGTGGAGGAGGCACAAGTGGAAAAAGCTGAGGAAAGGCTCTAACAATACCTGGCTAGAGAAGGCCAGGTGAAGACTCAGGTTATGCTCTCTGTGTCAGAGTCATTGGCTCTGATGCTTCAGAAGAACAAGACAGCGAAAGAAGTCTGGGATATGTTGGTTGTTGAAATGACCAAGAAGCCCAAGATGGTCCTCACGAATCTCCAAAGACAGCTTCGAAACATTAAATGCGCCGAAGATTGAGACTTGAGAGAACACTTGGATAAGGCCCAAGATTTATATGCTCGTCTCAATGACATGGGAGCCAAGATATCAGAATCCGAGTTCATGGACATCATACTTGCCTCATTACCACCCTCCTACGAGTTGGTGATGAATGCCGTTATTACCTCTCTTGAAGAATGCGGGAAGCCATTAGTTCCTGATGATATTATCAGGGTACTGAAGGCTCAATATGATAGGCGAAAGACTTTGTCTATTTCTCAGGAGGAACAAGTATTTGTGGGCACATCTACCAAGGCCAAGAAGGCGCAGATAACTTGCGCAAACTGTAAAAAGCCCGGACACTCTATTGAAAACTGTTGGGCTAAAGGAGGTGGAAAAGAAGGCCAGGGACTGAGACAGAAGAAGAAGGCCAAGTCGAAGAAAAAGAAAGGGAAGGCAAAAGCGAATGTAGCTGAAGAAACCTCCTCTGAAGAGAAGGATGAGAGTCCTATTGCATTTACCAACTTCGAGTGTTTGGCATTAGGCAAAGGCTCATCTGAAGCTATTGTGATCCTGGATACGGGTGCCAGTTCTCACATGACACCTCACAAGAGTTTGCTGAGGAACTACTGCCCCTTTTCACAGCGAAGGACAATTCGAGCAGCAGACAAAGGTACTTTTGATGCCTTTGGTCAAGGCTTGCTCGTATTATCCAGTAAGGCTAGTGATGAGACAGTTGAAATAACATTGAAGGACACGTTATATGCACCCAAAATCGCCTTCACCCTTGTCTCTATCGGCCGGTGCGATGATGCAGGCTACCAGACGAAGATTGCCAACCAAGAATGTCGTATATCGAATTCTACTGGGAAGCTGCTGATGAAAGCGCCGAAATTGAATGGACTATACAGACTAGATCTCCAACGACCTGTAAATGAAGCCTATCAGTGCTTATCAGCCATGGAAATTCATAAAAAGATGGGGCATATATCTCACCAGACTCTAACATATTTGCTCGATCATAACATGACTCTAGGCATTGACAAGAGCTCTATAGGTGACAAGATAACTTGCGATGCGTGTATCCAATCAAAGATGACATGCAAGTCTCTTCCAAAGGAACCCAGAGACCGAGCATCAAAATTTGGTGACCGGATTTATTCCGATGTCTGGGGACCCTCAAGACACCTCACGATCGATAAAAAGGCATATTATGTCTCTTTTATTGACGACTACTCAAGATAATCAGTAGTCTACTTGATGGCAACCAAGGGAGAAACCTGCTCGAAGTACAAGCTCTATGAAGCAATGATGCTTCGTCAGAGAAATGTGCACATTAAAGCACTGTCTCTGATCGAGGGGGTGAATATACAAGCTCAGAGTTCGAACAACATTTGGTGAAACAAGGCACGAAACATTGTTTAACGGTCCACGACACCCCAGAATCCAATGGTGTTGCAGAAGGTTTAAATCGTACTCTCGTTGAGAGAACTCGTGCCATGATATTTGAATCAAGTTTACCCAAGACTCTTTGGGGATATGCGATTCAAAATGCCAATTATATCAAGAATCGGACACATACAAGAGCTCTACCAGACAAAACTCCCTATGAGATGATTCATCAAGTGAAACCTGAACTCCGGGATATTCATACCTGGGGAGAAGAGGTGTATGTGAAGATAAAACAGGGAGACAAACTGTTACCTCGAACCAAGAAAGCCAGATGGCTAGGCTTCTCAGGACAGAGCAATGGCCATTGCATTTATTGGCCAGATTCACACAAGGTCTCGGTGGAGAGAAATGTTCTATTCATCGAAGGGACTAAACCAGAGGTAGTCCCAATCATTTCCACCGAAGAGCCTGCCCTATCTATGCCCAGACAGGCCAAACCGCTACCATCAGTGGCACCAGCGCTTAAGCCAGCGCCTATTTTGACTGAAGAAGGCGAAGTCGAAAGAATTATAGAAGTCGCTCCAGAGGAAAAGCTTGAAGAGCTGCAACCTGATCAAAGGGTTATTGAGAGAGTCCCAGAAACTCAATTACCCAGGAGAAGCGAAAGGATTCGCCTCCAACAAGTGCAGCCAACCTCACGTGGTCCCATTACTAGATCTCAATCTAGTAAACAAGCCAGCGAGTATGTAACTACGCTAGCTTATGAGGACCATTATGGGGATATTCGAGATGTTCTCGAACAAGATTCAACCTCTGAAGGCAGCAGCATCAATACCAATGATTATGCTGTCAGCGTGACATCTACCACTGATGAGGACTATATTGCAGCGGTACATAATCTAAATCTCATTGAACCAGCGAATGCAGATGAAGCATTAAATGACCCAATATGGAAGGAGTCGATGGATAAAGAGTATAATGCTCTAATCGACAAGGATGTATGGGAAGTAGTCAAACCACCATCAGACGCCAATATTGTAGGTAACCGATGGGTTTCCTCTGGAAACGTGATCCTCAAGGAAATCCCATCACACCTAAATCACGGATGGTCGCCCAAGGCTTCACACAAAGCTTTGGAGTTGATTATGATGAAACCTACTCTCCTGTTGCACGACTCAGCTCCTTACGGGTCATATGCGCAATTGCAGCCAGAAACGATTGGCCTATACATCAAATGGACGTAGATTATGCTTATCTCAATGCGACACTTCCCGAACCTATCTATATGAAGCAGCCGTATGGATATGAGAGTGAGAATACAGACGAGGTGCTCCTTCTCAAGAAAGCCCTATATGGGCTAAAGCAATCTGGAAGGGAATGGTATAAATGTCTAAGCAGCGAATTTATGAAGCTAGGATTCACAAAATCAGCTTCTGATGCGGCTGTGTTTTATAGATGAGATGCCAGAGGCCATGCGATCATTGCAACAGCAGTTGATGACCTGACCATCACTGCTGAAAACCAATCGACTCTCGATGGAGTAAAAGATAGTCTCAAACAGGTCTTTAGTATGAAAGATCTGGGCGAGATACACTGGTTACTCAATCTTAAAATCGAGAGAGACTGGGAAAACAAGACGATATCGATTTCTCAACCTGCATACATTGAGAAAATCCTCAAGCGCTTCAATCTAGAAGACACCAAACCATGTCGTACACCTCTGGACCCGAATCTAAAGCTATCAAAAGACCAATGCCCTCAAACTGAGCAAGGAAAGAATGCCATGGCGAAGATGCCATATAGGCAAGCAATCGGATCACTCATGTGGGCAGCAGTAGCCACTTGACCAGACATTGCATTTGCAGTGTCACTACTATCTCAATTCCTCGAAAATCCAGGTGGCACACATTGGACTGCAGTCAAACGAGTCTTTAAATATTTGAAGACTACGAAAGACTACAAGTTAACACTTGAAAAGAATCGAGAAGGACTGGTTGGTTATGCAGATGCTGATTGGGCTTTGCAAGAGCATAGGCATTCTTATTCGGCTTATGTCTTTCAGATTGATGGAGGGACTGTATCATGGAGTTTCCAGAAGCAATCCATTGTAGCCCTCTCATCAACTGAAGCCGAATTCATTGCCTTAACTCATGCGAGCAAAGAGGCTCTATGGATGCACCATCTCATCTCTGAAATATTCCAACCACTGAATTCACCAGTCAAAATCTTTTCAGACAATCAGTCTGCCATTACGATTGCCTATGGCAATCAACAACATGCTAGAACGAAGCATTTCGATATTCGTTTGTATTTCATTCGAGATACAATCGAAAATCAAGAAGTCACAATTGAATATTTGCCAACAGACCAAAATGTTGGCAGATATCCTCACAAAAGGGTTACAAAATCCACGGGTCAAAATTCTCAACGAAAAACTCAGTATATATTAGGTTTGAGGGGGCGTGTTGGGTGCATATTGTTGGGTGCATTTATGCTCCTGCACCAAAATCAAGCATAATATGTTCAATTTATTGTGTGGTGTTTCCAATTGTTTCTCACATTGTTCTTGTACCATGTATCCACTTCTCTGCTTATTTTCTAAATTTTCCAGTCACTCCCTATCTCTCCATTCCACTTTGTTATTTCTATTTTCACAGGCGGCTGCACCCAGCGGAGTTTGAAATGACTTCGACGCGCGAGCTCTTGAGCGCTAAAGGGCCGGGTGCACGTATATGCCTTCTGAGACAGGATAGTGCTCCTCTCTCAGTGACAATAAATTCACTGAGAGAGGCGAGTAGTATCTTTCATATTTACATAGCATGTTGACTGAAAATCATGTAGTGTATTTGATTCTAGGTACTGTATTAATATATCAGTGACAATAAATTCACTGAGAGAGTGTATTTGATTCTAGCTTTCTAAGAACTCTACCGAACCTTCCCTGCCATAGCCCCTAGTTGCTAACACATATGTGCACCAGGCTCCAAACCTAACATTTCTGTTGTTATTTCTTTCGATTTCGACCTGAAACTATGCTGACATTCATTCTATGCCTTTCACAATTTTCTTTGATTTTTTCGAGGCTGTATTACTACTCCTTTTCATGTTCTGTCCAACCGACCCTTTGTGAGTGCTTGTGGACAAGTTTCCTTTTTGAGCTGCGGCTGTTCACTAACGTGTTACGTTCTATGGGCGCTTAGCACGGCACACCAGTGCCTCAAGGGCGCTTAAGTGCCGGAACTTCGTATATGCGAGTGAAACAAGCCCATGCGCAGCCTCCCCTCCTCAGTGTTGACTATCACTGAGGAGGTGAGTTTAATAGTGTACTTTCATAGTATGAAACTGAAAAAACATGTAGAACATTAAATAGGTAGCATTCCTTTATATTACTCAGTGTTGACTATCACTGAGGAGAACATTAAATAGTTTACTAATCTCCTGCAAGTCCCATCATTCATATCTGGCATATAACTTCCTACTTGCCCAAACCGAGTTTCTACACATACAGGGTAGCATATGGGGTAGCATACAAGGTAGCCCACAGGGTAGTGTCTGGTAGCACACATGATAGCATACCTGGTGGCATACAGTGTAGTGCATGAGGTAGCCCACAGGGTACATTATAGGGTAGCGTACAGGGTAGCTCAGGGGGTAGTGTACCGTGTAGCCGACAGGGTAGTGTATGGGGTAGCGCACATGGTAGCTTACAGCGTAGCGTATGGGGTAGCATGGTAGTGTGTGGGGTAGCCTGTTATGATAGACACAATTACTCTATTCCAAGTCATCTATGTACAAAGAAGCATCAGGACCTACATCTGTTTAGAAAAAGCTTGAAAGAATACACTAGGAACTTACCTTTGTGTATGTATTTAAAAATATATTGAAATAAATGACCTGTACTTGCAGCTTCAAAGTTGATGTGGCATTGATATTTCCGGATTAATGGAAGGCAATGAGGAACCACCATCTCATCTCCAGGCATACGATGTCGATACAATACCCGGCCTTCATCATCAAAGGTTGTATTTTCCTGAAGTTGGCGTGGATAGTTGAACCTGCAAGTGCGAAGTCCATTATTTTCACACTGACAGTAACGTGATGCAGGCCAGTTGCGAGGAGGATGATGGTGAAGCATATGAGTTCTAATGAGAGCAGCATCTTCATCATTAGAGGGAATTTCTGCGGAAATGACTTTGTTGATGTCATCAGGTGTGATGCACTCGGATTGAAATTTGATGAGAATGTGACAATGGGGTAACCCGCGTTTTTGAAACTCAATGCAGTATATCAAATATAATCGCCGACCTGCATTTGGAAACATCGATGATAATGTTGACAGAAAGTGACCCAATTTCCGCTTGAATACTCGACAAAATATTAAAGGTGCATCTTCAAATCCTTGCCCGGGATGCAACTGCTGAGATATTTCAGGCCATTGAGGATTGCATGTCATAGTGATAAAGAATGTAGGCGGTCCATATGTCGCAGCTAGGGCAAGAGCATCTGCAATCTGTTCGGAGGCCCATTTTCTTGAACCAAGAAAAGATGCAGGTAAGTGGATGTTATTAGTAGATGAACCCCGATCTTGAGAGGCTTTTTGTTGATTGTGACGGATGTAGTTCAGTCTACATTCTAGGTCGCAAGTGAACATATCGACAATATATTCATTGCATAGACGGCCAAAGAGTTGAAACCGAGGTTCACGAAGGAGTGTGCCATGGTAGTACCACATCTGTGTAGAGACTCTCTCTGTGTCAGCATCAGATGCAGAAACACCCAAGCCTTCATTTACACCCCAGCCTAGAGTGCCATGTGGGAAAAACAGGGGATATACCAATGGTTCCCAGAGACGGCTAATGGTGGGGATAGATTGATTATGTCCATCGGTCTTGGCAACTGTGAGAGACCGTGAATGGACATCAGATTGGGTAGTGTTGCGAAAAGACATAATAGCAGCAATCTAAACGGCTGTAAGTATAAGCATGACGTGTGTCTTAGAAGCTATCACCTCATTTGAAGGCGATGATTCTTTGAGGATGATGGATGCTTCAGGATAAATAGATGGTTGAATGGACGACAGTTGGCGCAATGCATGAACAAACGGATTAACCCGTAGCAATGCATCACGCATTGCAATCGTCCAGACGCATGGTAATGAATGAAACCAATTTTGATGAGGGGCTTGAGAGGCTAGAAAGCCATCGTATAATAACCATCGTATAGCGGAGTTCTGATGTTTTGGTCGTAGGCGGTGATAAAGTCGACCTTGAACAGAGAAAAAACCTGGAGGTCCATGTAGTCCAGGGAAGTCTGATGTAGATTCCAAAGAAGCAAAAGAGTAGATCAAGTTTAAAACACGCGATGAAGATGAAATGTTGGGGTCATGGGTGAATACATTGAACTCTTCAGGCAACGGAGGAAGTGGCTTAATGTCATGTAGTCGTTTTCCTCGATCGCCACAACAAAACCCTGCTCGTTCACCTGTCAAAAGGACTAAGTGACAATAAGGGCATTCATGTATCCGTCCTTGACGGTTTTGCCCCCATACAAAACTGGGTGATGAGATATTGCCTATAGCCCATGTGATTGTAGAAGAGAAAGCCATGTTATTGTAGATAGGAGTTGGATGTGACCAGATTAAAGAGATTGTTTGTTGTAGTTATGGACAATCACCCCGTGTTAATCGGGATCTGTGAAGAATAGATGTAAACGTGTAATGAATCTCCCCTCGACGAAGAAGAACACGTGAAGCTGTATGAAAAGGTCAGGTAAACCTCATTGGCTGAAAGAAGACGTACATGAATGGGTCCTCTCCGTTGGAATTCCACATATATTTCAAAGGTCATGAAGACGTTAAGATTGCGAACTGCTAACGGGAACATGATCATTATATAAAATCTCGACACGGCCCATGTCGATTACTCATCTAAGAATGCCGTACAGGCGAATGACTCAGCGGACCATCTGAATGATAAGGTTCATCAACTAAAACTTGCCGGAGATCGCGCCCCTATCTTGGGATGAGACAACGTCGTCACTCCGATAAAGTCCGAGGGTAAGGATGTGATGTCTTAAAGAAAGGGTTGCAGTTTATACGGCATTGTCTCAGCATTAGTAACCGGACACGGCCCCGTGTAATCTTCGCGTCCTACGGGAGAAGTTATTGGTTTTACGCGTCATCGCCCTCTTTCTAACCCAAGCCGGTCCATCCGGCACAGCAAATTAGAAAACCCCTGCATACCTATGTGAGCTCTGGCGGAGGCTTGGATTTAAACCTGCTCTGTCTAACTCACTGTGAAGGTCCGCAGGAAGAGGTTGTTATGACTTTGCTGGATACCTTGAAAAGATTGTGCACGAATTGGAGCGGTTCGCCGACGGCTTCCACTACGGTTATAGCACTGAGGTAGGAATAAGCACGCTTCTGCAATGTGTGTGTACGACCCCATAGGCCTCTGATGCTCACTTGCTGAGTGGACCCATCATAGCCTGATACAGTGGCAGCATCGCGCATATACCGATATGCCGTCTCAACAGTACATCGCCTGGCATCTGACTGTTCGCACCCTGTTGCATTGGATCGTCTGTTCCTCCGAGTCTCGGGAGTTGTCCCGTTGTGTCCTGTACCCCGAAGTATCACACATGTATCTCTCCGATCCCACCCTCACAGTCACGCGAAGTTGCCTCCCCCGTGCACAATCTCTCCCCTCGCGCTCTTGGGTCTCAACAGTGGATCATATCGCCGCGGTCTCGCCATGCCTAACCACCACTCCTAGTTCCATTTGCATGCCCTCGCCACGTGTCCTTGAGAACCCAAATAGCTGCCCGACCCTGGTGAGTCCTGATTCATATCGTGTCACTTATTCACAGGAGATGTTTTGAAAAATATGGGCATGAAACATACCATCCATCTCCACGCGCGCACTCGCTAATGCCGACTCCACAATATCCACGGTGATTATATCAAGAGGTTCATCTATTCCAGAGGATATCAAGGGACTGGCGCTTTCCACGTCTAACGTCGGCCAAAGCAAAATATTTCCAATGCAATCTACCTCAGCGCGATAGTTGGGGTGTACTGGGTTACAGATAACAGTTATCGGCCGAGTTGTAGACGGAAGAAACGACATATCATACCTAGAGTGTTTGAATCCATTTCAGTAATAATACTGCGTTGATATCGTTGGTTTCAGTCAGTCTTGAAGGTAGCCTGTTCGAGCTGTAAAAATGCTCACCAAGGACCATCCAAACTATCCCCGGCCTTAAGTCCTTCACGTTTCCATAATTTGACATTTTCATAGGTTTCTCCATCCAGGTATATGCGAGTACTACCCACGAGCGCAGCCTGACTGGGAGTCCCGGTACCACTTTCAAGCTGGGGCATGACGGAGTAAGAGTTCAGCTCTTCGCATTTCACTCGTACGTTCACGATTTCAATAGGGAGATCAAGTGTGAACGTGAACTGAAACTTATCAGATGCAGTAAATTGGTGTTGAAGATAACCGAGTCCAGCCGCGGATAGGTCCGATATGTTGAATGAGATAGGTAAATTGAGCGACTGGCCGCTGTACCTAAGGTCTGCCTCATACATGCAGACCTGTGATGTAGCCGGTATTCCTTGCGACTTGAGAATATTGCAAACTTTATCTTTGAGTGCTGAAGAAGTGGGGGGTAAATCATAAATTATTTGATGACAACCTTAATGATACCTTTGAAAACTTGACAGCAATTTTCAGATGACAGCCGCCGTCGTCATCTTCTCCAGCCGCATCAGGGATCGTGAAATTGCCTGGGTGTGGGCTGTTTGATAGGTGACATTCTTTGGTTTTCACACGCCGTATCTGTTTCATAGGTATTTTGCCTTATACGTTTGCCTGATGGCTTGTATTCAGTGGGAAAAGCAACTTGTGTGTAGTTTAATTTCAACCAGAATGTAAGCCAAAAACCACGACGTCAGACTTTCAACGGCTACCGGGGGGCCAGAACCACGCATTCGTCCGTGATTATCTTACCAGAAACCAGTGGCCTTCGACTCAGAACAACTCGCTGGCGCCACTGATATTCCATGATAGGTGAATCCCAAACCATTAGTAATGTCACCTGTAACCATCAGTCAATGCACTGAGGTGTAGGTGTCATCCAGGCTATCACATCCTCCTGGTCAGTTCTTTCCACATAAATGTGCTGAGAATACACACGCATGCCATCCTCAAGAAGTATCACAGACAATAATAAATTTACAAATCTGCAGAGAATACACGTGGATGTCAAAAAATACATGTAAACACTAAGACAAAATATGTTAAGGCATCTACGTCGCACGACGGTTACCACTCCTAGTCGTCAAATTGGAGGAATCATCAGCCACAGATGCCATAGTTTCCTTTGAGGGGCTGTACGTGGCAGGCAGGCTGGTGTCATCCCTCTGATTGACATCATCTGCCCTATATTCATCAACAGCTGCAGCTGCGAATTTCCTGCGACGGCGACTGCCTTTATCACCCCTGTCTGGACCACCTCCCCCCCTCCCAGCAATTGTTCCAGACCCAAGGCTCAAAGCAACATGATCCACAACAATGGACAGGTTCCCCTGCTCATTAACATCCTTCAGCAACCCATACACATAAATCACAGTGTTTATGTTAGGAGCGGGGGTGCGACTCCAACGAACGGAGTTGCCATCATAAATACAACTGGTCACCCAAAAGTGAACACTGACAGCACAAAAAAAAAAAACAGATAAGACACGAACCCCAACATGAACGACTTTGTGCCATCTCGAACATAGGCAGAGACAGCCAAGTTAAAAAAGCGCGTCTTAGAATCTGCTCCATACTCCGCATTATTGATCACAGCCCCCACCCCCCAAATGGCCATAACCGAGACGATCACCTCTGCAGCGTAGGGTAAGTATAGGACGGTGTGTGACAGAGAGAACGCACCCCACGCATATGGGTGCCAGCGCTGGAAAACCCGCCTGGCGATAATACGGAAGCAAGTGTGGACGTGCTCGCGGGGGACAGTAGGGGCAGACATGCGTGAGCAGGTGAGGCGAGGGGTGAGTTGCGCAGGGTGTGCTGGGTGCGTACCTCTCCGGATATGCGGTGCGCAGCCTCGACGTTCCCCTCCACCATCCAGTCCACGACGAGCGGCCCCAGGGTGAGGGCCAAATCGAGGACGGACGTACGCACGGTGGAGGTCGGCGAGGGTGTGGGGGATGCGCAGCTGGGCGAAGATGGGAGCGCGCGGCTTGCTGCGGCGAGTGTGCGCGGGTGGCAAGGAAGAGATGGGGCGCATTTGATGGGGGGCGGAGGGTGACGTGGAGCGGGTGCGTGCGTTGGAGGAGATAATAGAATGTCAAAGGATGAAAGGAGCGGAGATCGGGTACTGCATCCAGGGATCGAGGCATAGAGATGAGGAGCGATGGGGACCGTATGATCGGGTACTGCAGCCAGGGATGGAGGCATACAGAAGAGAAGCTCAAGTTTCCCCCTTTGAACAGTGTTCAGTAACGTCGGACGTACGGTAAACGTACTTTACTCAACCAGTGACAGGCCAAGCCCAGACACACATCAACGCCAACAACTGCGCGTGGCATTGCGCAGCATCTACAATGGCCCACCGTGTCGCGTCCGTCATGGACGGAGGCCAGTGTGGGCATGCTCGCGGGGGGACTGTAGGGGCAAACATGCATGAGCGGGTGAGGGGAGGGGTGAGTTGCGCTGGGTGCACTGGGTGCGCTGGGTGCGTACCTCTCCGGATATGCGGTGCGCAGCCTCGACGTTCCCCTCGACCATCCAGTCCACGACATGCGGCCCCAGGGTAAGGGCCAAATCGAAGACAGACGTACGCGCAGCAGAGGTCGGCGAGGGTGTGGGGGATGCGCAGCTGAGCGGGGATGGGAGCGCGCAGCTTGGTGCGGCGGGTGTGCGTGGGTGGTGAGGAGGAGACGGGGCACGTTTGACGGGGGCGGAGGGTGATGTGGAGCGGGTGCGTGCATTGGAGGACATAATAGAATGTCAAAGGATGAAAGGAGCAGAGATAAAAGCCCGGGTACTGCATCCAGGGATGGAGACATAGAGAAGAGAAGCGATGGGGACTGTATTAGCTGCATCACGCGGCCATGTTGCGAAACAGAGTAGCTGCATTGCAGTAGCGAGTGTGTTGCCGAGGAATATCATGATCACAGCCCCCATGCAACTGATGAACATGACATGCGCAATTGCGATGTGGTTGAGGGAGGAGGATCGTTCAGGATGCAGTGCAGGTCGCAGCTGGAGAGCTTCTCGATCCAATGAAATTGCCTCCTCCAGGTCTTCGCGTGGACCGTACATCGTGCCACCCTTTAAGACATTCCAAACATTAGGGTCTCCCTTAGACACACCGCAGCAAACTGTATGCACCTAGTAACCTCGTCCACAAATACACCCAAACTTTCGGTGATGCTGTTCACAGTTTCGTAGGCATTATAATTCAGCTTTCATGCACATGTCATGTGTTGACGGATAGTCTAGAATCTGTTAGATAGTCGTGTTCTTCGTGTTCACCGTTCTTCAAGTCATGCTGTGCATGTTGACACGTCCTGTTGTATGCGGTCATTGCCGTTTATTGGTAACGTTCGTACTCTGCCAGTCCCCGTCAGCTACCCTCGCCCTGGCCGGACTCACCTGGATGGTCATGGAAGCCTCACAGGTCAAGGAGTGCTTAGCAGCAGCTAAAACTGTAAGAACACAGGTAGTTCGATATATTCATGTGAGTGTTTTCCCCACTGAGATTTATCGCATTCCTTACCTTGTAGAAGACGAAGAGCTTATTGGAACTCTTCTCGAGTCCAATGAGCGCATCATTCAAGCGTTGAGTAGTGTACTCTTGGGAAAGAGGAGGGGCACAGGAGGCTGATGAAAGAGGAGGGCGGGTAGGCGCACACAGGGGAAGGGCACCGGCAGCAAAAATTACGTCATCCCGAAGGATGAAAAAGGTGGTGGACCTCCCGCGGTCCTCCCACGATTTGCACCAAGCCTTTTTCACTACCTCTGAACCGTCCCGACGCGGCCAAGTCAAATAGTCGCGGTCTGCTACATGGCAGCTGTGTATCATGTGCAGCCTCTCTATAGCACACCGCGTCTGTTCGACTTGGCTGTGTTGGGCCGGTTCCGACACGGAGGCTCTAAAATGGGAGAAGCCGTTATGTTCGTACAGAAGATACCCATGTTGACTCTGATGGGTCGACTCGCAGGTAGTTATTACACGACGATACAATAGTGGCGCTGGAAAAAAAAATATAAACTTCATCATGACAGCGGATGTCTATGCTTCCCCTCCGCCCTCGTTTTCTGTTTTTGTCTTGTGGATTTTATGTCTGACCTGGACCGAGGACTCATATAAACCGTTCTCCTAATGATTATTTATTCTCTCTTATTTTTCGTATACTGGACGACACATATGTCTAGATCCAGTGCACCGGTTCGTAAGGACAACCCCTGCACATTCTGACATTGGTCTTCAAAGATCTCCACTGTCGTATTATTTGGTGCCTTCCACTCACAAAGCTCACGTTCGAAGCTGTCGATCCAAAAGTCTTCCAACGGTACATCCAGAATCACAGGGTCGACGTGAACTGATTTATCGATCACTCCCAAGCGACGCAGCTTGCGTGTCTTGGAGCTGAAATTTGTACAAACGAACGAAACGTTTTAGCTTCCTGGACTGAAAGGGTAAATGAGCGTTGAGCAGCATGAATTATGGCGAGGTATACCACGCTAGCAGCAGTGTTAAGTGGTCGCTGCAAGCAAAAATATAAACACTACTCACTACGTCTGACCTGGAATAAATCGACACAATTTAGAGTTAGCTACCTCTTCCTGCTTGCGCTGCACGGATTTGGGTCTACACGAACGAGACCCTCTTGTGAACTGACCGCAATTAAAGTCCCTGACTGAGAATAAATCTGTAGTAAAGAAGGGAGTGCATTAAACGGGGGGAGATAACTGGGGAATGGTTATGAACCCACTCGCACAAATGCAACCGCCCCCTTACCATAGACACTGACTGGCGACGTCATCTGTACGTGACTGCTGCGAGAGGCGAAAGGAGAAACACAAAGAAGATACCACAATGAGTAGCCACTCAGAGCAGTCAATATCCTTCCTATATTGGAAAATAGAGTGATGTAAAGAGCTTGACATGGTTAGTCGACCGCTTACCTCCCTCTTCCTGGGTCACGTGAGAGAGAGACAAACGGTGAAGGCTGGTCATGAGTCAACGTTGGCAATAACGATGAACCAAGAGCTCGGCTGAAATGAAGAAGCTACGGTGAGACAAACGGTGACGATGCGCGGAAAGGTTTCACGGCAAAAATGATGAAGCGACAGTGAGACAAATGGACCTGTAGCTCAAAAAGGTTTAATGACAAAAAAGAAGAACGAAGAGTGAGACAAATGGAGCCGATGCTCCCAAAAAAAAACAGAGAAAGCCCAGACAAACAGGGGCAAAGGAGCACAAACTTTCACACGTCGTATGCTTAATAGAAGAGTAATAGAAAATCGTCATGACATGGGCAGATCAATACATGTTCACTGATGCTGAGGGGGCTGTTGGTTTATATGATACTTCCTGTAGGGTTGGCCAAGACCTCAGATAAACCAGAAATTCATCATAACCGCAGGAGATCAATACATGTTCACCAATGACAATACTGGGCACAAGCCAAGGGTCGAGACAGAGGGCTTAACTTCAACTTGGTAGGTTGCGCCCACGCAGTCGGCCGCCCTAATTTCGGTAATCAGGTTCAGCTCCAACCTGAGGTCCAGGAATAGCCATCAAACAGAGGAGAACAGATACCAAGTTGATATCTGATCTGAGGAATTAGTGTACATGAGGGTATTGGATACTTGCTCCATTTCCTACTTCTGCTTGTATCTGTTACGATGATGCTATTCCAAATTCCGATACTCAGTTCCACTTCCTTTCCAACATTCCGATATGCCCAATAGTCCCACCCCTTGTTATATCTTTTCTCCATTCGACTCTATTACACAGACACTTCAGACTCGACTTGGAGCACAGCAAGACCATATGCTTATGTCCAGCTCTTGATATGAGGCTCTAGCTACTTGTATAAACCCCACTCAGGCATGCACTTTAATCATAAAGGCAGGTATCTATTCAGTGTGAAGTGGGATCTATTGCATCCCCCATGTCCTCACGCCCAAACATCCATTCAGCATGCCCCCTCATCCCTCTTGCTCACGGTTCGTCCAGCAATGTGAGGCCCTTGGAGGCCATTTGCCGTCCCCTCTTCTCCTTGTACAACATCAATGCCACCTGTACAGTAAAACCATAGTTAAAGTCACTCATTTGTCTCAGCTGTGCCTCAAAACCATCCAACCAACCATTGAGCTGCTCTGCAGCCTCTGCATTAAATGCCCGCGCCATCTGGGTGTGTCCAGTGGTTGGATCAGTCGTCTGAAAAAGGAGGTATGGCTGGGGACCATTACGTGGGCTTGGATTGCAGCATGTCCAACACAGCAAGTTGGCCGGCTGGTGGTTGATGTAGTGCCATGCATCAACTATAAAATATATGCTGTCCAGCCAGGGTTCATCAATGTTCTGCCGTGCCATGTGACGCAACAGACTGCATGCATTATCATAACACATGAAAGCTGGGTGGCTGGATGGGATAGGGAACATCGCTGAAATGAAACTGTGCACCTGCAAGGCACGGACGGTTGTCAGCTCCATAGTGCCATGGTGTGCGACCAGGGGTCAATTGTGCACCTGAGGGGTACTCTCACTCCCACAGCATTTGCCAAATCCTATGGGCACACCACAAGCCCATTGGAGTGTCTGCAGGCAATAAATGTGTCGTGCCTGGAATGTATGGCCCAAATCCAGGTTGGCCACTGGGTCGCCAGGCGGCACTTCCACCCCTTGAGGCTGCACCTGCCCCGGGGCCGGTGCACCCTCACGAGGCAGACCCTTGTCTGCCTGTGTGCCACTTTGTGGGCCCATAGGCCCTGGGCCCGGGGGCGGAAACTGGTGGGTGTGCAACCCTCGGTGCACTCCCAGGAAAGACTCCCGGGAGAACTGGCCACACCATCGATGATAAACGCGAATGTGGGCGGCATTGTCACATGTCATGGCTTCCTTGTGCACACATGCTACCTCACATCCATCCACACCACATATCCTCGCAAGGGTGATGTGGGCCTCACAGAATCGTCCATGCCGATAGTTCACAAGGGCACCCTGGCAATCCTTAACAGTGCAGATCTATACCGTTCAGGTTCGTCGGGGACAAGCAGGATGTAAGCATCACCGCACACCAATGGCTGACAGCACTCACCCGGTGGACCATAGTCTTGCTGTCCATTACAGCCATGTGCACCCAACCGCAGGTGGCTCCGGGCCCTGGGTCCGCCTGCACAGGCAACCTAGTCCGGCTCAGATGTATGCCCTCCTCTGGCATGTCATCTGCGCTCGCTCTTGCATTCTGCAGAATCCCCTCACCAGTCACACCAAAAGGCCATGGAGTGTGCAGAGGACATACCGCTGGAAGGGCCCCATCATGATCGTCAGCCATGGATGCCACTCCTGCCGCTGCAAGTGCGTCCGGGTCCTCAAAGTCACTGAAATATGTTTTGCGGTGTGTGCATTCTTGACATGTATGCTCCTTGGTGCCCCCACTAACCCCTGGTTGCACGACCTGAGATGTTCCAGGATGTGCACAATGAGCTCTTCGGGTCTCAATTACACCTCATGCTGGAAAGTAGCCCACATGCTGTGGGTCATGAGCAGCCGGCATGCAAAGTGCTCAACATACATCTTTTGCATTTCCTCACCTGCCACACATCGTTCATCACATGTGATCCAAGGCCTGTGCACACTAGACTCACCTCTGCCAATCACATGGTTCACAAATCCACAGAAACCCAACCATGACGTGTGGAACTGCATCATGGCCATCTCCTGCAGGTGAGCAAGTGTACAGTGCACCCACACCCCCTTGCGTGAGACATGCAAGTACTCAGTTTCACATTCCAGCACCTGAAACTGTCCATGTGCCTCATTGCGCCTCATGATGTGATTGGGAAAAAGATGCACAGTGCACATAGCACATTGAGTGGTCACCAAGAACGCCAGCTTCAGTTCAAATCTGCGAGTGATCAGGCTGACCTTGACTATTGGGTCTAGCTTAAAAAGTGGCCAGTGAGGGAGACAAAAGGGGCAGTCCCGATACTGGATGCACAATGTGGTGGGCAGCTCCCATATCAAGCTAGATGGCGCCCAGTCTCCCTGTGGCCCTGGCTCCCTGGGCAGCAATAAATTGAAAGGATTTGGGAGGTCCTGGGCCAGCCTATTACCTAAAGCCTCAGGAGGGGCCTCTACCTCACCATCCCCATCCAACTCCTGGGTCAGAGATGCCTGGATGACCTCCCTGATCTCAGAAGACCATGCTGACTCCCCCATGTGAAATCTGTGTTGATTGGCTGCCAGAGCCACGACTGGATGCATGGCCACCATAGTTCCCAAGGTCACTGCCACCCGCTCTAGACCCAACACTCCCAGCACATAGTTGTTCAGCATGAGCAAGACGTCTCGCACGCGCATGAGCATTCTGAGTGAGTGTGACTGTGTGTCATTTCACCGTGACTCATGACGTGGCCCTTTGTCACATGCCCCGCCGCGTGCGCATCGAGGAGCCCCATCTCCTGGGGGCCTTTTCGACCCGCCGATTCGGTTGCAGTCTTGGGCTCTCCTCTCTTACCAGCATGCTGCGTGCAGGTACAAGATGTGCCTGCTCACGCCCTGGGCACCATGCATGCACATCTCCAACATCGCCCTTTGCATGATCGTGCTGACTGTCCTGCCGTACCTCCGGCACTCCTGGTGGGGCAATGGCGAGATCACGTTCCAGAGGCAGCGTTGGTGAGCTCTGGAAGGGGCACGCTGCATTTGGGTTCAAAAGACGGTATGTCGACTTGTTGCTCTCCAGGTCATTTTTCTGGTGTTCCAGTCACTTGCAGTCAACCTTTCATTGCCTTCAGTAGATCAACTAATGATGACCATGTGTTAAAATAAGAGAGACGCAAGTAAGAACGATGCAAGAGTGTATATGGAGCATTTGTCCTGTGAGCTCGTTGGGGCAAACAGATAGTTACATACATGAAAAGTAAAGAGTCAGTAGAAAGTTGGATGCGTGGTTTGTTTGCGTCTTAGTCAGGATTATGTAAAACGCAAACACCCCCACAACCACCCACGCACCCATCTTTATACTATTGATGTGTGGGAACCGGCCAGCGGTTCCCATCGCATCTTACTCTTACCTGTCACTACATAGCATTCAGAATACCACTCATTGGTTAAGTTCTGCAGTGCCCTTGTGATACAAGGTCCTAAGATCGACATCTTTACACCTTTTTGAACTATCCTGGGGTTGATCGCCACGCGACCAACCGATAGTGGATTCGAAGCAATCTTGAAAAAGATCGCTGCATCGACGACTAAACATCATTGAGACCCTCCAGTAGACCCTCTACTGTCGGCTGCAAGCAATGATTCCATGCAGTCGAAGACGGACACGAGCGACGAGCTCAAGGTCCACACCCCAGGCACAGCCCAGCGACACGACGGCTGACGCTACCCTGGACCAAGAGTCCAGGACGATAGAAGACGGAGAGATCGTAGATCTCACCGCCCTCGTCCCCCCAGTAGAGGATGAGGAAAACCCCAACCACATCTCGTCGAGCGTGGCCGAGGAAGAGACGACGCCGGGCAATGAGCCGGCACCGCCCCCCCATTCCTCTCTGCCCAGAGACAAAGGAAAGGGCAGAGAAGTCTCGCCGTCATCAGACGGTAGAGCAACAACATCGAGGCGGGCACAAAGCCATGACTCGAACCGGCGCTCACGAAGTAGAGCAGCGACAATCATCCCTGAAGGGGGACGACGGCAAAAAAGACGAGCCCTAGACGGTGGTCAGGGCTTGGAATACTCGAGCTCCAGTCACAAGAGCTCGAGGGCTCACGCCATCGACCACGAGACGGCAGAGGCCCTGAACAAACAGGTGCAGGCTGCGCTGCACCGAAGCATGCTGACACGCCACAAGCACGATCAGCTGGCATCCCAGCTTGACAACGCCACCGCCACGCTAATAGCAATCAGCAAGGAACTCCACCAGGCGGAGGAGATCAGGCTGCAAGACGCAGCCACGCTGGAGGACATCCAGAAAGCCCTCCGCCCACGCGGGGAATGTGACACAACACGTCCAAGCTCCGCAGTCACAACGCGGAAGACCCGCGCCGAAAGGAGTGGCAGCGAATGCCCCGCCAGCCGTCCCGGTCGAACAGGACGTAAGTTTCAGGAACGAACCTCAAGAGCAACCGGCTGCCCCAATGGACAGCCATAAGATGATCCAACAGATCGTTAGGGAACAGGTCGCCTCAGAGCCTGACTCTGAAATGATGACCGAGAGCTTAGAGCTCGAAGTCGCACACTGGCAGCGTAAAGAAGCCGCAGCTGCATGCCGCCACATGCGGGCACTCGAGCTACTAGCGAAGAACGCTGAAGAGACAGTGGCCCACAGCCACACCGCTCAGCTGCCCAACAAGCAGCTCATGCGAGCCGTACAGGACGCACGGCAGGCACGCGCAGCCTACAACAGCAGGCTGCAGATCTGCAACGCGGGACTGACCGGGGACACCAGGCACAAAACGCCCCTGGAACCGAGAGCACAAAATGCTCCCGAGCCCAATCCGGGCCCGGGGCCCGTCAGGGCATACAACAGCCTGCCCCGTATGGCGTCACAGCCACGGAAGTGATCCATGGCCCCAACGGAAGGCCAGGGAATCCCTGACCAGGCCGACGTCGTACCAATGGAGCCGTACGACAGGATCACATGGATGATCTGCATGGCATTAGCAGATGCCGCGGACACAGACCCGGAGAAGTCTGTGCTAGCGAAAGCCGGCGTGAAATTGGCTCACCCCAAGCCATATGCCGGGGGATCTGACCTCGAAGAGTTTGAAATATTTGTGGCAGCCATCCTACGATGGCTGAAAATGAATTGCCTCCTAGGGCCAACCAGCATAGACATGCAGGTCGGCTACGTGGGCACTCGCCTCACGGGCGAAGCCCAGGAGTGGTTCCTTCGAAACGTAGAATGCTTCGATTGCCAGGTCTGCAGCTGGACACTGGAAACTGTGATGCAAGGCCTTCAAAAAGGTTCCTGCACACACTGACGTACCATCACGCATCGAATAAATTCGACGCGGTCATACAGGGCATGAAAACCGTTCAGGAAATGCTGAACGAGCTCACGAAATACATGGCACGTATGATAGCTGTCAGCCGCCAGACGATTACACGTTCCGGAGACGGTTCGTGTTGGCGCTGCGCGAAACGCTGCGCAACGAAGTCCTCAAAAAGGGCTATAATGCTGAGAGCAGCTCAATAGAGCAACTCTTCGAGATGGCCCAGATGATCAAGGAGGCATCACGATACAACATGTGGATGCGCCGCGCAGAAAGTGCAGCAGCAACGGCAAGTGCTGCCCGGCTCACAGGGAGCAAGCCATTGACACAAACGGGCCTGACCAGGCCCAGCCTGTTCTCAAGAAGCGGAACAGGACAACGGCTGCCGCCCCCACACCCAGCACAAGCTGGATGCCTGCCTGAAGCTAAACAGCCTCAAGGATCAGGGTCATCCCCGCGACCTGCCCCACCGGCGAAGGCGTCAGGCCGACCTAACGATCGGCCCAGCAGCGGCCAAAGCAGCACCACGTGCTTCGAATGTGGCCAACCTGGCCACAAGAGGGCGGAATGCCCCCGGCTTAAGTCCAGTATCAGGACAGCGGCCGCGAGGCACGAAGAGGAGACCGAAGATCCGGAGACGGATCTCGGTCAAAATTCTCTCCATCAAATTAATGAAGAGGGGGAGGGTGATCCCCAACCCAACGACACTCCGGACAACGGAGACGCGCCCACTGAAGAGTGGGACCCCGAGCCGTCCCAATACTATGACTGGGACGAGGAGGTGGAAGACACCACATACAGGTCCAGCGTGATCAGATTCGCGCCGGAGGACAAAACCGCCACAAAAGTCATGGCGGCACGCACGTCGGTCATGCCAGACAAGGCGGCCGAGCCGGTGTATCACCACCGAAGCAAGCACAGGACGCGGCCAACGCGCCCGCGCAGTGAGAACCGTACCCTATCGGGGTACTGGGAAATAAACGGCGTAAAAGCCCACTGCCTGCTAGATAGCGGCAGCGAAGGGGTACTGCTATCCCCCGAATTCACGTGAGCTACAGGGATGAAAACATTCTCCCTGGAGCAGCCAATCGTGCTGCAGCTAGCCTGCATAGGCAGCCGTTCCACAATCAACTATGGAACGAACATGACCATCAAAGTTGGTCGTGAGACATACGACGAATATTTCGACATAGCGAACGTCAAATATTACGATGCTATCTTAGGGACACTGTTCCTAAGGAGATTCGGCATAACCCTGGACTTCTCGAGCCCAGGGACGATCCGCAAGGGGAACGAAGTGATCCCCATGGGCAAGGTCTCGTTTGACGACGACGGACCGACGAACGAGGACAAGGGGCCATGGGTGAGCAGGATCACCCAGGCACCGAAGCCTAACCTGGCTCATTGAAGCCAGGAGGACGAGTCGTGGCTCGGCTGCTTTTGAACAAGTAGTTGGGGCATTAGTTGAGTGTCTGGCAGACCTGGCAACCAACTTCTGATGAGCCTATGGCATGCCCAACCAATTCTGGATCCCACTAAACAATGACACACACTTCTTGCATTTCCCTTCAAGGGGATGTTTTTTTTATTTAATTTTATATATAAGTCTACATACCATGAACTGGAGGGTGAATGAAAGGAACCAGTATCATGTTACTAACCCCAATTCCTTCCGGACATCAACACAGCAAGTACTGACCAAAGACAAGAATAGAGTAGGACAATAGTTAAAACCCAAGCAACCATTCATGTATATTTTATCCCCGATATACATTGATTGCCAACTCGTCATCTTAGGTGCACAATCTACTCCCTTAAGCCAGTCTACTCGACCACTTAAAGCTCTAATTTACAATTCATCACAGATAGGTCCAGGATCATCGTCTTGTCCATGTCTGAGGGAGATGCCCCAGTTCAGGCATGGGCTTAGTCCGCATGCATGTCAGGGGCTCCATGATACTGATCCACAGAGACCAGCCACGAACCTAAGTAATAGGTATATATACCTCACGACCTGGATGATATCTTCTTCCATGTCTGGTCTAGTGTTCTGCATGGCAGCTCGGCCCAAAAGCTGTGGCTTGGGCTCAGTGTCAGGGGAACCCCTCCTGAGGACATTTCTAGCCTCAGCTTCAGTTCCAACTTGAGATCCGGTTCCAATCCAAACACATCCCAAGGGCCCAGCTGAGTTTCTGAAGCTTCTGCTTGAGGAATTGTTCCCTTAATGGCGCCAAGGTGGTGGGCTGAAACGCACGTGGTAGGCAAGGGCTGCAGAGATGTGGATGTGTGTCAGGAGTGGAGTGGGCATCCCTGACTTCGATCAGGGGTGCAAGGTAAATAGGTAGTACACTGCTAGCAGAGGTCCTTAGCTTTTCCTCTTTGTATCCTCCTCTACCAGGTGAGTTGTATGTCATATAGGTAGCCTTTATTCACATCTTTGGATCATCCTCTACCAGACCACATGAGTCCACTGTCTAGGGAGAGTTGCCCTCACAATAAGTCCTTATATCTTACCATGATGCAACCAACTGGATGAAGGCTCAGAACATGATGCATTACAAGTGCCCAAAATGGCTTGGCTCAAGGGGCACCATGACGTGATTGAGCCATTGGTTGTGCATTGCTGAGCAACACTGAACTTCTTTGACAACAAGCCAGCTGGCTGACATGTTTTCCAGTCTGGTCCTTGGCCGTAGACGGCTCCGACACCAGACTTTGAACCATCGGTGATGTCTTCTGAGAGAAATGGCAGACCTTGACCTTCTGCGGGCAATTCTTGTGTCCTTCTCAGAGTCATCAGCAGAACCAGATTGGTCGATGGTCAGTCGTCCACTCACGCAGTGAAGCACCGTGCAGAGGCGGAAGTCAGTCAGAGACATGGGCCACAGGCAAAGACATGGAGGCAGCACGTGAAGAGCCAGCTCGAAGGCCAAAGGAGCGCAGAGGCGTATCTGGCAGCCGTTGCAGGTAATGTGGGTACCAATGCCGTCAAGGGCTGATGGTGGGGGCAGAAAGGACGGGACGCGGGCACATTAAATCACTCATGAAAGTCCGGGCCGTGTCGCCTTCGGTGTGAATGATGGCACACCGTCCAGCCAGCGTGAGGTGAGACTTGAGGCCCGCGACGTCGTGTCCCAGACGCCTATTCGCTACGTGGGTTACCAGGAGATTAAGGAGGTCGTACCGAATGAGGAGTCACGAACGTATGTTGGCGTGAAGACCAAGTGTCGGTAGATCCAGCACCGACCGGGGAGCGAAGGCACGATGGAGACAGCGGAGACGAAAGGGGAGGAGTCGCTTAGCCGAAGGGGAAAGGGGAGGGAGGTCCGTGTCTGAGAACGGGAGAAGAAAGGGCCCGGTAACGGGGCAGACGACCTGAAAAGGGTGCGAGGTCAGGCACAGACTACAGTCGCCCACGACTGCAAAGCTGGTCAAAGCTCGGAGGGAGGTTTGGGTGAGGAGACGGGTAATAATGATACCGCTTTTCACTATCCCATGCGTGTGTCCAGCGTATCACGTGATCACTCCGTGACACGCGTCGCATGTTTGCCTTCCACTCCGTCTTTGGTACGGTCAACGGTAAGGCAAGTTTAATCAAGGACCCTAAAAAATCAGGGGGACTCACTAATTTATGAATCTTGATGGATATGTCAAATCCCTCGGGGTGCAGACCACATGCACGGCGCAATCCGATGAGCACGAGCATGCCCGCCTTAGGTGGCTTCCAGTCGGTAATGACCTCACGTCCGATAGCTGCCCCCTTTCACCTCCCACAGCAGAAGGCGGCGGGATCTGTGGCTGGTCCGAACTCATCACACACACCATGCCAAGCGCCCCCTTTCCGCGTTCTCTCAGACCAAGAGGAAGCCCTGGGGATGCCTATTTCGGTCTACATACGGTGCGTCTGCACTGGAGGCGGTAGACCGCTCATGGGGTAGGTGGAGGCCGCCTTCGGTGCGTGTGTACCATACGTCGAAGCCAGTACGGTGCGTGTGCACCGTATGTGGACGCGGGAGATGGTGCATGTGCACCGTGCGGGAAGGCGGCACATAGTGCATGTACACCGTACTGGAGGTGGGGGACGGTTCGTGTGCACCGTACTTGAAGGCGGGTGACGGTGCATGTGCACCATAGGCGGGGGCCGGCTTCGGTGCGTGTGCACCGTACTGCGAGGCCGGGTTGGGTGCGTGTGCACCATACGTCGAAGCCAGTTACGGTGCATGTGCACCGTACTGCGACGCGGGTTGGGTGCGCGTGCACCGTACGTGGGCGCCGGGGAGGGTGCCTGTGCACCGTACGGGGAAGCGGGTGACGATGCGTACTGCGAGACGCCGGTAGTGTCCTTGGCGGCTGTACGGTCCAAATACAACCGGCGTCAGTTGCCTGCCCCGCTCAAAGGGCGCCGTGACGCGTTATTGAGCCATTGGTCGTGCGGTTACAGTAGTACGCGGCTGAGTTCGGAGGAAGAATCACACTTATCTCTTCCTCCGAAGTCAGTCACTGCGTTCAATACTTAGTGCTCATCTCACGATTTAGGAATCACCGAGCGTTCCTGATATAAGCGCTAGTCGTTATCTAGCCGACTCGTAACAATCGACTGGTCATTGTTCCGAAACACAAAGGCGAATTCACCGACGGCGCCGTGCCTTCGGTCAAACGCGATTTCATGGCCGAATTCCCTCCGGATTGAGTCGCCACTTGCGTTGCGGGTCCATACCGTACGTGAACAGGACACAAAGTAGTAGTTTTGAGCGACAGCCCAGTGGAATAATACTCGTACTCGTACAAATGTTGATTAGCCAAATATCCATGACATCATACCAGTCGCTCGTGACGGCGTAAATCGCTCCCTTACCCTGACTGCACCACACACAACTCCGCCTCACGACAAGTACGCGCAAGCAACGAGCGCCAGCGCGCCGAGCGCACGCCAGCTCAAGCGTGTGGCGTCGCCGTATCCCCTGCTGGGCTTCGGCGTCGCAGAAGCTGCGCCGGACGCGGACGCGGCACCCGCAGCACCCGCGGAGGGCGCGGTCTGCGTCGCGGCGGGCGGAACAAAGGAGCTGACGATCGTCTGGGCTGGGGTGCTGGAGCTGAAGCGCGCCAGCGTGACGGCGCTGGAAGGGCCTATGGTGTCTGCTGGGAGCTGTGAGTACCAGTGCGGGCGAGAGGCAGGGAGGGCAGGCAAGCGTACGGTTATCAGGGGTATGTGCGTGCTGATCGATGCGCAGCCGCTGTTGAAGGCTGAGGGGGGAGGGGCGTGTCAGGGGCTGCGGGTGCGCGGAAGGACAAGGACGCGGAACGTGGGACGCACCGGATACGGCGTTCGCGACGTCCGCGGTGACCGCGGCGCCCGACCCGAGGGACGCCAGGCAGTTCAGACACTCCTGGTAGTCGGCCGCGACCTGCGTCGTGCACACGCAGATGTCCGCGGTGCAGAGCTGGGGTGCGGTGAGTGCGGAGCGGCGGCGGGGGCAGGGGCAAATGGAAAGTCCTGATGTACTACAAGGTCACGAAGGCGAAGCTATGGCGAGTGAAATCGAGGTGCAGCACTCACTCCCCCAACCGCAATTCCACCTTCCACGTGGTGATCAACAGCCATTCATGCCATTGCCATATTCCGCTGGATCCCAGGCTCGTCCTTCTTCGGACGCCGTGTCGCTGTCTGTGGTGCAACAATCGTCCCCTAGGGTGTACATGACCCTCGATTCTGCAGACGTTTCCTCCAGTTCCGCCACGATCGGGGCGCACTGCGTTTGGCACTGTCGAGGCGTGGGTTAATGGTGTGCTGCGCGCGATGCGAGGACGCG
The DNA here is from genome assembly GCA_015179125.1 of Gautieria morchelliformis. NCBI lineage: Eukaryota > Fungi > Basidiomycota > Agaricomycetes > Gomphales > Gomphaceae > Gautieria > Gautieria morchelliformis. Next base: position 143,443 of record WHVA01000211.1, on the reverse strand, counting down.
GGGGAGCACCGTGACGGACCTGCGTGGGCATTTCGCTAGGATCGAGCTGGCGTGCACGGAGCGGCGCGCTCAACGGCACGGGCGAGCGCACAGACAGCGCCATGGCTAGCACGAGCATACGTGAGCTTCCCCAGACACGCTACGGTGCCACGGTGGGGACACGCACCTCCAGTGGCGGCGAGGGCAAGGATGATCGTGAAAGACTGCATCGTGGTGGTGGTCGTGCAGACGGAGGCGAGAGCTCAGTAAGACTAGCGGCAGTATTTGTATCGCGGGCATGTCGACAGCTGCCAGACGCGAGCAGCTGAAATCCCGCACACAGCTATTTCGATCAACGCCATCAGCTTTAGAAGTGCCAAGCTTCGGGAGCTTTGCGCTTCACGTAAGCTGCGCTAAGCGCTGACGTGCAGAGGCAGCACGGACTACCTGTGCGCTGCGTAAGCCGCCACACGACCTCCCGCGAGCTGACCGCGGAGTATGCTACCCTGCATGGGATCCTGCAGTCGCAAAGTCGAGATCCTGCAGTCTCCAAGTGTCATCGACACTGCCAGCATGGCAGTGCCATGTTCTTACATCAACTCATGCGCACAGCACGCGGCACTCAGGCACAGGCACAGGCCCAGACACTGAAGCTGATCGAGTCCTCCGGCGAGCTCTCCCCGCCCGGGCGGAACATCCGTTACGGTGCACGAGCGTCCTCAGGTCTAAAATTTAATTGACGAGTGATCAAATCACTTTTGTACTACCGCCACCGGCTGTATTTATGTATATTTGATCACATAATATAGCCCTTCGACTAGTCACGGGCCATTTTGAACTCCCGACCACCCACTGGTGCATGGCTATTGGGACCTCTGCGGCCTCCCAAGCTTCTGCGGGGCATCATGTTTAAACTAATAACACACTACAGCATCATAATTAGCACCGGTAGGTGTCTAGAATGAGTTCGGGTTTAGTCCGTCATCGTTGGTTTGGCTTGGCCATGGCGCTTAGAAGGTCCTTTTCGCGATTGCCGTTCAAGATCTAGCGTCTAAGTACAAGAAGTATTTGTCAGCAGGTAACGCTGGACAATACAATGGTACTCCCGATGCCATCGGCGGTGATATCCGTCAGTTTCAGACAAAGAGTGCGGCTTCAGCGGCGTCCAGCGATCCCGGTGTGCATATTTACTAGCGACTGGCAGAAACACAACTCTACTCTTCAGTAACATAAAGTAGGAGATATTCACTGTATTCCAAATCTAACAGTGATGGTACGGTGTCAATTCTGAGGCAGACCGTGGATGGTCTACTGTCGCTCTGTTAGATTGGCATGGAATGATAACAAAGCAGCATTGCATCCTAACTCATACAATCAATTCTGAGCTCTTTCCATACCGAAGAGAACATTTGAAGCAAACGGCCGTTCGCCATTTATGTAATTGAGGGCAGGCACTACTTAAGAGTCCAGCCCTCACCTGGCTGGTTATTAGAACAGAAAAACTGGTGAGGGAACAACCACAAGAGGTTGCTGCGATGTGTTCAACGTAGATCACGTCGAGGTTCTAAATTAGCTGATTAGGGTCCTATGACTCGCGCATGAATACCTGCCTTGAAGTACGCATCTATCATAGTGCCAAACTATGGGAATATGATCAATAAAGTGGCGACATGGTTCATGGTGTGTCATGTACTTACAACACACTGGTGTGCATTGACACCGCTGAAAAATAGTGTTGTAATGTCATTCTCTTGTAGGTAAAGCCCTGATGGCGTCTCAGACCGCTCAAATGATCTGTGTGCAATGCATCAGTTTTCTGGTGACAACATGGCTTATACATGAGACTGACTCTTGTTGAAATGCCTTTATTCACGCCCTGAACCTGTTGATCATGAACAGGGCCCCATGGCTGCGCGTTGAACGATCCACGCATGAGTTAACAGCCCCAGTCGGTGCCATTGATGACCCCCATCTGAGAGCAGAACATCGCTTGGGACGAAAGATATCAGCTTCATGATTGTAAAGTTGTGGGGATCAGGAGGCCTACTCTCTGGAGTGTTGCCAAACCCACGGAGAAGGCGAGAGGCGTTATACGGAGATCGAACTCGTCAAGACCCCACTGGATTTTTCTTAGACCTGGTCAGTGTGGATCAGGCCCTTTGATATTAGTATAGCTCACGTTAGTCCACAATACCTTCATTCCGTTCGCTCGGAATGTATCTATCATGCAGTTAACAGTTAAGTGTTGCTGGCACGACATTCCGACCGACGGATGACGCCTGAACGGCGTGGTGCAGGAAGAAGTCTGTGCACAGCAGTGAGATTAATTGTCCATCGATAAACCGCACAGAAGAACATACTTTGCATATCGATGATGGCAAGCGCTGATCGTCGGGTGTCGATGATAAGAGGACTATTCTTGCCATCACTCAAGCTAGCACATATTAGACAAATAACTGCACACCTCATCTACTATGCTCTGCCCACAGCATTTTGCTCTTCTGCTTGCCCCTTACATGCACCCTTCGATCAGGAGCGTGTTGATTTACTCATCGTCAGGTGCTGTTAAACCAGTGTCTTAAGGCCGTCTCTATATTTGACATGACAATCCTTAAATATTACTGGCTTCTCCCCTTGGGATTGCGGTTATAAAGGTTATCTGTAGGCTCAGCTAGGGTCAGAATCAGGGATTCAAAAGGCTGAGAGCAGCGACAAAGCACGAAGTAGGCAGTTTGGATGACGCGTCAGTTCAACGCAATTAAGCGCTTGTGGCTGGGAAGCTCTTAGAAGACGACGGGTACATCTTCGAGGTGCGTAACCACGCTCTATCCTACTGCTACCTATCAATGCGCCCACAGGACGTAGTCACAAGCATGGGCATCTATGAGCATCCCATCCTTCAGGATGTTATCAATGCCCAATGGTTCAGCAAAAAAAAAAATCCGACGGCATAGTATTTGGCAGCGCGTTCAACCCCATCCCGGACCCTGTGATTGCGCTTGTCTTCACTGCGGTAGGTCACTGCCACTCTGTACAAGCCCTTGCAATTCACGAAATCTATAGGTGGAGTACGCGATCAAACAGTGGGCATCCGGGTTTCTTGTCAGTGGATCCCAATTCAGCGAGGTAGACTACCATGACGTGTACAAGCGTCATCTCGATGGCTTGGAGCAATGGCGCCACTTCAGCACACGAACCGCCCAAGCTCTGGCCCGTCACCAACAACGTCTGTACAGTTTTGGGCGGTGCGTTACACTCTGATACTCTTATATCCTTACATTTGAAATCTCACTGACACGAACGCCTCACAGTTCCAGGGCAGGGTTCCACGATGTTCCGGAACGCGCGAAGACGCGTTTCGACAATGCAAAGCTCGCACGAGCGGGCGCGGCCATCCGCGACGCTTCCGACGAAGAATAAATAACAACTTAAACCCCGTGTATATAGACCGAATATCTGACTACGAATTGATGTTATGCCCTAATGCCTCCCGAACCCTGAACGCGCATTACATCTCACCCACGTCGCCCACCGTAGACACAGGACGGCATTATGTATGACTGGTGTAGTGTGCTGTAGTCACCGCGCGCGGCTACGTGGTTCTACGGCACACTACAGAATCGGGCCCGCACTACGGAGCACGTTGTAATAGGGGGGGAACCTACAGGCCTACAGGTGCTACGTAGGGTACGTACCATTCCATAACACCCCCCGTTTTCCCTGATGGCTAACCGTCGCGAGTAGCTATTAGTAGTTACCATTCAGTATAATGTGAATAGGTATTACGATTATCGCAAACTCAATTTCGGAGATATAGACCTGAGGACGCTCGTGCACCGTATCCGTCCTCTGATAGATTCTCGTACTTACCCAGAGATGATGCTACGCACCCCACGGGGAGTCGATCATCATCAGCGGCTGTAGATTAAGCGTGCGCGCAGGGGCGTCTCATGTTAAAATACCTATGACAAAGGGCACAAAAGACCTAAGGTGGTAGGCGTACAAAGGCTTCCCAACAGCGTGTTCTTTTAAGAATTTTGCACCTAAGAAGTAGCAGAACCCTTCCAGAGCCAGCAGAAGGCTGGGAATTTCACAGTGCCTCTTGGCACGTACCTCCGCAGTCATACAGTCTAACGCCTATTCCATTATAGCCGAGTTGGTCCGATCGGCTTCGACCCCAATTCCCGGAACGATTCTTGAGCACTGATTTGTCAGTGCAAAGGTACTGATTATTGCCGTTTGTGTAAAAGGTCCCGAAATCCAGTGTGGGAGTTTTATACAGTGTATTCGACTGGTGCCGTATGCAATTGGTACAGCTGCCAGGGCCAGGGCTGGCTGGGCTTGGCTATGTACCACTTAGATGTGCACCGAAGCGCCGCCTCCATGCCGCAGTGACCGCTCTCTAGATCTCAACATGAACCCTGGTTGGTCATGGACTCCGTATAACTAGCAGGCAGGTGCTATTGCTGTGACCAACAGTAGCTCATGGTTTCATAGATCGCCAGTGGGTGCCCAAGCTGACCATGTCAGGAACGTGGCAGAGCAACAGCTGACATCATCCGGACTCGGAGAAGTCTGAAATTAGAAAAAACGTGTATCAATTGTCCATCCATGAAGCCGTACAGTCGTATGCATCAAAGGGCTGTGCAAGCCACCCTGTGTGAATCTGGCGTGCTATGCATGGCTCTGCATAGCTTCCATCGCGTATTAAAGCCGAGTCAAGGAAGGAATTGGGAATCTAAGTGCTCAACATCATAGCTCAACGCCATGGTTGACCCTGCGTCAGCGGCAGGCACGTTGTTGATGGCCTGGATGTGCTCTGTCTCTATGCTAATTCGAATCATTTCAGCAACGATTATGGTCGTTCTGAACATCGCGAATGCGGCTGTTCAGACATGCGACAATTTTCGAAATGCGTTCAAACACAAGGCCGGGATCATTCACCAGCTCTCGGTGCTAGAATGCTTGCTTGATGGTATTCTTCGAACGATGGAAGACCCCCCCGTTCCTTGCCGATCATGAAGGAGCTGGTGCAGGAAGAGTTGCCTTCGCGTTTAAAATGTCTCCGACAAATCAAGAAGAAATTAGAAACGCCCGGTGGACGTACGGCTCGCCTGCTCGCCCCGCTCAGCTGGACATTTCATGGAGGCAGCAAGGTTAAAAAGACTCTCTGTGATTTGAGAGACTTCCAGAGTATGCTCGGTACTGCTATGGCCGCAGATAATCTGTATGTTTCTCCACCCAGCTTCAGTCCAATCCTGATCGGCATCGCAGTAATATGACGATGGCGCATATCAAAGCCCTGGAGAAGGCCACCCGGGGTATGTTTCAGAGTATATTTTACTCGTGTCTCCTCATACACACATGGTTATCTACATCAGGAACAGTCCACCATGCAGAAGAGTCGCATGACAAAGTCATTTGCCTCCCAGTACAGGCCCCCCGGGGTATGTTTCACGGTATGTTTTACTCGTGTCTGCTCATACTCACATCTGGTTATCTACATCAGGAACAGTCAACCATCCGGAAGAGTCCGATGACAAAGTCATATGTCTCCCAGTACCAGTACAACTCTATTTTGTGTGACACTAGAGGCATAGAATAATTTTTTGGTCTGAAAATTTGTTCAAAAGACCGTAAAGGTTTTTTTTTAGTGTTTTCTTTCTTTTTAGAACTTTCTCAATCATAAAAAAGTGTTATAAAATTGTTAAAAAAACTGTGCAAAAAAATTGTAAGAAAAGTGTTTGCTTACTGTTTTTTTTTGTTTTTTTTTTTTTTTTTTTTTTTCTTCACAGTTTTATCAAGCAATGCACACACACACTTGCTCAGCAGGGCACAAGGCATGCTTGCAATGCCTCTCAGAGTTCCACAGGACTCATATCCACATGCACAGGGGGTGCATGAATTTGTGGAATTGCTAAGAAAAAAATGTGCAAAATAGGTGAGAAAAGTGGTTTCTTACTGTTTTCTGCACTCTTTTTTTTTTTTTCACAATTTTCTCACAATTTTATCACACTTTTTTGGTGTGAGAAACTAAAACACTGAATAACACAATTTTGTGGAAGGTTTTTCACATAAAAAACACTAAAAAATTTTGTAAAATCTTTATAGTATTTTGAACAGTTTTTCATACCAGGAAAAATTTTCTATTCCTCCAGTGTGATTCAATGTGTGATTGTCCAGATAGACTAGCAGCATGGTCATTCACAAACCAATGACATGGTATGTCTGAAATGCCCAAAGCTGTTCGAAGCTGCTTGACTGTCAGGGGAACCCCAATTACACACTGCTTTATCGCAATATGCATTATTGCAATGCACATTATCACAGTGTGCATTGTCAAGTGTGCATTATCGCCATGTGCATTATTGCCACTTGCGCACTACCATGGCATGTGCATTATCGCAGCCTGTTGTTGGTGGCCCCGAGCTTCTCCTAGCCTTTGGCCTTCTATCTTGTGTTCCATTTATTTCCCTTCCTGTTCCGGCCCCTTCTGACATCATTCCTTCCTTATCTGTCCAGCCCTGTTATTGCTGGCGTGATTGCTTATGCAACTCAGGCATTTGGTGATCAGGCTAGCATGCCTGGAGCTGAGGCGTGAACAACCAGCTTGGTCAGCAGCTGATCAATCCAGACTATCGGAACGACTGGCAGTTTGGTCCAAATACCAAACCTCACTTACTGTTGTTTCCCTTTTGGAGCAATTGTTCAACCTCCATCATCGGAGGGCATCACTTCACCTGAATTGAGCAGGTAGGTAGGTATGTGCTCAATGCCCCATTTGGAGCCTTTGTAGATCCACTCATAAGACATGTATATGTCACCTACTAGGGACTTTTTTTTTCCTAGCTCATCCTTTTCATCATCTTGCTTCACTGCATTCTGCTCCTTTCTCTACTCATGTTTCCGGATCCCTCTGATGAAAACATCTGGGAGCAGGTTCTAAATAATGCCGCAACTTGCAGCCATCTTTTCCCCACCTTGTGCGGCACCTCAATTGGGTGCCATATCTAAGGCAAGTCTCCAATCTCCTTGTTGCTTTGATCTCACATGCTAACAGTCGCTATTTACCTCTAGACCATGAATATCCCATGCATTCATAGCAAGCCACTCAGGCAGCGAGAGGGGTGATTCAAGTCAGTTGCTATCATTACTTTCCTTGTGATTCTGCTGATATATTTTCTTGTTTGAACAGGTAAACATTAAGATGCTACATTTGGACGACAAGCAGATCAAAGAAATTCAACAACATTATGAGATGAATGCACATTTCTCTGAACTATATTCCAACGATGTAAAATCTCAGCAAGCCACCTTGCATGTCCTGCATGAACAGAAGCTTGATTTACACAACTTAGCCAATCTTGGAAATGGATGGAGTATATGGTGGACCACTCTTGGAGGTTCAGGAGCTAAGGAGTACACTCGCCATCTATTACAGTAGTAGGGAATGGTGCAATTTTTTGTTCATTATAGACACCCTTATATTACTTCCATTCGATGCAAAAGTCAGTCTGGTATGAGCACGGATGCGAGCAAGGCTAAACGTGACAAACAACTCAAAACGAAGGGGCTGGACATCAATGAAAAGAAAGAATAGCTAGACTCCTCTCCACCAAGTGGACCATGAGACCATGTATACAGCGTGAAAATTCATACCTTGATTGCGCAATGGTGCACTCACAAGTTTCCAAGAGTGCTCAACCTAATCCCTTCCCCCCGCTGCCCCCAGCCCGTCACCTCCTCTCACAAGTCTATTGACTCCATCCTGCACCCCGCTCCTCACCCCACACCGATGAGATCACCTAGTGCTCCAATGCAACGGTCGCTGACCACTGTTGGATGAGGAAAATTCTGAGCATGTGGGAGGGCACAGCAAAAAACAACAGAAATACACTCACTGAGGCTTTCAGACCGGTGCCGTGGGACTTGGGACAGAATTAGGGCCTCTGTGCTATCCCTTCGCCATTCAGCTTACAACTGACAAGCTGTCAGGGGACACCCTGTTTTCCATTTCCATTTCCGACTCCACACCCGGTTCCGACTCCATTTCCGACTCCGGTTCCGGTTCCGATTCCATCTCCGCCTCCGCTTTCGGAAATGATTCCGCTTCTGGGAGAACTTCCACCAGTTCTGTTCACCTTGCCAGTTCCACTCCAATTTCCGACTTCCACTCTCGGAACAGTGTCGGAAATCAAACGACTCGCCTAATAGGTGGCATCAAGGGTCGATCAAGGGTCAGGGAGGTCAGGGGGATGCAGAGTTGATGGCAGGTGCCAAGTGTTGTCCCTGGCTGCGCAGCATAGTATAATACGGGCTCGCTGACATTGGGGGTCCTTAGACTTTTCTCTTTGGATTTCCCCTTGTCAGGTGAGAATCCCCCCTCTTGTATACTCTGTTCATTTATACATACTTTGGATTTCCCCTTGTCAGTTGTGTGGTAGTGTGATCTCCACAACCAGCCAGGGTTGCCCTTACACAAGCCATATCTCCAAGAACTATGCAGGCCAATGTTAGGCACGTCGGATATAACAATACTCAACTCACATTGTAACTCCCCATCACGCATAGGGTTCAGGACAAAGAAGCAATTTTCATCATCCTGGACTCCTGGAAAGTGTAAACGCAAGTTGACCATGAACAGATGGTGATCTGGGAAGGGAGGAATTATGCATTGAGTACATTATATACCTACTGCTCAATTCACCAGGTGAAGTGATGCCTCTGATGATGGAGGTCAAACAGTTGCTCCAAAAGGGAAATGACGGTAAGCGAGGTTTGGTATTTGGACCAAACTGCCAGGCGTTCTGATAGTCTGGATTGATTAGCTGCTGACCAAGCTGGTTGTTCACACCTCAGCTCCAGCATGCCTGAGCTTAGTTATAGTCATAGCTAGGTAGCGAAGGGGTTCCTTAGAGTTTTCTCTTTGGATCCCCCTTTGCCAGGAATGTCTGTGTCATGTGTATAGTTCTCTATCTTTACCTTTGGATCCTCCTTCACCAGTTCGCCGCTTGAGTGTAGAGCGTCTGCCTAGGTTGACCTTATATCGACGTTCAACGGCTCCACTGGAAGAAGTGCTCAGTGGGATAGCACAAATGATGAGAGTGTCTTATTACTAGCATCGAACATGATTGGGTGTACCAAGGAGGAGGGTGAGTGAGTTTGCACATGTCAAAGCATGAAAGAGGAGATGTTGAAAACATGGAAGACCATGCATTGAAGGCTTGAAGCATTGAACCTAGATAATGGCATTACACTGCAGGAAGGCCATGCACTTACCTTAAGTACTTTATGCATTGATATATCAGTACTGAAGGTACCAATTTTAAGTGCTTGCATACCTGAATTTAAATGCACCAGTCAATTGATGCAACCCCAAAATCTAGTGGAGAGAAAGGTCCTTTCAGAAACAATTCACCCTGATCTTCTGCCTTTTTGTACTTAAAATTGCATTTTACAACACAGATAAATAAGTGCATTATAGTACTGAATGTAGTATACATGTAAAAGTAACAGGATTGGAAAACAGCACCAGATGAGCATGTAATACAATGCAGGGCAGGCATGAAAATGACAAGAGAGAGGAGCTGACTGTGAATACAGGAAAACAAAGAACATGTCAGAGGACAAAATTGTAAGCAATGGGAAACAATGGACTGATCCTTGACGCAATTGATCGATCCCTAGCAGATAGCAATGGTGGTACAGAGAACATGAGTAAACTGAGTGAGGAAGAGCCAAGACATACCTAATGCTTCCATACAGTAGATGAAGAGGCTATATTCAGGGTGACCTGGTGTGATTTGGATGAGTGTAGGTATCACATGTACAATATGAACTTAGAAACAATGGGCTGATCCTTGGCACAATTGATTGATCCCTAGCAGATTGCACTGCCAGTGGCTGTATAGCAAACATGACTAAACTGAATGAGGAAGAGACAAGACATATCTAGTGTTTCCATACAGGAGATAAAGAGGCTACATCCAGGGTGACATGTTGCAGTTTGGATGAGTGTACATACCACATGTGCATGGTGAACATACCTTCACAGCCTTTGTTTTCTTAGTGGCCTGTGGTTCATGAGTCAGCAGCGGGCATACAACAAATTGAATTAATCTTTGTCTTGCATTTGGCCAGCTGGGAGGGTGTTACTTAGTTATGTAGACTGCTTAGACATTGATACAGACACAGCATGGCCTCCACATTTATGTCAACAACAAGGAGACATCAGACACCATCATCCATCATGGTGGATATTCCTTCCCCCTGCCTCTCCACTCCCATCTCCACAATTGCTATGCATGACCCACAGCCTCAGAAGCCTTTCTGGCTGACCATCTGGCAACTTGACATCGAAGTTCAATAAAATCTATGTTTTCATCTCCAATGCTGCAAAGAACTGGCCAGGCTGTAATGGTGATATTCAGCTATGAGATGTGAGTAGGACAGGAAGTTGGACTGACACTGAGCACAAGTTGAGATAAAGACAGGAGAGGAGAAGTATGCTTTAGTACTGGCAGAGAAGAATGTTGAAAGTCACAGTACTGACCAGACGTTAAGAACAAGAATCGTAATTAAGACTAAGCCTGAAGGCTGAGCCGAGGTTGGAACAGAGGGCTTGGCTTCAACTTCATAGGTTGCACCCACCACGGTGTTCCACCCTAATTTTGGGAAATGGATTCAGCTTCAATCCAAGGTTTGGGAATTGAGATCACACAGAGAAAGAGTTGATATGAGGATCTAAGTCGATATCAGAACTGAGGATTTAGCATATATGACGGGGGTTTATATATGAATTGCAAGGAAAACAGAAAGAGGGCATAAATGCCTGTATCAAGCTGATAAGAAAGATAAGGAGATGATCATCAGGAATGGAACAGGACTATCTAGGAAAGGATGCCAGGGAATGATAAACCGAGGGGAACCCAAGTTAAGCTGAAAGGGTTCCCAAACAAATACCAAGGCCAAGGCCTTGGGGCCAGACTTGGAAATGGGTCTTAACAGTACCTCCCCTTATGGCCGAACCCATGAGGCCATAAGCAATATCATGGAGATTGCCAGGGGTGCATGCATTATGTAAGCTTTCTTTCACATCTGTTCTCTTGCTTCCTCCCATAACCATCAGCACACTGCAAAGCATGTCAGACATCCAAGAAACAACTGTCAATGAACTCAATGCGGAACTCAAGAAGGAGGAGCAGGAGCTTGAGGAGAGGAAGCAGAAGTTGAGGGGAAAAACAGCAACTCACCCTGGAGTGTAAGGAAGCAGTGGATAGGAAAGCCAAGGAGGATTGGAAAGTGCAGGAAGCTGAGGAAGAATGGCAATAGCAAGCTGCAGCTGAGGAAGAAACCTGGAAGGCATGGGAAGCTGAGCTGGAGTGTGAACATCAAGCCATGGCCAAGGAAGAAGCCTGAAAGGTGCAGGAAACTGAAAATAAACATGAACAGCAAGCCATGGAGTGGTTGGAAATCCTTAATCCTTAGCCTCAAAAGGATTTGTCAATCCTTGGTCGACCAGACCCCATTTAGGATTCCATCACCTGAGAGGGTGGTACTGGACTCAGCAATGGTGAAGGCAAGGATACTGATGTCCAAGCAGGGTGTTGAGTGGAACTTGACATAGCTGACACTGAAGTCCATAGGACCAAAAAAATGGAAGGCAATGGAGGAGTCAGGGGACAAAGAGGTGAGTAGTTGGGTTTGTCTTGGCTTGGGTTTGGCTGAACTTGGCTTAGGATGAACCATGCAGCAATTGCCGTAGATGGAATGTGGCCTGCATATGCAGGACAAAAATGGTATGCCAAGACTGCAACCAGCGGAAAGTGCATTGAACTTCCTGGATGGGAAGCACAAGTGCGAGGCAGGGGACAAGGCCAAGGGGCCAGAAGAAAAAAAGCCAAGGCCAACACTGCTGAAGCCAATGGGAGTCAAGCCTTTGGTTGAGATCAAAGTGGGGCCTTTGGGATCAGGACCAAGTGCCAAGGCCAGGGGATGCAGGTTGATGGGTCTCGCAGGGGAACAGGCCTTGGTGGCCAGGGCTTTACTGTCCCAGCAAAATGCATATCTAGAGTGCATGAACACTCTTCTTTGGGGAATTCTCAATTTTGCCCAGAGAATTCATCGGCAAAATTCCCAGCTGAACAGGCGAGTGGGGACTTGGACAGGCATGGCTTAGAAAGCCAGTGTGTGGTGTTCAGGTTCAGGTGCAGATTGGGAGGGGTTCAGGTTTATGAGGGGAAGAGGTTTGGGAACTGGGGATAAAGGAAAAGGAAAAGAAACAGAGATGGAGGAAAGATCAGAAGTGGATTCAGGTTTGGAACGTGGGAATGGAGAACAGGATGCCAACAATTTGGGAGATTGGGACTCAGAACAGGGTTCAGAAGGAGATCAGGATGATGAAGATGGGGATGTGGGGAGGGAAGAGGAAATTGAAGTAGATGAGAATGCTACTCTAGAGTAAACTAATGTTTTTTAGGGTTTTTATTCGGAATTTGAATCTTTTTTCTAGATGTTTTTTGTGTTTCAAGAACAGAATGGGAATGAGAGAGACAGAACAGAGAATGGAAAGAAAATGAGAACTACAAGCATAAGTATTCAGCAAAATGGCTGAGATAAAACATAGCAAAAGAGAGTGTTTGGTCTAACTAAGAAAGTGACTGTGAAATGAGTCAAAAGAAATTTTGGAGAGGCGAAGCTCAGGTTCAAGGTACCCATGGTCCAGGGTTGGCAGGGTAGGCCAAGTGAAAGTCAGTCACGATCTCAGGTCCCGACATCTCTTCATCAGTACCTTCATAACCAGGCCAATGGACCAGGTATAAGGTCTTTGGCACCAATCGGTCTTGCAATCAAGGATCTCAGAAATCTCATACTCTGTCTCACCATCAATTTCGACTGGAGGTGGCAGAGACGGAACCCAATTCAGAATTGTGTTCAGGGTTGCAGGTTCAAGCATGGTGGATAGGAGTCAGACACTGGCTGTTGTAAACATGTACAACCGGTTGTAAAAAACATGTACAACCCATAGTCCAACACATGTGTAATCTATGCTACGCCTGCATACAGCTCACCTGAACTGTCTCTTTGCCCTCTCAGCTCACAGTGCCCAGGAACTGTGCACTGCCACCCTGCCCATGGTGAACATGCACCATCCATGGCCTCAACCACATATGGTGCACTTGCACCATCTGCAGCCACATCCATAGGGTTCATGTGCACTGTAAGTAGATGTGGCCGCATAAAGTGCAAATGCACTATCCACCGCCTCAACAACCTACAGTGCACATGCACCATCCACGGCCTCATCCACATGGTTCATTCGTGACAGAGTATAAGGGTTTCTAATAGGATGTAGATGCGGCCTTTGACTCGAGGCCGAGTTCGATATAAGATGCGAGAGATGAAAGTAACTCAAAGAAGACTTAGTGGCTCGAAGTCAAAGAAGTGTCAAAAGGTTCTTGTTTGTGATTTTCTCAGTCATACATGTAGTACTACTTATAACAATTCGGATAGGGGTCTCGACGCATAGAACGGACAATAAGGATGATGGGAAATGGTCGTACAATAGGTGCATGTGCTCTGCTGATACTGTATATCCACGTTGCAACTTGCCTGCTCGGTCTCACCTGGACATAGGGTAGAAAGGTGTGTACTCATCTGGTGGCTCGAGTGATGAGGCAAAACAGTGGGCAGTCGTTTGATGGCTCGATGGATGAGGCGAGATGGTAGGTGGGATTGTATAGGGACGATGTATGTGGCTCAAGGGTGATGGATAGAATATACACCATGTGTCCTGATCGTGATCTGGAATCAACTTGGTCCACCCTGGTACTTGGCTCGTCAATTGTGTTCGTGCCTCAACTCAACTCGTGGTACGGATCTAGGTGCTCAGGGGTGGTGTGTTGCGTTTGGCTTGACTCAGTGAGTGTCGGTATGGGTTTGTGGTGTCAACTTGTGTCTCGATGGCTCAGGTGTGTGCATATGTGTCTCGCAGTGTTCGAAATGAGATTGAATGTGAATAGTAAATGAGAGATCGTTAGAGTAGTCGTGAATAGATGTCGTTATAATGGACATTATGGGTCGTTAATCGTGTGTGTGAAATCATGCAGTAAGTCAAGTGAAACAAAAAACCATAGCTGCAAAATCTCTCCTCATGACAATGTGCACTGTAAGTGGATGCGGCCACGTACAGTGCACACACACTATCTGCCACCTTGACAATCTATGGCACACATGCACTGTATGCCGCCTGCCCATATGGTGCCCGTGCACCATACACCACCTGCCCGTATGGTGCCCGTGTAGGAACTCGGTTTGGGAAAGTAGGAAGTTATATGCCAGATATGAACGATGGGACTTGCAGGAGATTAATAAACTATTTAATGTTCTCCTCAGTGATAGTCAACACTGAGGAGGGGAGGGTGCGCATGGGCTTGTTTCACTCGCATATACGAAGTTACGGCACTTAAGCGCCCATAGAACGTAAGGCGTTAGTGAAAAGCTGCAGCTCAAAAAGGAAAATTGTCCATGACCACCCACAAAGGGTCAGTTGGACAGAACATGAAAAGGAGTAGTAATACAGCCTCGAAAAAATCAAGGAAAATTTTGAGAAGTATAGAATGAATGTCAGCATAGTTTCAGGTCAAAATCGAAAGAAAGAACAACAGAAATGTTAGGTTTGAAGTCTGGTGCACATATGCACCCAACAGCCCATGCACCGTATGCCACCTGCCACTATGGTGCACATGAACCATACGCCACCTGGCCATATGGCACCCATGCACCATACACCACCTGCCACTATGGTCCCCGTGCACTGTACGCTGCCTGCAAGTATGGTGCACATGCACCATCCACTGCCTTGACCACTTCTGGTGCCCATACACCATGTCTGTCCCCTCTTGGCTCACCATGCACATGCCCCAACCACCGTCCACGCTGCCGACCGCCACTTCCCCTTCAGCAGCAGCTACCCCTCATCCCACTGTGCCTTCCTGTCAGGGGACACCCTGTTTTCCATTTCCAGTTCCGACACCACACCCAGTTCCGACTCCATTTCCGACTCCGCTTCCGGTTCCGATTCCATCTCCGCATCCGCTTTCGGGAACGATTCCGCTTCTGGGAGAACTTCCACCAGTTCCGTTCGCCTTGCCAGTTCCACTCCAATTTCCGACTTCCGCCCCGGAACAGTGTCGGAAATCAAGCGACTCGCATAATAGGTGGCATCAAGGGTCGATCAAGGGTCAGGGGGATGCAGGGTTGATGGCGGGTGCCAAGTGTTGTCCCTGGCTGCGCAGCGTAGTATAATACGGGCTCGCTGACATTGGGGGTCCTTAGACTTTTCTCTTTGGATTTCCCCTTGTCAGGTGAGAACCCCCTCTCTTGTATGCTCTGTTCATTTATACATACTTTGGATTTCCCCTTGTCAGTTGTGTGGTAGTGTGATCTCCACGACTAGCCAGGGTTGCCCTTACAGCAGAAAAGTCTCTCCCCTAGAGGACCGGCGGTCGTACTGCACGTTGCATTCGCCATAGGTGCGTTCGGAATCGGAGACAGCGACTCGGAGATCGCAACCTCTTCCGCACATACAGTGTACGACAGCCCCTCTTCTTACGTCGAGCTCCCAACCCCGGAAATCCCGTCCCATATTTCTCCTTCCAACATGGATCCGGACGATCGTCTTCGGAATATGGAGGAGGAATTGACGCGGAACCGGATGAAGACCGACGCGATTGAAACAGCCTTACAAGCGATTTTGGCTAAGTTAGATATTCCACAAGGTGGTGGAAATGAAATGCTGGATGATCCGGATTTCGGAAAAGCAGAACTAGCGGAAAAGAGGATGTCCGCGAAGTTAGCAAAGGTCAAACCCGCAACTCCGGCGGACTTTGACGGAGATCGGGAGAAGGGACGCGCATTCTTCAACACATGCAGCATCTACTTCGCAATTGTCGGAGACCTCTTTCCGAACGACCAGGCTCGGATTCACTGGACATTGTCCTTTTTCAAATCGGACCGCGCAGCCCGTTTTGCAAACAAGGTGATCCGACATGAAGCAAAGGGCAAGGGGAACTACTTCCGGGACTGGGACGCGTTCGAGAAAACATTTTCCGACCAGTTCTGCCCGAAAAACGAGCAGCTCACAGCCCTTACAAAGCTCGAGGGGACGAGCTGGTACCAGGCCAAAGATCCGGTCGATGACTACATCGATCGCTTCCAGGAGCTCATCGACCTTGCGGAATATGACGACGACAAGACGATCGTCATCAAATTCCGACGAGGACTTGATCCGACGCTCCAGAACCAAGTTGCGCTGCTTGGGGATGGAGCTCCGGATTTTGATGACCCGGAAGGGTGGTACCAAGCCGCGCAGAAGGTTTCTCGGAACAGGGACGCAAATGAGGCCTTCGTGGAGACGAGTCGGAACACGACACGCAGTTCCGCTCGTCCTACTCCACCTGTGCCAAAACCCGGAAGCGCATTCATTCCCACACGGAAATTATTCCCGATGCTTGCTCCGCCTGCTCCTATTAGGAACCATAGCCCTCCTCCCTCGAAGAGTGGCCCTGCCCCGATGGATGTTGACCGCATGCGCGGAAAAGGCCACGGAACTATCACCTGCTTCCGCTGCCGACAACCAGGCCACTATGCTCGCGAGTGCCCCCAAGCCTTTGATATCCGGCTTATGACCACAGAGGAGAAACTCGAGATCCTTCCAGAGTTCCTTGCACTTGCAGACATAAACGGAGTGCCCACTGCGGAAGAACTTTCCGAAAATGCGGAACATGGTCTACCGGAAGCGGAAGATGCGTCGGATTTTGTGACACGCAGCGGGTGAGATGTGTGCCCCTGCTGCCTGTACATAACCGGTTTGCCTGTCTTGAAGTAGAGAATGAAAAGCCCCCACTCCCCTCACTTCGTACAGACCCACCGGATAAAGTCACACAAAAACCAAATCTGACACCCCG
Organism: Gautieria morchelliformis; assembly: GCA_015179125.1. Classification (NCBI taxonomy): domain Eukaryota; kingdom Fungi; phylum Basidiomycota; class Agaricomycetes; order Gomphales; family Gomphaceae; genus Gautieria; species Gautieria morchelliformis. The sequence goes on along the minus strand of WHVA01000211.1, from coordinate 126,497 downwards.
TCCATCCCGCATCCGCCCTTGGGAGAGACGCCTTCCGAAGCGCTATGTTGTTGCTGCCACCCCTGGCCCCAAGTCACTAGTCATTAAGGTAGAGATCCAGACGACCGATACGGCGGAAGTCAAATCCGGACCCGCCCTTGTCGATTGCGGGGCCACTGGTCAGTTTATGGACCGGGACTATGTGGAACGGAACCGACTGACCACGCGGAAGTTGCAACGTGCAATCCCGGTGTTCAATGTGGATGGAAGCCCCAATGAGGCAGGGTCCATCACGGAGATAGTGGACACAATTCTCCGCTACGATGGACACTCGGAACGCACTTCCTTCGCTGTCACCAGCCTGGGGAAGCAAGACATCATCCTCGGGTTTACCTGGCTTCAAGAGCACAACCCGGAGATCAATTGGCAGACTCGGAAGGTACTGATGAGTCGGTGTCCAGCCAAGTGTCACATGTGCCGGTCGGAAGTGCGGAAGGAGCGCCAGGAGCAGCGGAAGACCGAACGGCTCATACAGACATGTCGTTCCGGCCCCCATCCACTGCTTGCAGAAGAAGACTCGGAAGCGGAATTTGACCCGGATCCCCCTTCCAATTCCGATTCCGACGCCATCCGACTCGGCCTGGAAGACACTCTGACGGAAGGGGAGCGCTTGCTGTACGTAAACCTTCCGCCGGAGGCGGAACACATCCGCGCCACCGGAAATATTTCGCAACGCCTTGCTGAAGCCTCTAAGAGGTATGATAGAGTGGAGGCGGAAATTCCGGAGTACCTGCGGGAGTTTGAGGACGTCTTTTCCAAGGAGTCGTTTGATACCCTGCCTCCACGGAAGCTGTGGGACCACGCCATCGAGTTGGAGCCTGGGTCAAAGCCCACCAACTGCAAGGTCTACCCGCTGTCACCCAAGGAGCAGGTAGAGCTCGATGCATTCCTTGCGGAAAACCTCCGTACAGGGAGGATCCGCCCCTCCAAGTCACCCATGGCATCTCCGGTGTTCTTCATCAAGAAGAAGGATGGCTCGCTCAGACTTGTGCAGGACTACCGGGCCTTGAATGCAATCACGATCAAGAACCGGTACCCCATTCCACTCATTTCCGAACTGATCACACAACTCCGCGGGGCGAGGTACTTCACTAAGCTGGATGTCCGCTGGGGCTTCAACAATGTCCGGATCCGAGAGGGAGACGAGTGGAAGGCCGCATTCCGCACCAATCGAGGACTCTTTGAGCCACAGGTCATGTTCTTTGGCCTCACCAACAGTCCCGCCACATTCCAGACGATGATGAATGACATTTTCCGTGACATGATAGCAGAAGGGGTTGTCTGCGTCTACCTCGATGACATCCTCATTTTCACGAAAACAATGTCCGAACATCGGGAAGTCGTGCGGAGAGTGCTGGAACGGCTCCGGGAGTACAACCTGTGTCTCAAGCCGGAAAAGTGCGAATTTGAGCGGACACGGATAGAGTATCTTGGGGTGATTGTGTCGGAAGGGAAGGTGGAAATGGACCCAGTCAAAGTTTCCGGTGTATCGGATTGGCCCGTGCCGCGAAACAAGAAGGAGGTCCAGTCCTTCATTGGGTTTGTCAATTTCTACCGGCGGTTCATCAAGGACTTCTCCTGCCACGCCCGTGCCCTCTTCGACCTCACCAAGAAGGAGGTTGGATGGCGGTGGGGAGAGCCGGAACAGACTTCCTTTGACAAACTCAAGGAGCTGATCACTTCCGCTCCGGTCCTGATCTTTCCCGACGACTCTCGCCCTTATCGAGTCGAGGCGGATTCTTCCGACGCAGCTACCGGAGCGGTCTTGTCACAGCAGTCATCGGAAGATGGTGGGGGGTGGCATCCGATTGCCTTCTTCTCTAAGAGCCTTAGTCCGGTCGAGCGGAACTATGAGATCCATGACAAGGAGATGCTGGCAATCATCCGAGCGCTGGAAGAGTGGCGACACTTCCTCGAGGGTGCTCTATGCCCTTTTGAGATCTGGACAGACCACAAGAACCTCGAGTATTTCCGCACGTCTAAGAAGCTGAACCGACGACAAGCACGGTGGTCCCTACACCTGTCCCGGTTTGACTTCATGCTCCACCACCGCCCCGGCCGCACCATGGGCAAGCCCGATGCCCTATCCCGCCGCGCGGATCACGGAAGCGGAAGTGGAGACAACGCGGATATGACACTGCTCCGCCCAAGTCTCTTTGCAATCCGTGCCCTAGAAGGAGTAACTGCAGTTGGGGCGGAAGCGGAAATGCTCCGGGATATCCGGAGGCAGTACCGGAATGGAGAGAAGGAGGAGTCGGTGGTGAAGGCAGTGGAGGAACTCCGGAAAGGGCACTCACGGTCTGTACGGGCAGCGGAATGGTCGGAACGTGATGGACTGCTCCACTTCAGAGGCAAGGTCTATGTTCCGGGTGGGGCGGACCTCCGCCGTCGCATCGTGTCCCAGCACCATGACACACGGGTCGCTGGGCATGCTGGCAGGTGGAAGACGCTGGAGTTAGTGGCTCGGAATTACTGGTGGCCTCAGATGTCCCGCTACATCGGACAGTACGTGAAGACGTGTGACCTTTGTCTCCGAACCAAAGCGCAACGACGTCCGCCCGTCGGAGAACTTGTTCCGCTCCCGATTCCCGAATCCCGCTGGGACACCATCAGTGTCGACTTCATCGTTGAACTCCCAGAGTCTCATGGCTACGACGCGATCATGAACGTCGTGGATTCGGTGAGCAAGGTGTCCCACTTCATTCCGACGCACACGACGATCACAGCCCTCGGAGCGGCCCGCCTGTTCCTTGCACATGTCTGGAAGTTGCATGGGCTCCCGAAGCAAGTCGTTTCCGACCGAGGTCCGCAGTTTGTCGCGGAACTGACTCGGGAGCTCTACCGCCTGCTCGGCATAAAGCTGGCTACCACCACAGCGTACCATCCGCAGGGTGACGGACAGACGGAACGGGTCAATCAGGAGTTAGAGCAATATCTCCACCTCTTTGTCAATGAGAGGCAGGATGACTGGGATGAGTTACTTCCGCTGGCGGAATTCCAATACAACAACCATGTCCATTCCGCCACACAACAGACTCCCTTCATGCTTGACTCCGGACGACACCCGCGGATGGGCTTCGAACCACGCCAGGCTGAGTCCCGACTCGAGACGGTCAACGAGTTCCGAGACCGCATGGACTCCACCCTTTCGGAAGCCAAGTCGGCCCTTGCGAAGGCCAAGGATGACATGGCAAGGTACTACAACCGACGCCGGGTTCCTGCCCCAGAGTACCAAGTTGGAGACAAGGTGTACCTAGATGCAAGTGACATCCGCACCACACGCCCTTCGCAGAAGCTTGCCCACCGCTACCTTGGGCCCTTCACAGTGACGCGGAGGGTTGGACGGAATGCATACCGCCTCCGACTTCCGATGTCCATGTCCCGCCTCCACCCCGTCTTCAACGTGGTGAAGTTACTCCCTATGCTTGAGGACCCAATTCCACATCGGAAGGCTCATCCGCCACCTCCGCCAGAAATTGTAGATGGGGAAGAGCACTACGTGGTGGAACGGATCCTGGACAGCCGGTTTGTGCGAGGACGACTCCAATTCCTCGTGAAATGGGAAGGGTATGGGTACGAGGAGAATTCTTGGGTCCCGGAGCAAGATGTTTCCGCTCCTGACAAACTCCGGGAGTTCTATAGGACACATCCAGGTGCCCCTCGCCGAATCCGCTCGCTGGCATTTCAATCCCTTGTGTCCCGTGCTTCGAGGATGCAGCACGTTAGAGGGGGGTGATGTCAGGGGACACCCTGTTTTCCATTTCCAGTTCCGACACCACACCCAGTTCCGACTCCATTTCCGACTCCGCTTCCGGTTCCGATTCCATCTCCGCATCCGCTTTCGGGAACGATTCCGCTTCTGGGAGAACTTCCACCAGTTCCGTTCGCCTTGCCAGTTCCACTCCAATTTCCGACTTCCGCCCCGGAACAGTGTCGGAAATCAAGCGACTCGCATAATAGGTGGCATCAAGGGTCGATCAAGGGTCAGGGGGATGCAGGGTTGATGGCGGGTGCCAAGTGTTGTCCCTGGCTGCGCAGCGTAGTATAATACGGGCTCGCTGACATTGGGGGTCCTTAGACTTTTCTCTTTGGATTTCCCCTTGTCAGGTGAGAACCCCCTCTCTTGTATGCTCTGTTCATTTATACATACTTTGGATTTCCCCTTGTCAGTTGTGTGGTAGTGTGATCTCCACGACTAGCCAGGGTTGCCCTTACACTTCCCCTCCAACCCACTTGAGCTCCATGCACACTTCCACAACACCCCCCACTGCACCGCACTCCTGTGCCTGCGGCCACACACATCAGTCACGTGCCACACACACGCATGCTGCACCCACGCACCTCACCACGCTCCTGGCGGTCCTCCACCTCCACCTGTTTGTCATGATTCATTTATTCTATGAACCATCCATCAACATCCAGCAAACAAACATCCCTGCTGTCGGGGCTTCGGACTCTTCGCTGAAGTATCCTTTGCAGTACCCCATTTGCATTCACTGACCCCATCAATCCCATCAGGATCTCGGTCCATGGAGCCCTCATTGATCATAGAACCCATCACCTGTGAAACTCCCACTCCATGGATGACCCTCATGCTCAGGACAGTGTCTGTTGCAGCCTCCATGCAGGTTAGGATCAATGGGCTTAGTACCCCTGCAGAACAGGACAGTAGTAACTGCCAAGGTTCAGAATCTCTGTTCATCTTTCAGAAACCCCTCTTTCTTGTTAGAATTAGCTTTGCTATGGGTTCCACTCCACACAGTATGTTCCCCTTTGTTTGTAAAAGTGACTGTGCATTCTTTGTAATATTCCAAACCATTCGGCCTCTTTCTCATCCACCAGTATCATACATGTATTCTCTATAAAAAGGACACATCCATCATGTATGTTCCCCAGTTCAATTATCATATGTCTTCCTTGTGCTTCACCTTGCTCACTTGTGAACCAACTCTTGAACTCAACCTTCCCATCATGCCCCCACCTTCACCAAGGCCAAGAATATCACTTGTGAGTTAAACACCATTTATTCTCCTTACTCCAAACCCTTGGAATTCCTGTAAAGCCTGTTGGCGAAGGCCTCTCAAGGAGTGCCTTTGCCAACGAGGGGATCATCTGCCTCAGATAACCCTCCCTCATCACTTCGGACAATTTTGCCGGGTGTTGTAAAGGCTTTTCTTTGACTGAAGACTCAGGGTTCATCTCTCATATACCCCCACGTAGTACTAGTAGTAGTCTGGTACTATTTCACCAGCTACGTAGTCGGTTTTCGAGGGACCACTTGGTTCACTGCATTTGGGTGTCTTGAATTCATTGACACCCACTATTAAACCCTAAAGAACCAATCCTGACAGGTGGCCACTCTGCACACAGACTATGCAGATGTTGTTATCCATGCGACACTGGCATTCCTTGGGCATGCATTTGCCATCCTTACTGAGCCTGTTAGCATATTCGGTTTTATCCTGGCCCTCAGATGGGTTTGTCATGACTCATTTATTCTTGTATCCAGTTACCCCTATGTTCCCTTCCATCCTTCCATCTCTATGTTTGATCCATTCACCCTTCGCCGAATTCACCGAATGAACCATTCACTACTTGCATCATTCACCAGTAGTCATGCCATCAAACACGATCAACATCCTCTAACCGGTGTGATGTGTTATGATAGATGCAATTATTTTATTCCAAGTCATCTATGTACAAAGAAGCTAATAAAAGAAAAGAAAGAAAATGACTAAAAAGGAATAGGAATGACACTTACGATGGACGTCGACACAGATGACAGATACACGACATCACAAATAGCTATCTTATCTACAGATTAAATAAGATACAGGGATATGGGCATCAACCACGTGCGGCCGATCAGAGACAGTGTGCCTATTGACTGATGGCATTGGCCATGACTTTGACAGGTGCCAGGCCACAGGCACCGAGGAGGTGCGGGCACCAAACGCCACAGAGGAATGCAGACTGCGCAGGAGCACCGGACATTGTGGAGTGACTTCAGAATGTCATCCATAATACATGTACTCAATTAGCTGCCCCACAGAAGAGGCACAGAGACAGCGGCCCCATCACCAAGCCTAGCATTTATGCTAGGCAGGACAGATTTAATCTCTATTTTCTATTGGACTCCATGACACGACCAGCTGACTACTATCTTGACACTATGTAGACAGGGGCTTTGTATAATAGGTACAAGACTCTATTCCAAAGTTTAACAACCCTAACACTATCCCCATCACCCCATGATTTTATGACTATAATTAGTCACCCCTCTAGTTACAAGTAGTTTTTCGACCCATTGACTCACTATCTCGAACACCAGTAGTTACCATTAATATAGTATAAGTAGCTACTATGAATGTATGAATAAAATCATGCAGAATCAACTGTTTCACCCCCGAAGTCACTGTAGTCTTGTTTGATAGCTACAGAACTTAGCTCTTGATAGTTTACTCCAATTCTTCGTTGAGAGTTCACTATTACTGTTTACTCTAGACTACCTCAAAAGTGAACCCTTTCGACTTAGTTATTCCTCAGATCGACACCACTTTCTTGTCGACACAGTCACGTGACTCCCATCCATCAGTGCCGGACGCGTCTCAAGGGGATTAGTCAGCACACAGGGGAGGGATGAACATAGCGGTCCCAACCGCTAAGCAATAGAATTCGTTTGCTAAAGGCATCACTTAATATTTTAATCTAAAATTATGGTTCATCACTGGCCCCATCACCTCCCCAATTCAACCCCCTTTGGGTGTTCCTATGGCCAGGATACATTCGTGGGACATCCTACTCATAGATCAGTGAGATCGACCCAACAGACCAAGAGTTCATGCAGGGTAAGATGTATGCAGGTCTGAAGGCATGTTTTCTTACATACGTACCTTTGTCCTCTCTCCCCCATTGTTTCATGTTCGCACTCCCCCTTTCTTCTATTGAATATGTGTTTCATCTATTTGTATCCTGACTGCGCACCCCTATCCAACCATGACTCACAATGGCCTCTTTTCTATTTGCTGATATCATATGAGCATTTGGTATAAGTAGTTTACATTCGCATGTACATTCTGCAGTTCAATTATCATACGTCTATCTTGTGCAAAACTTGACCTCACTGTGACTATTGCCTTAGGCCCTCTTCCATAGACTACTATCTTAGACCAGAGGAGGTCTTGAGCACCACTGGTGAGTTTCCATATTTCACCTTCACTACTTTTGTCTTCAAACCATTGTTGGTGCTGGCTCCGAAGGAGCACCTTTGCTGGCAAAAGGATTGTTACTACTAGACAACCTTTCGGTGAGACCTTGTACGTTACATCGTTGAGTATCACAGGCTATTTCGCTTCGACTGTAGACAGGGCAAGCTCCTTTTGAGTAGCCCCCTTACCTTATAAACATTTATTAGCTTGACATTGCTCGCTGAAGTACACACCTCATTGCACAAGCCATTCAGGCATTTGCTGTGTTCACTTATCCTTGCCTTTGCCTTGGTTGTTATCACTGGCATTGGCGTTGGAATTACCAGAACTTTGACCTTGATGTCGGTCATTGTTCTGGGGGGCTCGGCTTTGGTTGCACCTATCATTTTTGGCCTTGGGTTTGGGTGCAGTATGGGCCTCGTGAGACTTCACTATGATGTTCCCAATACCTTTGGTTGATTTTCTGGATGAGATCTTGGAGGTCATCAAGGGTTCGGGGTTTGTCAAATGCACCATTTCATCTTTGATTCACTTTGGCAAAGCAAGATATGCTCAGTGATGCAAAGCCGAATTGTTGTGCTGAAGCATGGATGCAAGCTTGTAGAAGTTGAGCATCTTCTGGACTGAGTCAGATGATGTCGGAGTCGGAATCAGAACGGGAAGTGGGAGCTGGTTCAAATTCCGCTTCCAAATCCTCTTCAGCAAGTAGTGGATTGGGGCCAGAATGACATGTCTGTATGAGTCGCTTGGTATTCCGCTGCTCCTGGCGCTCCCTCCGAACTTCCGACCGACACAGGTGACACTTGGCTGGGCATTGACTCATCAGCACCTTCTGAGTGTGCCAGTTGATCTCCGGGTTGTGCTCCTGCAGCCAGGTAAACCCGAGGATGATGTGCAAAGGAAGTGCATTCGGTGTGCCCATCATAACGGAGAATTGTGTCTACTATCTCCGTGATGGACCCTGCCTCATTGGGGCTTCCATCCACATTGAACACTGGGATCGCACATTGCAACTTCCGCATGGTCAGTCGGTTCCATGCCACATAGTCTCGGTCCATAAACTGACCAGTGGCCCCACAATCGACAAGGGCGGGTCTGGATTTGACTTCCGCCATATCTGTCGTCTGGATATCCACCTTAATGACTAGTGACTTGGTGCCAGGGGTGGCAGCAACAACATAGCGCTTTGGGAGGCGTCTATCCCAAGGGTGGATGTGAGATGGACGGGGTGTTGGATTCGGTTTTTGTGTGACTTTATCCGGTGGGTCTGTACGAAGTGAGGGGAGTGAGGGCTTTTCATTCTCTACTTCAAGGCAGGAAAACCGGTTATGTACAGGTATCAGGGGCACACATCTCACCCGCTGCACGTCACAAATCCGACGCATCTTCCGCTTCCTATGCACCATGTTTGGCATTTTCGGAAAATTCTTCCGCAGTGGGCACTCTGCTTATGTCTGCGAGTGCGAGGAACTCTTGAAGGAGCTCGAGTTTCTCCTCTGTGGTCATAAGCCGGATGTATAAGGCTTGGGGGCACTCGCAGGCATAGTGGCCTGGCTGTTGGCATCGGAAGCAGGTGATAGTTCCATTGCCTTGTCCGCGCATGCAGTCAACATCCATCGGGGCGGGGCCACTCTTTGAGGGAGGGGGGATAGGGTTCCTAATAGGAGCAGGCGGAGCAACCGTCAGAAATATTTTCCATGTGGGAATGAATGCACTTCCAGGTTTTGGCACAAATGGAGTAGGATGAGCGGAACTGCATGTCATGTTCCGGGTTGTCTCCACGAAGGCCTCATTTGCTTCCCTGTTTCGGGACACCCTCTGCACAGCTTGGTACCACCCTTCCGGGTCATCGAAATCTGGAGCTCCATCCCCAAGCAGCGCGACTTGGTTCTGGAGTGTCGGATCAAGTCCTCGTTGGAATTTGATGACAATCGTCTTGTCGTCGTCATACTCCGCCAGCTCAATGAGCTCCTGGAAGTGATCGATGTAGTCATCGACCAGATCCTTGGGCTGGTACCAGCTGGTCCCCTCGAGCTTCATAAGGGCTGTGAGCTGCTCATTTTTCGGGCAGAACTGGTCGGAAAATGTTTTCTCAAAGGCGTCCCAGTCCTGGAAGTAGTTCCCCTTTCCCTTCGCTTCATGTCGGATCACCTTGTTTGCAAAAACGGGCTGCGCGGTCCGACTTGAAAAAGGACAATGCCCAGTGAATCTGAGCCTGGTTGTTCGGAAAGAGGTCTCCGACAACTGCAAAGTAGATGCTGCATGTGTTGAAGAATGCATGTCCCTTCTCCTGATCTCTGTTATGTATTGAGATTTCCGTGAAGTCAGAACTGGAAAGGACAGCGGCTTCAACTTATAGGTTGCACCCCCAATGAAACTATTGGCCTCAGTATTTCGGAAATGGGTCGGAAACCTGAAGGTGCTGAACTAAGAGTTGTTCGAAACTTGAGCCGGAACTGAGGCGGAAGGCAGAAGACGGAAGACGGAGAGACGAAGGTCTTGCTAGACTCGCTGTGCTAAGAACAGGAGATGGAGCGAAGGAAATCAAGTATCGAAGGTGATTATCTGATTGCAGAAATGGAGACATACATGAGAGGGTTTTATACAAAGAGCAGAAGCAACAGGTAATGGTATGGTACTAAGCACATTCTGGGGGGAGCGGAAGTCGGGTAGACATACGTGGGAACTAACTAATTGGGAACAATGGGACTACAAGGGGGGTTCAGGGTAAGGTAAAACAATGGCAAAAGAACAAGGGGTCGGAAAACATATCTGACAACGAACTACAAGGGTGAGCGTACGTGGTAGCGGTGGTAGCATACATGGTAGCCCATGTGGTAGTGTACGTGGTAGCGTACATGGTAGCCCACGTGGTAGCGTACCTGGTAGCTTACCTGGTAGCGTACTTGGTAGTGTACGTGGTAGCGGTGGTAGTGTACATGGTAGCATACGTGGTAGCGCACGTGGTAGCGCACGTGGTAGCGTACCTGGTAGCGTACATGGTAGCGTACCTGGTAGTGTACGTGGTAGCAGTGGTAGCGGTGGTAGTGTATGTGGTAGCCCCTGTGGTAGTGTACATGGTAGTGTACATGGTAGCATATGTGGTAGTGGATGTGGTAGCGTACCTGGTAGAGTACGTGGTAGCACACATGGTAGCGGTGGTAGCGGTGGTAGCGTACGTGGTAGCCCACGTGGTAGTGTACATGGTAGTGTACATGGTAGCGTATGTGGTAGTGGATGTGGTAGCGCACGTGGTAGTGCACATGGTAGCGTACTTGGTAGTGCACCTGGTAGCACACGTGGTAGTGTAGATGGTAGCATACGTGGTAGCGTACCTTGTAGTGCACGTGGTGGCGTACCTGGTAGGGTACATGGTAGTGTACATGGTAGCATACCTGGTAGTGTATCTGGTAGTGTACGTGGTAGCATACGTGGTAACATACGTGGTAGCGTATGTGGTAGCGTACCTGGTAGCGTACCTGGTATGCATACAGGGGGGTTTATATACGAGCGAGGGTACGAGTCAGGGGTGAACATATTAGTGGAGGTCAGGGCGATGTCAGGGGAGTGAGGTCAGGGCGAGGTAATATATGAATGATGCGTGATGGAGCGGAATCAGTAACTAAGGGAATACGGGCATGGGATCAAGGTCGGATATGAGCTCTAGCTTGGGCTCGGGCGCAGGATAAGAATCATATGTACTCGGGCATGAGTATCACAAGGCTCGGGCTCGGAAGAAAGTTATACTGGTAAGTTACCGGCCAAAGGCTGGGTTCTTACACTCGTACACTACCAGGTACACAACCAGGTACACTACCAGGTCCTCTACCAGGTACGCTACCACATCCACTACCACGTACGCTACCATGTACGCTACCATGTACGCTACCATGTACGCTACCATGTACACTCCCACGTGGGCTACCATGTATGCTACCAACGCTACCACGTACACTACCAGGTACGCTACCAGGTACGCTCCTACTCCTCAGTCTGAAAATCAACTATCGATAACTTTGATCCCTAGTTAGTTTCTAAGCCTCGCCTCTTAAGCCAAACCTCGCCTCTTATTTGTTTGCCTCCGAAGTTGGGACTCGTGCGTAGGGTCGGTGCAGCACATAAGCTGAAGCCTAGTCCCTCTCCGACTTCCCCACCCAAACCTCCCGCAACCTCGGACCTTACCTCGGGTTTTGCCCCCGACCTCGGTCAACCTTACGACGGATCGTATCGTAACAGTATTTTCAGACTGCTTACACCCTACGTATCCCTTTTTTTCACTATGTCCATGATGACTCGTTCCCATACCCTTCGGGGTATATCAGAACAACGACGTTTCTCGGAAGCCCCCGACGATTCACCACCGTCCCTGGGGATACCCCTCGCAGACCCCGCCGAGCCTAGTAACAAAGGCAAATGTAGGGCTAACCCCAGTGACCCTTCATGTGATCCAGGTGATGGCCCTGGAGGTTCTGACAATCATCGGGACCTCCGCAACCTGCCACCCGAGGACCTCAGTGACCTCGAGGACAACGAGCTTATGCGTCGAGTGTTCATCAAGCTCGCGAAACCTCGCGAGTCCGAAGCACGAGCCAAGGTCAAGGAACCGCATAGTTATGAGCGTACTGACCAGGCCAAGCTTCACACCTTCTTCCTTCAATGTGTACTCAACTTCCGAGATCGTCCCACAGCGTTCAAGACTGGGCCTCGAAGGTGCAGTATGCTATTTCTTACCTGTCCGTCTCAGCTCTACAGTATTTCGAGTTGGCGATCCTCGGCGAAGTCCAACCCGAGCCAGATTGGCTCGAGGACTGGGACAGCTTCAAGGCCAACCTCGAGCTCAACTTCGGCCCATACGACAACGCTGCCCAAGCCGAGATTGACCTCGAGAAGATCGTTATGAAAGAGCACCACAAGGCCACGCAATTCTTTATCGACTTTGCCCGAGCTTCGACTAGGACTCAGTGGAACGATGCGGCCCTCCGACACTTCGCCTACAAGGGCTTGGCCAAATGAATCAAGGACGACTTACTTCACTTCCCTCGATTCCGCAGCCTCGCCGAGCTTAGGAACTTCGCGCTGGAATGCGACAGCCATTACTGGGAGCGTAAGGAATATGACACCATGATCAATGGTCGTAGCTCCCAGCCTGCACGCGCTGCTAATCAGTCCAGCAGCAATGCCACTAACAACAACCAGTCTTCCAGCGGTTCCAATAACAATAAGAACCGCAACAAGACTAACAACAACGGCAAGGGTCCCAACAACAACTCTTCGAACAACAAGAGTCAGCCCGACATATCGAGCAAGCTCGGGAAGGATGGCAAACTACTTCCCGAGGAACGCCAACATCGGGTCGACCAGGGCCTTTGTCTGCTTTGCGGCACCAAGGGCCACATCATCAAGGACTGCCCAAAGAACAAGTCTACCAATGGTAGCGGTTCTAAAGGTCGGGCAGCGAAGACCCCTAACGAGGGGACTTCAGCCTCCATTACGGAGGTGAAAAAGTAGGTAGCAACCTCGGAACCACACAATCCGAGGATTGCGGTAACCTCACCCGTGTGCTCAGACTCAGTGCCGCTTCTCATTCATTGTCCAAAGATTCCCTTAATGTAGATCTAACCTCGCCTTCGCTTCCCAATGTCGCTTTTGTTGCATTAGTTGTCAGTTGCTCAGTGGAGAATACTGGGCGGAAATTTTGCGGATTAACGCTGGCATAGTCGCTACTTCCCTCTTTTGGGTAGACGTCCCAACGTCTAGTGAGCGCGTCGGGTTTTGCTCCGAGCTTTCCGGGGCGGAAACGGATCACCATGTTGAACTGTGAGAGGTATTCAGACCAGCGGACTTGACGGCGAGTCAAAATCTTAGTGGTTGCAAAATACTCAAGGTTCTTATGATCCGTTACAACGTCGATCGGATAAGTTGGACCTTCGAGGTAATGTCTCCAGATTTTGAAGGCTTCGAAAATCGCAAGTAGTTCCTTATCGTGGACGTCGTAGTTGAGTTCCGGGGCGGAAAAGGTGCGGGAATGAAAGGCGATCGGATGAATTTCTCCGTCGTCGGGTGAAATGATGGAAAGAATGGCGGCTAGCGCGTAGTCAGAAGCGTCGGTTTCGAGTACAAGTTGGGCATCAGGAATCCAGAAACCGAGTATGGGAGCCGTGGTGAAGGCCGATTTGAGAGCTTCAAATGCGGAACAGCATTCCGGTGTGAAATTCCATGGGGCACCCTTCCTGGTGAGACGCGTGAGCGGAACAGTAATGTCGGAAAAATTATAAATGAAACGCCGGTAAAAGTTGGCGAAGCCAAGGAAAGACTGCACATCCTTAACACGTCGGGGTTCCGGCCATTCTTGAATTGCCTTGACTTTGTCCTCTGCCATGGTAAGACCTGTTGGAGAGAGGATGTAGCCGAGGTATTCAACCGTGTCGCGATGCCATTCGCATTTCTCTGCTTTTGCGTAGAGATGGTGTTTGCGTAGGCGGCGGAGTACTTCGCGGACATGTTCCCGATGTTTTTCCGGTGAGTCGGAATAGATGAGGATGTCGTCAATGTAGACTAGAACGCATACGTCGAGGAGGTCGGAAAATACGTCGTTCATGAATCACTGAAAAGCGGCGGGAGCGTTGGTTAGACCAAAAGGCATGACAGTCCACTCAAAGGCACCGTAGCGGGTGCGGAAGGTGGTTTTCCACTCGTCACCTTCCCGGATGCGGACAAGGTGATAAGCGTGCCGTAGGTCAATTTTGGTGTAGATCTTCGCCCTGCGGGGAGTGTCGAGTAAATCGGAAATGCGCGGAAGCGGATATTTGTCCTTTTTAGTGAGGGCATTGAGTCCGCGGAAATCGACGCAGAGGCGGAGAGATCCATCCTTCTTCTTGACGAAGAGGACCGGAGCGCCGTGCGGAGACAGCGAAGGGCGGATAAAGCCCATGTTGAGATGTTCATCGACGAACTCTCGGAGAGTTAGGAGTTCACTTTGCGAAAGAGAGTAGATCGGTCCAAGGGGCGGAGATGCTCCTTCTTCCAAATCTATCTTCAAGTCGTAAGGTCGATGTTCAGCAGGTTTGTCGGCTTTGGCCTTATTGAACACGTCCGGGAAGTCACGATATTCTTCCGGAACTGAGCTCATGTCGACCGGAGCGGAAGTCGAGGCGGAACGAGCCTTGACTGAAGCCGAATCGGAGAGGTGAAGCTGGAAGACGGTCGTATCATCTTGCCGTTGCAATACGCGGAAAGCGGTGGCGGAAACGAGCGCAATTCGAGGGGCTTCGAGGGGCGGAGGTGCTAAAGCGGGACCGGAGTGCGGAACTGAATCCACGAGCGGAGTTGCAGAAGAGGCCTGAGCCATCTTTGCGGACGACGTCGGAATAGACGGAAGTTGATCCGGGGTACGGAACTGTATTTGACCCAATGCCCAGTTAATCAACGGATTATATCGGGTGAGCCAATTGTGTCCTAGTACAACGGAACAGCTAGCATCTAGCGGAGTAACGTAAAACGTAACTTCATGGTTGTCCCCAGTAGCGAAACGGATAGACAGATCCACAACTTGGGAAATTCCCGTGTTGGAAGACCCGTCGAAAAGGCGGAGCGGAATAGTCGGAATGTTGCGGGTCGGAAGTTTATGTTTCAAAACAAAGTCGGAATCGAGGAAACAATGAGTCGAACCGGAGTCGACCAATGCTGTAAACGGGGGTGCGGAAATTGTGTCGGAAGTGAGCGGAACAGAGAGAGAGTCGGAGGACGAAAGAGCGGATGCGTTGAGTTTAACCTCGTTTGTCGCACGAATGGGGTCAACACAGCCCTCAGCTCGTGCGGAGGCCAGAGGACTGCTGACTATTTTTTTGAATCCGCAGCGGGAACCGCTTCGGATTTCTCTTCCGTCTTTGCTGCGCGGCCCTTGGCCTTAGCAGCGGAGGCGGAAGCGCGAGTGCAGTCGCGAGCGACGTGACCTCCTTTGCCGCAGAAGAGGCAAAGGTTGTTGTCCATGCGACGCTGGCGTTCTACAGGGGTTAGTTTTCCGTCCTTCCCAAGTTTGTCGGAAAGATCCGGGGTACTCTTCCGGGCGTTGGTGTTAGAACCAGAGGCCTGGTTGTTCCGAGGGGTGTTGTTGTTGTTCCAGTTGCCGGAGTTGGATCCGGAACTGTTGTTGCTGTTGTTGTTTCCGGAGTTGGTGTTTCCGGAATTGGTCTTCTTCTTGTCTTTATCGGACTTCTTGTCGGAAGACTTGTCGTTCTTGCTCTGGGTGGAAGTTTCGCGAGCGATCTCGGAGTGTCTTTCCCAGTAGCGCGAATCGATGGATTGAGCGAGGTTGCGGAGGTCGGTAAGGGTGGCGGGTTTTCCGACGCGGGCAATTTCATCCTTGATGCGGGATGGCAAGCCCATGTAAAACTGGCGTCGGAGTGCGGCTTCTCCCCATTGGACTCGAGGAGCGAGCTGCTGAAACGTGACGATATATTTAGCTATCTTATGAGTGTCTTTCATGCGAAGCTTATCGAGTTCATTTTCCGCATCGGCTTCCATGTCAAATGGTCCGAAGTTGCTGCGGAGTTCGGAAATGAAATTGGGGTAATCGTCAGCCCAGTCGACGAGAGCGAACGGATCCATGAGGGCGGGTTCGAAATAGTCGAGCGCCGTGCCTCGGAGATAGGAAAGGGCATAATTGACCTTTCGTTCGTCGTCGGGAAAGGCGTCGGGACGATCACGGAAATTGAGTTGAAGCTGAACCAGAAATGGCTGGAGCTTCTTGGGGTCGGAACCGTCGAACTGATCTGGTTCGCGGACCTTTGTCTTGGGGCGTGGTGGTGCTTGGGCCGGGCGCTGGAGTTGTCCGGCTAGCATGGCGATGGCTTGTGCAAGATCCGGAACTGGCGCGGGCGGAACTGGGTTGGCGGGAATCTGAGGTGGAATTGGAGGTGGAGGACCGCCGGGAGGACCGCCTGGGGGACCGCCGGGTGGGCCGCCATGAGGGCCGCCTGGAGGGCCGCCTGGAGGTGGTCCTGGTGGAGGTGGTGGTGGTGGAGCTGGGCGTCGGAATGACGCTGCTGTTTGTTCGCCGCTGCTACTCGTTGAATTCCCGTCGTAGTCGGGATTTTCGTCGGGATTAGCGTCGGGAACTTCTTCGAATCGTTGCGGAAAAGCATCAGAAAGCTCATCGTCGGCACGAGAGCTGCTGGAGGGTTCCGCGTGCCTTGGTGCTGCGGATCTAAGACTGCCAAAATAAGAGAGAGCTTCGACAGCTCCTGCTCGAGCTGAAGTAGCTGTGGTACGAGGAGGCATAGTGATAGTTATCGGGTGGGAATCAGATAATACTGTTACGTATCGAGATTTCCACTAAGTCGGAACTGGAAAGGACAGCGGCTTCAACTTATAGGTTGCGCCCCCAATGAACTATCGTCCTAGGTATTTCGGAAATGAGCCGGAAGTCGGAAAGTACTGGACCAGAGGTTTGGTCAGAACTTGAGTCGGAACTGAGGCGGAAAGCGGAAGACGGAAGGCTGAGAAAGAGACTGAGATCTTGCTAGACTCGCTGTGCTAAGAACAGGAGATGGAGCGAAGGAAATCAAGTATCGAAGGTGATTATCTGATTGCAGAATAACAGACATACATGAGGGGGTTTTTATACAAAGCGCAGAGCAACAAGTAATGGTGTTGTACTAAGTAAATTCCGGAGGAAGCGGAAGTCGAGTACAATGTGTGGGAACTAACCTATTGGGAACAATGGGACTACAAGGGGGGTTCAGGGTAAGGTAGAACAATGGCAAAGAACAAGGGGTCGGGAAAACATATCTGACAACGAACTACAAGGGTGACCGGATATATGGTTTTGATGAATGGTGAGGTAGATCCAGTGGGTCCGAGTAATAGAGTCGAAAGAACAAGGGAAATGTACAAGGGGCGGAATGTCGGAAATGTCGGAGGGGCGGAACGTTGTGCGGAACTATTGGAGGGGCGGAAGGAGTGGCGGAACTGAGGGTCGGAAATCGGAAATGAACGGTCGTAACACAGGTACCCTACCACGTGCCCTACCATGTATGCTACCAAGTACACAACCACGTACACTACCAGGTACCCTACCACGTGTGTTACCACATACTCTACCACGTACTCTACCAGGTACGCTACCACATCCACTACCATGTACGCTACCACGTGGGCTACCACATACGCTACCACCGCTACCCCACGTACACTACCATAGCCCTTGGTCGTCGTAGCAAGGCAAACCCAGGAAAGGGTCAGGCAAGCGCCGTGGGCAAGAAGCGGGCGAGGAGCGAGAACAGCGCGGATGGACCGAGTCTGAGCAAAGAGGCCAAGGTTTGGGACAAGGTTGAGGATGACGACGACTCAAGCAACTGGGTCGAGCGTAATCTCGAGACGAGGGTGGAGAGAATGGAAGCGAGGATGAGCAAGGAGAAGGGTAAGGGGATGGAGGGAGCGAGGCAGAGTGAGGGGAGAGAGGTTGGGGACGCGAGGCAGAGTGAGGGAAAGGAAGCCGAGGTAGAGGAAGCCGAGGTGGAGGAAACTGAGGTGGAAGGTCGGAGGGCGAAGAAGGACAAGAAGACGAAAAGGTCGGAGCGAAGTGCGGAGATGAGGGAGTTGATAGCGGCGGTGAGCGATGTGGGACAGAAGGTTGGCGAGGTTGGTGAGAAAGTGTGCGAATTGTTGGGGGAGTTTAGGGCAGCGAACGACAGGATGAATCGGGCGGATGTAGAGTTCATGAGGATAATGAGGCGGAGGAATTATTTGAAACGTATGCAGGGGACGAGAGATCTGGCGGAGTATGGGGGACATAGGGGTCTGGTGGAGAGAAGTAGTAGTAGCAATGAGGAGGAGTCAGGCGAAGATAGCGAGGAGAACGAGGAAGAGGATGCGAGGATGTTGGAGTAATCTAGTAATGGAATAATGGAATCATTTCTTGGGTTTTATTGATTTTTTTGTTCGATTGTGAGGGAATTTTGTTATCTAACTACTGGGGTCATGGGGGTTAAACAAGGCAATGATCATAGAGCAGTCAAAGGCCCCGGCTTGCCCGGGTAAGATTCGTGGAAGTCAGTGACCAGCTCCGAGGCATGATAAAGCTCAGAAGCGAGGATCCACGAGGTTTCTTTGTCGGTACCTTCGTAACCAGTCCACCTAACAAGATAGAGCAGCTTGCAGCTCTTTCGTCTATTATCGATCTTCGAGTCGAGGATTTCGGAGACCTCGAACTCAGGCTCGCCGTCGATAACAACTGGGGGCGGAGGCGGCTGAACTCGGTTCTGGATGGTGTTGGGCGAGGCTGGTTCGAGCATAGATATGTGGAATACTGGATGGACTGAATGCATGTGTTCTGGAAGTTGAAGAGTGAAGGAGTGAGACCTGCTCGGGAAATGATCTCAAAAGGACCCAAGAACTTCTGGGCGAGCTTCTTGGTAGGCTGAGTTGTTCTGAAATACTGTGCCTTTACAAAGGCGAGGGATCCTACTTGGAAATCAGGAGCGGGTTTGCGGCGAACATCGGCCGAGGCTAGGTAGGTCATCTGAGCCTCGAGGATGGCGCGGCGAAGTTCTTGGTGTAGCTCGTCCAGGTCAACCACGAAGTCTCGAGCTCATGGCAAGGCGAGGTCGCGCTCGGGGTGGACTGCGAGGTTCGGGTGGTAACCCTTATTAGCAAAGAATGGGGATATGCCGGTGGTTGCGGTAGGCACATTGTTGTAAGCGAACTCAGCTAGGGGAAGGAGTGAAGCCCAATTGGACTGTTGATAGTTGCAGTATATCCTGAGGTACTGTTCCAAGGTCTGGTTAGCACGCTCGGTTTGACCATCACCCTCGGGATGATATCCCAAGGTGAAATGCAACCGCATGTCCAAGGCTTTCCCTAGAGAACGCCAGAAGTGCGAGACGAACTTGGAACCCCGGTCTGAGGTGACATGCGAGGGGACTCCATGCTTGGAAAAGACATGAAGGACGAAGAGGTGAGCAAGCTCTTGCGAGGTTATCTTGTCTGTGGTTGGAATGAAGATAACCTGCTTAGTGAAGCGGTCAACAATCACTAGTATGGAGGTGAACTCGGATGAAGGTGGGAGCTGCTCAATGAAATCCATAGAGATGGAATTCCAAGGCTTCTCGGGAACAGGAAGTTGTTTGAGGAGACCATAGGGCTTGTGACGCTGCGGCTTGCTTCACATACAAGTGGTGCACGTCTTGCAATACTCCTTGACAAAGGATCTAATCCCTGGCCAAGTGTAGTCTCGTCGGATCAGCTCCAAGGTCTTGTTGACCCCGAAGTGTCCCGAGAGAATGTGATCATGCTTGTATTGCAGGATGCGAAGTGGAAGGTCTTGGGCCGTTGGACCATAGGTTCGGTTGTCAAGCTTGAGAAAACCCTCGGGGTCTGTGGTCCACCTCGGGTCATTAACCAAGCCGAGGTGCGACTTGGCTATGGGGTCCGAGGGGAGGTTCGCTAGTATGTCAGCTCATATCTGCTCGGTATCAAGCAGCGAAACGGCTGGGAGTATGACGGGAGCGAGGTTAGTAGCTCTAAGGGACAATGCCAGCTGGTGTTGAGTAAACACTGGCCGTAGGTTCTGTGGGCTTATGGTGGCATAGTCGCTATTCCCCTCTTTAAGGTAGATGTCCCATCGTCTAGTGAAAGAGTCAAGCTTCGTTCCAAGATGACCAGGTCGGAAACGAATGGCGAGGTTGAATTGGGAAAGGTATTCTGACCACCGAGCTTGTCGACGGGTCAAGAGCTTCGTTGTTGAAAAGTATTTGAGGTTCTTGTGATCGGTGATAACGTCGACAGGGTCGCCAGAGCCCTCGAGGTAGTGTCGCCAGCGTTGAAACGCTTCAAAAATTGCTAGGAGCTCCTTGTCATGAACATCATAGTTGAGATCAGTAGAGGTGAATGTGTGGGAGTGAAAAGCGATGGGGTGAAGTTCACCTTCCGAGGTTCGCAGTGATAAGATTACCGCTAAGGCATAATCTGAAGCATCAGTCTCTACGATTAGTGGAAGGTCAGGAATCCAGTGGGCAAGGATAGGAGTGGTAGTGAACACCTTCTTCAACAGGTTGAAGGCCTGTCGACAACCCGCGGAAAAGTTCCAAGGGTTACCCTTGCGGGTGAGTCGGGTGAGAGGAATGGTGATGTCAGAGTAGTTGTGAATGAAACATCGGTAGAAGTTGGCGAAGCCGAGGAAAGATTGGATGTTGTGAACTTTGCAAGGCTCAGGCCAGTCTTGAATGACCTTTACCTTGTCGTTCGCCATAGTGAGGCCCTCAGGAGAGAGTATGTAGCCGAGGAATTCAACCGAGTCGCGATGAAACTCACATTTGTCTTCTTTGGCGAAGAGGTTGTTGAGTCGCAGTCGTCATAAGACTTCCTTGACATGTTCAACATCTTTGGAGGGGTCACTGGAGTAGATTATAATGTCATCCAAGTATACCACCACACAAACGTCCAAAAGGTTGGCGAAAATCTCGTTCATGAATCTTTGGAAAGCAGCAGGGCCGTTAGTGAGACCAAATGGCATAACCAACCATTCAAAAGACCCATAGCGATTCCTGAAGGCAGTTTTCCATTCGTCACCCTTGGCCACCCTTACGAGGTGGTAAGCATGACGAAGGTCAATCTTCGTATAGATGCGAGCATTCTTTGGAGCATCAAGTAAGTCAGCAATCAATGGCAATGGATACCGATCTTTTTTCGAGATCTTGTTTAAACCTCGGAAGTCGACACACAACCAAAGTGAGCCATCTTTTTTGCGGACAAACAATACCGGTGAACCATGAGGTGAGCGTGAAGGTCGGACGATGTTCAAGTGCTCGTCGATAAACTGGCGAAGTGCTTTGAGTTCGGAAGCTGAGAGAGAGTAGATGGGACCGATAGGCGGCGAGGTCC
The DNA here is from genome assembly GCA_015179125.1 of Gautieria morchelliformis. Lineage (NCBI taxonomy): Eukaryota > Fungi > Basidiomycota > Agaricomycetes > Gomphales > Gomphaceae > Gautieria > Gautieria morchelliformis. The sequence goes on along the minus strand of WHVA01000211.1, from coordinate 105,369 downwards.
CTTCTTCAAGGTTGATTTTGATATCGTGAGGTCGGTGGGGAGCTAGAGTGTCAGCGCGTGCTTCGCTGAACACATCTGCAAATTCGTGATATACTTTGGGAACATGTTTTTTAACGTTCTCAGAAAGCTCAGAAGAGCTTTCTCCCGATGTTGCTCCTCAGGCGAGGAGCTCAGGCGAAGCCAGATTGAGCTGAAACACTTCGGACCCTTCCAATCTAGATGCGCGCATGAAAGCGGGTGCATTGATTAGGGAAACGAGCGGTGCTTGCAACTTCCGAGGCGAGTTCTGAGGCGAGGTCGAAGTCGTAGCCGAAGCTGAGCGGGCTGACGTCGCCGTGGTCGCTGGAGTCGTAGTTAGGTCGATGGTCTTGAAAGTAATACTGCCCAATACCCAGTCAATCGACGGATTGTAGCGGGTGAGCCAGTTGTGGCCAAGTACCACCGAGCAACTCGAGTCGAGTGAGGGTATGTAGAAGGTAACCCATTGTTGTTTGCCAGTCGGAAAGCAGATACAGAGGTCTAGAGCTTGGGTAATGGTAGTGTTAGTACTACCATCAAATAGTTTCAAGGGTATAGGAGAGACAGGATAAGCAGGCATAGAGTACTTCTGGACAAATCTGGATTCAATAAAACAATCTGAGGACCCATCCTGTAGAGCCTTCATCAGCTCTTCCACTTCCCGCTCAGCCTGTGCGAGCTCCACATCAACTTCATCAACCTCATCAACCTCACCGATGGGATTTTCACGTGTTTCTGACATTGATCTGTGAATGGATGATGATGAGAGAAGACAAGAAGCAGAACGTGAAACAAAGCTTACGTAACTACTCTGACCCAGCCATCTCCGGGATCTCGCTTATGGCCTCATGGGTTCAGCCATAAGGAGGAGGTACTGTTACGACCCATTCCTGAATCTGGACCAAAGCCTCGGCTTCAGCTCTCGTTCAGGAACCTCAGGTTATTCTCAACTTCCTTCAGGTTTCCCTTCACACTTCCCATCACCCCTGATTCCCTTATTAGTTAGTTCCCCGTTTGTCTGCCCCTTGTTTCCCCTGACCGTTGATCCGATCATGTTCTCTTCGCGACCCTGCATGCTACTTTACTATGTAGACCTCCAGTCCATGTACAGTAGCTCCTCAGTTCAGATATCAAATTAGCCTATCATACTTGAGACCCTTTGCTTGTTATCGAAACCCGCATCTCGGCTTATAGCTGAGACCGCTCCCGAAATTAGGGCGGAACATAGAGTGGGCGCAACCCAAGAGGTTGAAGCCAAGCCCTCTGACCCAAGACCCGAGTTTGGCCTAGTATAGCTGAACTGCGGTATGAACACAACCTTAACAATGCCACAGACATTCAATGACCCAGCATTTAGTCAGGCTCGTACAGTATCTGGCACACTACATGCCAGATGTCAGCACATACACAACTCCACTATCGGGCTGCATGCACAACAACCGTCCATTTGGATGGACCCCACTTCTCAACAAATATCAAGGCATTGGCTTGTAAGGCCCCGATCCTGCATCCAATCGATGCATGGAACCCAGAGCTCATCTGGGTTATCACCGACAGCTCAAAATTGGGCATTGGTGCCATATACAGCCAAGGCCCCAACTGGAAGACTTGTCGACCAGCTGGCTTCTTGTCAAAGAAGTTCAGTGTTGCCCAGCAACACTACAGAACTCACGAGCACGAGACAATTGCCATGCTTGAGGCTCTCAGGAAATGGGAGGACAAACTTCTAGGGTGAAGATTCACCCTAGTCATGGATCACAAGGGTCTCAAGTACTATGAGACCCAAAAGAGCCTATCTGACTGCCAGGTCAGATGGTGGGAGTTCCTATCCTGCTTCAACTTCAACACCTTCATGTTGACAGTGTAGAGAACAAAGTGGCAAACTGCCTGTCGCACTACTATAAGTGACATGAGTGACAACATCACCCAGAACACGTCTTCATGAATACAGATGCGCACTTAGACCCAGATGGTGAACTACTTCCCACCAACCGGTACATCGAGCTGCAGACAGCAGTGACAAGGCGGTCCACCCACCTCACAGAAAAAACAGCAGCATGGATACTAGAGTCCACCACCATGAACAAGGGCCCTAAAAAGCCCAGGGACAACACCGAATCGTGGGACAACGATGACGATGACATTCAAGCTATCGCTGTGGGCAACAACACCACATTACTGCACCAGAGTGTCAAACAAGGCATAAACCTTTCCAAGGTTCTGCGAGACACATACCATAAGGACTCCATGTTCTCAAAGATCATGGAGCACCTGGATGCACACCCCAGATTCGGAATCTGGGACAGACTGATTTGGACGAAAAATCAGCTCCGGAGAGATGTCATTGCCATTCCTGATCTGTTCTTCAGGGGGAAGGAGGCTGAGCAAAATCATTATCGATCATGCACACCAGATGGTTGGTAACTATGGCCATCTGAAGACATTGAATTATGTTTGACGGTCATACTGGTGGCCGGGCATGAGCCCAGACATCGAGACATTCTGCACATTGTGTGCGAAGTGTCTGATGCCGCAAAGCACCAGCCTCTGGTAAGGGGCCAGGCTGGCCCAGATATCCCACTTGCTGAGATTGTGCCCATTATGCTGGCGTGACTCACAAACATGTTGTGCGGTTGAACAGTATGTTCAAGGCAGCCTCACCGGCATGGCATTCAGCGCTGCCACCTGCAAGGGCCAGCAAAAGGCCCTCAAGATCGGACATGCAAGAGCAGCAGCCCCGCTCCCACTCACTCGGGCACAGCTCTATCGAGAGCTTGCTGGCCTTCTGCCACCACTCCCAGCTGATGACCCAGCCATGGAGGCCATGCTCTGTGAGGACATGGGCCCTAATAGCCAGATGGAGACCCCCATCAAGGATGCGGACAATTCTGAGGATACTCCAGATTTCTTCAAAATTCCCAGTTCAGGAAATTGTATGAAAATTTAATGTTTTGTCAGAGTTTTTAGCTGCTGGAAATCCTTCAAAAATTGTAAAATTAGCACCTAAAAATCTTCAAGAAATGCTTAGGAAACATTGAATTTCCTCTTTCATGAAACTAAATTTTTAATAAAATTTCCCCAGTTAGGAAATTCTATAGAAACGCTGATTTCCACAAAGTTTCCCTGTTAAATATTCAGGAAACCAACATTTTCATAGAATTTCCAAAACTGAGGAAACTTTAGTAAATATTTAATTTTATAATGGAGGAAATTCAATGTCTCCTGAGAGTTTCTTGAAGATTTTGAGGTGATAATCTTATGATTTTGGAAAGATCTCCTGAAGTCAAAAAACCCTGATGAAACATAAAATTTTCATCCAATTTCCTGAGCTGGGAAATTTTGAATAAATGGTGTATATCCTTAGGATTTCCAGTAGATTTCCAATGTTAGGAAATTTTGCCATGTCTCCAGTGTTATTGGGTATAATAGAGTTTATGAGATTAATTATGAAACATCTTGGTAGACAGCCAAAAGTATGGAATATAGCAGAGTATGGGTTATGGTTGGTATGGGTTAGGACAGTGTTGACTGTACTCACAATTGGACTAGGACACAGACTATCATGATCCGGGCGCCCAGTGCAACATTAACGTTGCTGAAACTGATTACAGCCGTCGATAGGATGTATTTCTACTACAACCTCGCGCCGCATTGCAATGGTGTACCTTCGACCAACACACACAGACTGTCCCGAGGCGCTTCTCCATATATATATCACTTTCTCGTCTTATCCTGCCCATTGGCCTCCGTTATCTGCTTCAAAGGCATTCATCTCTCCTCCCAGGTTACGGCGACTTGAACATCCCCCTCCCCCCCTCACGACTTTGAAATCCTCAATCTCTTGTATTCCCAGCAGCCAGCAGCGCACACTCCACCAGCAGACAAAGGCCTCACCGCCTGCTTTCAGTCAGCCTTTGCGTACCGTGATAATCTGCGCTCCCTTGCGCTCATCAGTGCGTCGCGCGCGACATTCTAGTATATGCTGCTCATCGCTTGCACTCCCACTCGTGGATAGCGTCCGATGAGTACAACAAAGGCTATGGCGTGACATGCGGCACCTCTATTTTCGTACATCGAAATACTAAAACAAGACAGAAACGACAAACATTCAGGCGCATGGGCATTATTCATTACCTCACGGGTGTAACGGTGAGCGGAAGCTGTACCCGTCCAGGAACACCTCTAACCCTGCGGAAAGGAGAGAGGAAACCATTAAAAAATTATAAAGTTACGCTTAAAGAGTGGTAATCTCACGTACATCGGAATCACAAACCCACTCGCGCCCCGGATGATCTCCCTGTCTCCGGGGGCAGGCGAGAATTCGAAATGTTCCAGAAGCTCAATGAGTATCGCTTGCATCTCGATCATCCTGAATGATTAATGAGAAACGACCGGTGGGTCATGAATAACGATCAGTGGCGACTGAACATACGCGAAACGCCATCTGGAACACGACCTCGCGTGAGTGGCACGAACGCAACGCAAGATTCGGGAATACCAAGAACAGATGCTCACCCAACACATCCGCGTACACCACCGCTAAAAGTTGCCCTACGGGTGACATAGCCTCTTAAGCGCTGCTACTCCTACCGCCTAAAATTCATGACAAAACGGACACGTTGCCTATTACACCCAGTTTCTTTTTCCGCTCGAGCTCTGCGTCCTCCAGAAATCGCTCTGGCCTCCATACATCTGCGTCGTGCCCCCACACCGACTCCAGCCTACGCGAGATAGTATCGATATCGTGTCAATGCCAGTGGTGACACCCAGGTAATGCTGTTGTAAACTCGCCTGTTATATGCCGCAACGGATATGACGAGCCTCTGTCCTTTCCGCACTGGAATGCTAGACAGCATCTCCCCCGTTTTGGTCATAACGGGCTCCGAGAGCGGTATGACGTCGTCTCGCCCCGCCTCACGATTCACAACCGAAAGAATAGGGTGGTACCTCAGTGTTTCCTGCGCATACATACAAGAAACGGGGCGAGTTAAATAAAAAACGCAAAGATAAACAAAAACGGTGGATCGCCCCGACCTTCAATGCCGCAAGTAACAGTTTCATGGAGTCCAGATCTGCGACGCTGAGCTCCCCATCTCCGCGCTTAGCCGCCTGCGCACGCGTGTATTTGATCTCCTCCCGGATGGCATCCTGGAACGCGGGGCATTTCGAGAGTTCATGCAACGCCCATGTAACTGTTATCGCAGTGGTGTCGTGCCCCGCAAGCATCAGGGAACTATGCATGGCACGTCAACGGGTGTCCTTCCCAGTAGTAATAAGGAAACGACGACACCCACGTGAGCTGTGCCATTATCTCCTCCTCACTAAGTTTCGTGTTCGTATCCTCAGATAAATTAGCCCGGACTGAATCAGACGAGTGGGTGAACGCTCAAGCTGCATTCCGAATGGTAGTTTCGTACTTAAAATGCTCATAACGTCTTTCCCACCCTCCTTTCCCGCGGAATATGTCTCCGTTTGAACGTCGACGATATCCTTGGCGACACGTCGTGCCACCTTCATATACGCGCGCAGCCGCCCGAGCTGCCTTGTCGGCGCCATCTGGATAAATTTCACAAGCCCCAGTGGCAAATACCCCCACAGCGCTTCGAACGCGATCGTGAAGTCCGTTCGTTTGAAAAACGAGTCTGCGCTGTCCGCATAAGTAGTGTTAGTGTTATACCTTCAGTGGTACAAGTCACGGTATGGAATTGAAACATGGACATACAATAGGTTCATGTAGAGTTCAGATAGCTCGGTACCCTCCTCATCCAGCGCTCCAAAGTGATAATCAAACGCGGCTGAGGCGTTCCGATCAATTTTCATGGTGAAAAATGATTTAAACAATCCTCATACATACTTGCTCCAAGCGCGTCCAAAGCAGTGAGGGCAAGCCACCGCGGAATGTTTAACACCACCGACTCGGATGCACCGTGGCTCCGCGCTATCGCACCTTTCCATTTAGCGACAGTCTAACAAGCAAATTGTCGTGTCAGTACAAGATGACCCAAGTTCTGACGTTGTGAATCGTTTTAACCCGCTGAGCAGTATGGCGAAACATGGGTAAGAAGACGCGTAACGCGCCGTACGAAAAGGCCGGATTCATAATCTTCCTATGCCGCGCGTGTTGAGCACCTGGTTTCAATAATTGGCATTATATCGTGATGGATGAAGGCATCGCGCATCGCGCATCAAGGAAGGGGAAATTTACCCTGGGCGAAGAAGATCCCCTCCCCGGTGACTATCCGTGATGTAGCAAGGTTCTGCTGTGGTTTGGGAAAGTGATACCCGCCCGTGTTGAGGATATAATGTAGAGCCTGGTCATTCGGTGTTGAGATGCTACTAACGCCCTTGAACTGGAGGTCGTGTGCATGTGCGTACCTTCGGGTCAGCGACGAACAAGATATCAATCTGCCGCGCAAATGCAGAGCGGAGAGGAGCGGAGAGGATGGTTAGTAAATCGAATGTTGATGTCGATACCAGGAGAACACTGCAACTCACACCCAAGGCACCCTTGATCTTGAGTGCTGTTCCATACGTTCTGATCCACGCGAACTCTGCCTCTGCAGCGTTGTCGGGTCGCAGAAGATCAGGCAGATTCCCTGAACGCAAAACGTGAGCGCGAACTTGGAAGTTCATCACTCCCATGAGATTAGATAGATACCTACGAGCCAGACCTAGACGCTGGTCCTTGAAGTTGGGCGATCAACTGTGAATGCCAGTGGACTCTAGTGATAATTAGATACAGCCTGAGCAATAGCGCGACTAGTAGTAGTGCAGCAGCCACGTCCAGAGAGGTCATTTTTTAGCGATACAGTAAGCAAGCACTCCGAGGTTTAAAAATTATACTGCCAGCATGAGGCCAAGGACTTATAAGTTTTTCGCGCATTCATGGAATCATGAAGAACGCATTGCATCATCGGAGATGTCAACGCGCTCTGCGCTGCCACCAGGTTCGCATATAGTAAGCTCACGCAGCAGGAACAGTCGAGACTCCGGATTTCCTGTTAATAGCGGAACTCGACTGGATGCATGATGCATGTGGCGTCGAACGTGACAGCCTGCGTGACGCCAGCCCTTCGGCAACCTACAGGCTGCCGCTGCAATCGATTATCGAAGTGCCTACTGGTGCCGAAATGGCTGGCCCAAAGGAATAAGAAATACCCTCTGATGCGCCACGCAGGCCTGACACCGATGTTCGTAGGCACCACCTGCCTTTTCTGTAATTATTTTCTAGACTTTTAAGTTTTCATTTCGAAGGAACACCGTGTCACCGTCTACCAATAAGGACGCGATAAGGAACGTGCCCGGGCCAGCGTTACTTACCATGGCTACGCTCCGGTTCACGACTGGTTCTATTCGGATAGCGCAATACAGTGTGTTTGAGTTGGGCCGTTTATGTAACGTTGGACTCGTTGGTCACCGGGGGCGTCACTCGCGGGGAATACTCGGAGGCACCCTGGCCGTACGACCGTTTCTTATACGTTTTGTCGCTGAAGTACGCGTCGCTTCTCTTCAGTGATGCCACACCCCAATGTGTTCCTGACAACAGCACCGAATGCTCGTTGATAATAATGACAGCCCTTTAGCAAAGTTGTGCAAGCAGCGTGGAATAGAAAATGCTTCGATAAAACACACAAGGTATACTACATCTTATCTTCGCGACGAGTAAGTCTTTTCTCAGAAATCTTGTCATCGCATAAACCACCTGTTGCCCAGAGAACGAAATTGCCAATGGGCGGGAGTAATCACAGCTCCCGCTGCCGTACTGAATGGCCTGACGACACCTTTGCGGAAAATCGGGTGTCATACCACGTTTTTAGTAGTTTCCTTGACCTGTAAGTGCGATTTGTGGTTTGGGAGGCAAACGATTCTTCTCTGTCGTAAGACACACAACTTTCTTCTGTACAGGTCGTGTGGCTGGTTTGACTCGCATGCAGGCCTGGTGGACCTCACACGCCTTTGCCTCTCAGATACCGGAAAGGCAACGACGGGTGCGTCTAGTTTTTTTTTATTTTTAATCCATTTTTGTCTATTAGGGCCGTGCCCTATGTAAGACGAGGCGTACATTTGTTCTGTCTGCTCTTGTTTTTTCAGCTGCTTCCTCGTGTCTATCTCCGCATGTACCGGTGCGTCATGCGGAGATATAGTAGTTAGCAGGACCCTATGTTTTGAAGCAGTACGGCGATGAACATCCTCGGACCGTAGGCGTCGCTGAATTATTGTCATGGCAGTGATGCGGCGGCGTGCGTTCTCTTGAGGGAGGTAGTTATCCCGTAAGACCCGACATCCGGACTACCCACACCTGAAGATTTTATTTTCTGCGAGCCCGTAGTTGTCTTATGCACGCCGTATAGTCTCTGTTTTATAACGGAGACGCACGGCGCCGTCTGGGTTGTGAGTGTGCTTCAACAGAGTTGTGCGCGGGCCGGATATTTTACTGGTAATGGAAGCAGCTCTCCAGATAATCAACCCGAATGCCCAGACGGGGCGAAAGTTTCTTCCTACTATTCAATCAGAACCCGTTGTGAGTTGTGAACTATCTGTTTCCATTTGCTGAGCCACCTGGTGCAGGTTCGGGGAAGATTTAACTCTGCTGACCATGCCTAGGGTGGATTTATCTAGACCCAGAAATGACCCACTTGCTTTCAGTGTTGACGTTGTATTTAACGAATTACTTCTTCATTTGGGGCCTCCCGCCAATCGAGAAGGTCGTGACAAGCCATCTCCATATACGGTTTCACAACAACCGACGGACGGTCACGGAGTTTCACAAACTACCCATAGAATTCGACCCTCTTCTCTCACACGTAACGACCGATATTATGTGACAACCCATGTATCGCTAGGGGGTTAATGGTGGAACGGTTGACAGGGATAAAACATTAACCAGTTGGTGTCCCAGCACCCCCCATCCTCGCGAAGGTGTAGTCAAAGATCCAGTGTCATACCGAAAGAACAGAAATGGTTTGAAATCAGTAGAATCTGGATCTGCACGTTTCACGATAAGTCAATGGCACCTACGCGACAAAGGCAAGAACAATGCCACGCCCGAGTCTATACGCAAACAACTTGGAAGCCGTTTTCAATTTTAGCTGAATACCTAATCGTCCTGGGTACCCCCCATCCTCGCGAAGGAGTAGTCAAAGATCCAGTGTCATACCGAAAGGAAGAACAGAAATGGTTTGAAATCAGTAGAACCTGGATCTGGACGTTTCACCACAAGTCAATGGCACCTACGTGACAAGGGCAAGAACAATACCGTGCCGGAGCCTATAAGCAGACAACTTGGAAGTCGTTTTCAATCTTAGCTGAATACCTAATCGTCCTGAGGATGTCATCATGATTATGAATCCGGGCGGACGAAGCACTCGGAGGTGAAACTCTGGGCGATGCATGAGCAACTTCACCTTGGGACCACTCGTCGACCAATGCCATCAGGAAAACTGGAGACACTTCTGCAGTGAGGCGCCCAAAGCGCTTTCATACAGTGTGGTTACCATGGCCACAACAGAGCATTCGTCTTATGTTATGTAAGTACGACTTCCTCATGGCCAATCTCGATTCTCCAGCGCTCTCGATCGATCCTAGTGTGAGGCGAGCCTTTCGCACGCATGAGCCGATGCGAACGGCGAGGCCCCGGGGGCATGTCTGACGCATGGCAGACGATCAGCCGGAATTTGGTCAGAATATTGCGAGTACAAGCCTCATGCGCAGAGACCTGAGATAGACTTTCAGATTTCAGATTTCACCGATAATTAATATATACCTATATACGTACCGCCTATTTCCACGCAAGACAACGCTCGCGTTCCGAGTTGGATCCACAAGAATCATGGTCAGAACACTCGTAGGAACTAGGGTATCTATGCGTGCTCTATGGTAAGTAGATTAACCGGTAGGTATGCAGAACCGAGCGTCTGATGACTGATGCTCGGATGAGTCAGCTTGCCGGCCGAGTGTCAACGTGCCGTACTGCATGATCGATCAAGTTTGTCAATGGGCATGTACACTGTACACTGTACCGCAAGGACTGACTGAATGGTGCAACTTCGAATGAGAAGTATCAACAGGTGTCCGAGGTACGCCTTATCTAAGTCAGGGTGACACTGAATATATTCAACCACCGTGACTGCGCTTCTATGCACGGAACTCCGCTAACGTTACAAAAGTCATGAGCCCCACCTGGCAGCATTCGCCACCATCCTCATTGGTTCGCCTCCAGCATGGCCATGACTGGTCCTGCGGGATCATTTGGATTACAGTCGATCATGTGTGTATCTTTCATCCCGATGGAAATATGATGTGTTAACATCATCTACAGAGGGCCGTTATTCATTGGTCTCTTGCTGTCTGTGGGGTATGACGTCCGAAAATGCAACCCCTATAGTCTGAACCTTGTCCCTAGGTTTCAGGGTATCTTAGGTGCTCAGGGCTACTGGTACTGTAAGACGTATGGGAATAAGGACTCCCTGATCTTTCGCAATTTTGTGCGTCTCCTCCTGTCGTGTTCTCACAATCAAACAATGAATACCACGTCCTTCTAATTCTAGGTTTTTGGTCTATGGTGTGTATCTTGGGCGGCGATCTCATCACATTCCTCACAGATGCACCCAGTGCTTTGGAGCTGCTCCACACGATAGTGTCTGCACATGCCGGGTACTGGTATCTTATTAAAAACTTTAATCAACCCACCGCTATTGACCATCTTGTCTGGTGAGCCTTGTCCGCCGAGTTTTGTGGATTTTTCAATGACTTATCGTTCTTTAGGAGCATCTTAGTGAGAATCAGTCCATTCACGGGTATCGGCCTCTTATTATCCTCGCACAGGTGGAGCTGGCATTGACGGTAATAATCACATTCATCGGACGAGCGTAAGCAGTAAATCATCTCGTATGTGGTAATCCCATGCCGATCCGTCCACAGATTCTGGATCAGACGGTTGCACATACGTAAGCCCATCGTACACTTTTTATTCCGATTTCGACATAACATCACCCTTTACTCGACTGTCCTAGTCAGTCACAGAAACTGGCGACTCACGCTGGTCACGGTAAGCCATTCATCCCGTTGTGGACATCAGCGGCTTAAAATTATTCTTTCCTCTGTACTACCACAAGAGTATATTCTCAGGGGCACAATTGGGTTCATTGTGTCTGTTCTGCGCTGCTCCAGCCCTCTCACTTTGTTTTTATAGGTCTTGGCATTGGTAGGATTTGTTCAATTCCATTGATTAGGCATACTCAATCCACGTGCCTAATCAGGTGAGGTGTATGAAGGGTATGTCTTGGTGCCGTACACCTGTTTGACACTGACGCCAGGATGCATTATACAGCATACGACAGCCGTCTTTCAGCACAATACTAGACGGGAAGGTGGCTGATTCCTCTTCTATGTGTCGCGTTTTACGACTCATTGTGCACAATTGTCCTGACGTCCTCTGCCTTAGTTTACGATTATTGCTCAAATGCTGAGTGCAGATCTAGGCGATCTCATCATTTCCTTGTCATTATGCTATTACTTGAATGCCAGTCGCTCCGGAGTCCAGAGCACAGAAATGCTCATCGACCGTCTTATCGTGTTCGTCGTTACTAGGGGAATTCTAGCCTCGTACGATTACCTTCCCCGGCCGTCTTTGATTCTGGCGACTGAGATAGTCTATTTCGTGCCTTAGAGGGACGGGATTTGTCCAGCTCATCACGTTCGTCATATGGCCCAACACATTTATTTTCGGAGCCTTCCATCTTATCGCTAGCAAATGTAAGTATATTCTCAGCATCGCACTTCTTGTACGTTGACCTCAGCCAATGATTCAGTGTACACCAACGCCTTCTTAGCCACGTACGTTCCGCTGTGTATTTCCCCTCCGACCTCCGTTATTTACGACGGTATCCAGACTCAATGCACGCGAACATATATCTGGTCTGCGAAGTAATCGCGATGCCACAGACGAAGGGGATACGGGAACCTCTTTCGTCCTCAGCTCTGTTACCGGCGATCGAGAGGTCCGCAGCGCTATTGAGTCAAATGTAAGAGAGCCCAATGCAATCACGATTTGTGACAAGCCTCATCGCCATTTCTGAAGTTCCCAACGGGGCGAAGACCCCCGCTCCAGCTATTTACTTCTCGTCGGGATACTCAGGACCACATAATTGCCGTAGCCACCCCCTCAAGCTCTTTGTCAGCTCCCCCCACCGCATCGAAAGGCCACTGTGAAAGCACCCCCAGCACGATAACAGACATGGACAAAGCAGACCATCTTTCCTGACACCCGTCCCGCTCTCTGCAAAGGAGCTTATGATTCGTAACCCGCCACCAACAGTCATTCAACCCTTGCTGAATCAACGTTCGTGGCATTGTAGCTCCAACATACCCTGCAACCAATAATAATGTATGAATTCTGCTGTGTTATATAACGACAAATTACGGATATAGTCGACTAGTCATCGTGACTTGGCGCAGTAGTCTGATAAGCAATATTCTATTTTTCTCCCACGCAGTTGATAGATCCAGCGCTCTCGGTGAGCTACTTCCTGCTTCGTTAGTGCATCGCATAAAAACGCGTGGGAAAGCCTACGGCGTTTGGTGCGCCTAATCTTTATACAGTATGCAAAAATATGGATAACATGGGTAGTAATTTGTTTGGTTTCAGTCCACGACCTGCGCGATACTGAGCTCCCAGAAAGCAAGTGCCAGAATGACCACACCCGCCGACGTCTCTTTGCTTGAAGCAACATTCGGCACATTGTACATCGGGTCAATCTTCGCTACTATTCTGTATGGCTTCACTACCGACCAGGCCTTCCGGTATTTTCGTAGATACTGGAAGTCGGATGGTCTCTCAATACAATCACTGGTATGTCCGCAATATCTGGCGCATCTGCATACCCCGGTTCAAGTTCAAGTTGTTGATGCTCGGCTGGGTAATAGGTCTTGGGTCTATGGCGAGTAAAGTGTTTGTTAAGCTGCACTCATTTCTGATCTACAGTATTGTTCCAAACAGGATAATTGACTCGTTCCAAGTGTGGGTTTTCCTTGGCACAATAGATGAGCAGCTAACCACATGGATGCGTCAGCGTGCTGGTTGTGCATATGTCATGGTTTTACCTGGTAGAAGGCTTTGGAAAACTTGACCTACTTGAGCGACTAGTTTGGTGGGTCGTTTGATTTGTTTTAGACAGGGGTGCATGAATAACGGACAACGTCAGGAGTTTTTCTGTTCGTGATGTGCCATTTGCTTCTATGGAGGCTATACGTTCACGTGCGCTTCCAACACCAGCTGGAAGTAGGCATAACAGTTCGTCCTCATACTTGTTTGGGTGTCCTATCTTATCGTATGTCAAGGTGCTTGTCACATTCATAGTCCGGGCGTATGTATACGAGAGACGATCTCTTCGTATCACCATGTTAATCTACCGGCAGCTTCTACTTGATGCAGCTATGGATACGTAAGAATCTATCACTATATACAACGGTATACGGATGTTGTTGATTTCTCTAAAGTCAGCGATAAGAACCTGCTGATCGTGGCCCCGGCAGTACGTGTTTAGATTTGATCGACATGTCTTGGCATTTAACTTCGAACGAGCAGTTTGTTTTCGCCACCGCGCAGCTAGGTTGGTGTGTCCCCAGGTTACTACTACCTCCAACTTATGTAAAGCACAGCTCTAGGGATGCGTGAGCATGAGAATCGATCTAAGTATGTTGTTCGCTGACGAGTTATACCACGCACTCGGTGCTCGATTAGTGATTGCAGGAGATATGTGAGCGTGGTTCTGTTTCGTTTCACTGTCATTGTTAAACTGAGGATGTCCCTGTTAGGCTTCGCCACCCAACAATAACAATAGTCTCAACAAAGACATTCCAAGTATGTGTGTTTATTAACACACATGATGCTCGTATCTCACATCGTCGACAACCATTACCGTGTGGTCTGAAGGCGATTCTAGCCACCAAATGCGTGACCTCTGTGTTAGCAGATGTCATTATTACGTTGTCCTTGTGTTATTTCCTGCATTTCTCGCGTACTGGGCTCACAAGGTTCGGTTTCTTTCACCGGTAAACATTCGCCAAACTCATAAATGCTTCTGGAACCAAAGAACCAACGAACTTGTGAATTCATTACTCATTTATACGATCAATCGGGGCGTTCTAGCCATGTGAGTTCAGTTTCTGATGTTAGCCAATCTGCCTGTATAAGAGAGCGCACGGCACAGGTTGATGGAAGCAGCGGTGATGATCACAGTGCGCTTGCATCTCTGACAGACCAAATGGTTAATACTGAACTATTGCGATAGTACCTTGCAATGGAGGGTGAGGTATATGCATCGGCTGTACTCTAAAGGTCGCTGAACATTTTTCTCTTCTGTGACAGACAATTATCTCTTTGCAGCCTTACATTTAATGCTCGGAAAACGTGCGGATGCATTCGTCGCGTCTTGCACCTTTAGTCGATGAAGCTTATTTTCTTCCCCATCCAGTTCACACCAGCTCTCTTTTTTCTCTGTCCGTCCTCTAAGTTACTTGATTACCGCTTCCCTGCTGACGTGGGTTTTCACACCAGATTGTTACAGCGCGACACACTTCGCAAACGCCAATCTGTCCTCACTACTAACACCTTCTCGCATTCAGTCGCTCCACAGGACCCTAATATAGCTCATCTCAGCCCGCCTTCTTCGCATGATCTTGTGCGTCTTGCTTGCTCGTTATCTCTTTTTCTGTGGCTAGTTTCCTGATGGGTCTCGACGATAGAGCCATGATATGCCTGAATTTCTCAGCAGCGAGGATGCGGAGCACGTGCATGACTGTGGACATGAGGTGATTCATTAAACATGTGACATGCACCGAAGTTGATCAGATATATCGTGGCAGCGTGATGGTCGGTACCAACACGAGCTGGAAAAACGGGAGTAGTCATAACCCGTGGCCTCGGTAGCGTATTAATGTCAGTGCGACGACGACGAATATTACCATCACGAGAGCGCCATTAACCCCTATACGCTTAACATACCCCTGATGTTCAAACCTCCTCAAGCCTCAGCACAAGTGGTGCGGATTAATCGACATCACCCTGCCTCGCATTACCAGTTATGTAATCATGCAGTTAGTGAAAGTAAAGCTATGCTGTAGACAAGTACGTCATCAAGCAGTGCGTCACGGGAGATCCGGAACACACTACAACGAGGTGAGCTCGTGATAAGTGGCGCAAAGCCGTATGGCATAATTGCGAACACAACTCGTGGCCCATTCTAGGCAACAGTTGAATATGTACCTATGATGCAATCGAGAGCCGGGATCGTCAAACGCAGTCAGGGCTCCCGAGAACAGAGCGATTACAGGGATAGACTATTTATAGCCTTGAAGTAATCGCCTGGGGAAAATGAGGTGATCAAGTTCGTCCAACCTTCTGGAGTCGATGTTATGTGTCGCTTTGGTGTTTGACTGTAAGACGTTCTAGGCGTGGTTCCAGCATACCTGTTGCATCAATCATGATAAGTAATGCGACTGAAATTACGCGCTGTAGAAGATAGGTCACTTTGCTCCAGCAGTAACCGCTCGGCTAATTCCCAGACGTTCTCTTGTCCGTGACACCAATTTTCCCACACGGTCACATCAAAATCGAGGTGAATGAGGACCATTTTGGGATGCCCCTCGTGTTCAATCCTACGGAGCAGGGACCCGATTTGGATGCTTGTGTCGGGCTCAAACCCACGGGTTTGATCAAACGTCATTGGTGCCAGGCCAACAACACGAAGCTTTTCGAAACCGTGAAACCATGTGAGAAGTTTTCGTAGGCCTTCGTCAATCCAAGGAGATACCGTGGTAAAAATGTGACAGACAAAATGCGTGAGGTTGGGAATACTGGCATGTGTCACAATGCCTGGGACGTGATGAGTGATTTTATCCCTGGACGCGATATATAGGTGGGTAATTGACTGAAATGATGGGAGGTGAAGAAAGATACACTCTCGGGGTTCGTACACTGTGAGGTGGGTTAGCGAAGGAAAGGGAGGCAGCGACGAATAGTCTCCAGGGCTAAAAGGCGAGAAAGCAAGGTGCTCCAGCGAGAGGAACTCTTGAGGGATGAAAAGGCGCATCTCCTTGGGTAGATACAGGTTCCGTATGGTATGGTGATAACATTTTTTTCGTGCTCGTGAGCCGATTGCCGCTTTGAAATTGGCTAGATCGCGGTGATCCCTGATTACGATAGTACGGTAAAGAACGGGGAGCGTCCATTCCAACACCGTCCTGGAGACAAGAGACAACACAAGTGCTGTGGAAGTTGACGTGGCAGCAAGCTCAAATATCCGCTGAACGATCTCGACGGGCAAATGATGCCATTGAGACTTGGGTTCCTGTGATCGCCACCTGATATTGTTAGAAGTGGGCGAAACGAAGTAGAATAGAGCGTATGTAAGATTAGCTTGCTGGCACCCATGTAAAGCACTCACTTGTTCTTCTCACCGACATCCTTTGGAGTCGAAGTCATAAGCGCCACAAGTTTTCCAACCCGCCCACGCCCATATGTCACAACATCACATCATCGAATCGGAGCGGAGCAACAGCGCCCGTCCCCGACTCCGTTAATCTCTTCCTGGGATAATGATGGCTTTCAACAAAAAAGCGTGAAACATGAGCGGGATAGTAACAGATAAAGCAGGGGTATTCAACAAAGGGTAAAGCGTTTCATACATCATAAACTGATCCTGACCAGGTTGTGTCGACACTCTCCCTCCTTTCAGTCGGAGTCGGGGATTATTTCTGATGTCGCTTCTTGCGCCTGCGCGTGCAAGCCCATAACTTCCAAGGCTTGACCCAGCTTTAACAGATTTGCTGGCCCTTCGATTTTCTAGAAATACGGTCTCGTTCGTATTTCTGCAGCGCCTTTTGCTCCCCGATGTGCACCGTTATACTTACTAGTGACATGGCGGAAGCTGTCCGCAGCATTCCGAGTCAAAGAACTATACACCGCAATGGAGCCACCGTATAGCTCCCTTTAATTGCTAAACCCAGGAGACGTCGCTTCCTGGGTAGTTTCCTGACTCAGAAATAGAGAAACGTTTTAATGTGCCAACATGTCAACCCTTTGACTCGTGTTTCATTTGGACACAATTACAGGTCCTCAGAGACACGCAGAACTAACTTTCCGGCATGATCTTCTTTGTGGTAGTCTCTCATCAGCGTTTCAACGTCCTCCAGGGCATAAGTGCGCGTCTTGACTTCGATACCTGCAAGACGTTCTAGCGAGGGATTGCAAATCGAAATGTTACATACCCTTCTCTGAGACAAGGTCAACCATCTCTCTGGCCATCTGGCCGTCGCTCAGTAGAGAACCCTTTATAGTGAGGTTGCGAAAGACAAGCCAATTATAATGTATCGGCTGTAAAAAAATCAGTTTATGCTGGTCACAATTGCTTCTCCATAATACGGATGCTCACAATGGGATCAAACGGCCTAAAATAATGTGAGAATTACGATACGCGAGACACCGAAAAAAAAGAAAGAAAAAAACTTACTGTCCAATCACTACGAAAGTACCATGCTTTCTTGTCAGACGAAGACCATATTCATAAGCAGGGATCGCATCAGTTGCCATAAGAGTTGCATCAACTCCCTCCCCGCCGATCTCCTTGAGAGCATACTCTACCCCCTTAGTGGCATCGAGCGCGTAATCCTGAAGGGCCATGAGCCTTGTGGCGACATACTTGATGCGGAGATTGGTAACACTCGTACCGGAGCATATTTGAGCTTTTTGACGAGGTCTAACGGCGCTTGGCGTGAATCGACAGAGACAACGCGGAGTCCCATGCATTTGGCGAACTGGACGCCCAGATGTCCCAAAGCCTAAACGCTTGTAAGTTTCAACGGATCGGGAGTGGGTATTTTAGGTGACCGACACCAGCTCCAATGATCGCAACGGTCTGGCCAGGTAGTAGGTTGGCGGTCTTCAATCCACAGTACATTGTTGCTCCTGTACGACAATGTGTTGTTGCAGTAAGTTTAAATTGTGTGAAAATTGTGACCCACCAGCACACATGAGCGGGGCAGCAGCTTCAAATGTGAGGTTAGACGGCAATGGTACCGTGGATTTGCTATCGGCAACCATGTACTCGGCTGCAGCACCGTTTGAGGTCACGCCCGTCATATCCTGGATCTCACAATACTTTGACACTCCCATCTTGCAATCAGAACATCTTCCGCAAGGGTTTTTTAATGCTATACTTCCTACGCGGTCCCCTACCTGCACAACGTGAGCACCTGGCCGTTAACATTGAGATACAGGACTGCATTACCTTCACATGGGAGACGTGTGAACCAACAGCTACGACTATTCCGGTTCCCTCGTGGGAAGGGATGAGTGGCAGCTTGTTATGGGTTCCCATCTTGCTCTCAAACTCGCCGTTCTGAACCATCATCTCTGTGTGACAGTATCCAGCCACTGCAACCTTGATGAGAACATCGTTGTCGTGTACGATCTTTGGCACGGGAATGTCTTTGGAGTAGTGGTACGGTTTCTTGAACTGCTTAATCTGCAGGCCTTTCATCGTGTTGGGTATTGCGGTCAGGCCTTCCATGTCGTGTGTAGGAGGATGTGGGAGCCTCTTTCCTCAGTTAATTTCTTATATGCAGTCACGATGTGTGATAGTCCCACAGCCTGGGACTATTTCGATGGACGTCGTGAGTATTTAACGGCTAGTTGCAGTTGAGCGTGCGACCGCGCATTCCTTTTCTGGCTAAATTTTCTGGCTAAATGGCAATCTGAGTCAGCTGCGTAAACAAGCGTTAGAATATGATCACCCGATTAATGTTACAAGTCGGCTAGATTAGACTCGAATTCAGTCTCTATATCTCATCTTGCAAAGATTAGAACGACTATATCTTCTAATCGTGAACAGTCAAGGAGCTCGAGTCTAAGTTGGTAGGGTCGGAGTCTGAATACTTACTTACAGTACGATATGATCAATGTACTCTATCCCAGAGAGGGTACCGTGTACCTCCGATTGGTGGTGAAGTGTCACATTTACGTCACATCCTTGTGCACGTGACCGGAACCTTGTGGTCACCGAACCCGGAGCTGTCAGTCTCAGACCACGATGGCCTCACTTGCACAAGCGGTCGGACACCAGTATGAGCCTCAATCTGTAAGTTAGAAACATTCCTCCATCCTGGTCCTCGTCTTACCAGTTGCTTCGAATTATCTCTTGGATTCCCAATCTCGACGTATAATGTGACGCTTACATGTAAACGTGAAGGTTGTGTGGAACAAACGTGATCTACTGTTATATGCAGTAGGTATTGGAGCCCAGAAGACTGACTTCCCCTTCGTTTATGGCACGTATATTTCTTCTTGATACATAGACGTTCTATTCACAATTTCGCATCACTATCCATTTCTCTATAGAGCTTGGTGAGCGCCCATTTGTGTGAGGCCTGATTGTCTCTGTTTATATAGGGCATATTTAGACAAAAAATTCTCCGCATTCCCTACCTATCCGGTGGTGTTGCCGCTCAAATGTACGTCCCAGCTTTCGTCTAAGCTAGTTCCGCTAAACCTCATCACTTGTCTCATCACGACTGATATCACCCGCAATGGAATGCTTAAATCCCCCATATTGTAGTGGATAACACTGATGTTTCAAACTTTCGTGATCTCGTGAAAGGACGTGGGGAGGCGGTTCCCGGCCTTCCCGTGTTTAACCCGGACAGAGTGGTTTGACAATTTACTTGGGACAATTTGAATACTTCGGTGATCTTCCACCCAATACTTTTCAGGTTCACGGTTCTCAATTCATCGAAATAATCAAACCTTTACCCCTTGTCAGCGGCTCGGGGTGGACTCTTCAAAAAAGACTGGTCGGCATTCACGAAAACAGTATGTGTCTACAACGTTACATGTGTATTTTCTTCGTTTCAAATACTCGACTCAATATTAACCCACGGATGTATTCCTGCAGGAAGTGGCATTATTGTGGATCAGGAAACCGTCTTGGTCAATGGCACTGGGGATGCATATGCAAGAATGTTTGTGAGTTATCTCTAGTCGCCTCTCTGCCATGTTATTCATGTCCATCTTCTGGACTCTAAATAATTCCTAACTTAAGTCATCATCCTTCAACGTCGGTGCGAAATCATATGAACGCTCGTTCAGTAAATCTATTGCATCAGCACCAGTTGCTAAAGCCGTTCCGAAGGATCGAAAGCCAACCTTCGTCTTCACACAGACTATTTCACAGGAGCAGGCAATCCTTTATAGGCTAAGTGGCGACTATAATCCACTCCATATCGGTTAGTGCCCAACACGCGTTACTCTACACTACCATCTGTTCTCGTCACCATGAACGTCACACTCGTTTTCATCACCTTGATACAGAACCGGCGATCGGAATGGCAGCTGGGTTTGGAGGTCCCATATTGCATGGGCTTGCCTCTTACGGGTTTGTGGCACGCGGCATTCTTACCGCTATTGGCAGCAATGACCCGAACGCCCTGAAAGCATTCGGTGTGAGATTTACTAGCCCAGTGAAACTTGGTGGTACGTTCTCACCCTGCCGATACGTCCATCGGGACAATAATGAGCCGATTTTAGATAAATTGGAGACATCTGTTTGGGAGGTCGACAATGCCCCTAATTCCGGCATCACAGAGTTGACGTTTGTGACAAAGAACTTGTCCTCCGGCAAAGTAAGAGCGATTTATCATTCAGACAACACCTTTGCATACCCGCTAAATCCTTAATAGCTATCCTTAGGCGCGGGCATCGCATATGTGAAGAAAACTGAGAGAAGTAAATTGTAACGTGTATCATCGCCTCTTACAAAGTGAGGTTTTGGTCAACGCTGGGACCATTTTTATGATACCCAACTCGTCCATCTCCCCAAAACAAGGGGTTTCTCAATCAATGTTTTATTAATTGTTTACCATCGGAGAGCGCAGGATCATAAGCTCTCAGGCTACAGTTGGGCAACTGACGCAGTAGAGGTGAGCTCCATTAGACGACCGTGCTGTGTATAGTTTGCCCGTTGCCACGTTGCTTCATCTTTGGATCGAGTGGCCTGCGCACGCCGCTCATCAAGTTGAACCCGTCATATAATTAGAAGGTCGTGGATACCAACGGTGTGGAGTCTAAGGCCTGCACGCATTCATGCGTTAAATTCAATCATCGATCATCACAGTGGCCGAATCACCGTCCAGGTGGCTGTTCGGGATCATCAGCGCTCGGGAGTTGGCCGTTCCGTCGACACCGTCGCTACGATATACTTAAGTATTTCTATGACCACGCACCTGGCACCGGCCTGGATATAGCATCATATCCATGATACTGACATCCATATCTATCCTCAATTTACGCCCATGGGCTGTGACTTGTTGAATAGACTAGGCCGGTGCGCGGCATTGAAAGACCGTATAGGTGTAAAGTATGTACTCAAGGCTACTTCTCTGCATATCTTGCAAAACGCATGTTACACCACCGTTTGAAATTGAGGTCTGTCACCGGGTGTGTTCGGAGGAGTCCACCCGGTAGCGCTTCACGGGCGGCATGCGGAGCTGGGCCCGTGCTCGTGCTCTCGGCGCAGCTTTGCACGCAGAAGTGCGATTACAAGTGCGTTGTTATGTTACCGCAGCGTCCCTTATCGTCAGCGCCAAGATGCTCTGCTCAGTTCATTTCGTCGGCTCACTAGTGATACTTACTCATCTCATGTTGAGTTTGACGCGCTTGGAGCATCATGTAAGTACACCTATCACACTAAACAGAGCCTCCTAGCTTTCTCCCATCTTCGCTGCCTAACCATGCTCCGTCCAGATGTCAGCCGAGTAAGGTATTTCAGAAGTATTACGGTCGTCGTTTTCACTATTGTATGTTATTCCCCTTACTATTTCTTGAGCCCGCTAAAATGGAAGTGATCGATCTTAATGCTGTAATTAGGGAGCCATATACTATTTTCTTACCGTCTTCAACGTATCTCACACCCTCCATTTTCGCTATGGGGGCACTCGAGATCCTTCTCTCGACCCCATTGTTATCCCTGGTACCGTCGTAAAGGAGCCCCTCCGTAGAGCGAACGCTGCGCTAGTCATGCTTGTGCGAAATGAGGAAGTCAAGGGCGCAGTGTCTTCCATGAAGCAGATGGAGGACCGATTTAACAGAAATTTCAACTACCCTTGGGTTTTCTTGAACGACGTACCATTCTCAGAGGAGTTCATCAGGTAGGTGGTAGCTAGTTGATATGTCGTAACTATATCACTTTTACTTACGACGCCGTCCCAGTCGAACATCAAAGTTGACGAATGCTAACGTTTCATATGGTGTCATTCCCAAATCTGAGTGGGAACCTCCCGAGTGGATAGACTCAGAAAAGGCCAGAATTGGGCGAGAAGACTTAAGCCGCCAAGGAGTTATTCACGCTGGTGGGTTCATAATTGAGCTGTTGATTGAAACGAACTGATTGTGCATACCAGGAAGCTTACCGTAAGGGCTCTGCTTTTTCCAATATGAAAGTTTCATGTATCCCTCTAACAGTTATCAGAACATGTGTACTTTCAACTCAGGCGTGAGTGAATTCTCTTACTGCATATTGAAGACTCGACTACAACCGGATCACCTCAGTTTTTCTATCGACACGATCTTCTCAAAAACTACCGCTTCTATTGGAGAGTTGAGTGCGTAGCATATCGACGGATCTACCGAAATCATAATCATATTTTCTCCCACCGGTAACTCAGGCCCGACGTCGATTTCTACTGCGACTTAGCCTACGATCCGTTTCTTTTCATGCAAGATCACGGGAAAGTTTATGGTTCGTATATATTGCATGCTCACATTGGAAAGGGGGATTTCATGTTATTTGCCAGGATTCACGGTTTCACTATATGAGTTTGCCGCGACGATCCCTACTTTATGGGACACTGTCAAAAGTGCGGTTCATTGTTCTCCCAAATCTGTCGAGCATATCTCACTGATACTGGATCATACAAAATCTTGTTCTCCCCCGCAGATTTTACACGAGAACATCCAGATTATGTCGACCCTAACAATGCACTGCATTTTATATCTGACGATGGTGGAGGAAGCTACAACCTGTGCCACTGTATGTCTTCTTTGGAGCCTCGTATTGACTCCGCTTAATGCAGTCCCCCCATCTATTCACAGTTTGGAGTAACTTCGAAATCGCAGATATGGATTTCTGGCGAGGCGAAGCGTATTCCGCCTACTTTGAGTATCTCTACAGGTCGGGGGGTTTTTACTACGAGGTAATGTGTACCCACTTGGTCCGGTGCTGTGCGCTCAAATATCATCAAGCGATGGGGTGATGCACCTGTGCACAGCATCGCCGCAGCGTTGTTTCTTCCCAAGGATAAACTTCATTTCTTCTCCGACATTGGATATCGACACAGCGTGTACACACACTGTCCCCAGGGCGAACAACATACACAGGGAAAATGTTGGTGTAACGAGGCGGACAATTTTGGCGAGTGCTCCATTCCTGTCTTACGGGCTGACTGACTTTGTGCTTGTATCCATAGACTACGATGGATACTCCTGTCTCAAACGGTACGAGCGGATGGTCACGCTTTGAGTGTCATGTGAAGTGATGCGGATCGAAATATACCTGGCCATGCTCAAGGCACGGACGCTACGCCCAGACATATCCAGCTCTACATATCCGACCTTCGGGTTTCCCCTGGACTGCAGCTGCAGTGGCGTTCATTTCCATCTGTTTGGGATGCTGTAGGCCTTCACCATTCATTTGGGTCGTGGCCCTTCAACCCCCGGTCCCGCTGCGCCCTAGTAGATAGAAAATAACATAAAGCATCTCTTATTCACACCAGCGGCAATGGAAACTGCCCCTCACCAAGCGCCAAACCCCCACTCCCTTGAAATGTGATGGATAGGTACGCATAACCTACACAATACATTGGCTTCCTTAAATTAGGAGAAAATGCATAAAGTGAAGGGGCGATGAAAAACGGAGGCTGTGGGCACCCGCAGACGCACCTGGCCCCGCAGTGGAGCCGGAGACGCGGTTGTAAACCTGTCGTGCATTAGAGGATGGTTGCATCCCCCGATCAAAGTTGAGGGATCCCGCGACTGGTCCCCCTCCCAGTGGCGGTGAAAACTCCCCGCATCTCCAGTGCATTGGGTCCGCGGGTGCGTCTAACTACGAGGGTGGAACGGGCGTGGCGGAGTGTCTGAGTAGCAGCGAATATGAATGACTGTGAGTACTCGCAAGATGAGGATTCAGCTGTGATCAAAACAGGAGATGAATCCGAATATCCGAATTTTGCAAGGTCGGACCGGAGGTGCTTCCGCCTATAGATGATAATATGTTTGTTTATAAACGCCACTGTCCGCAAGACTTGTAATGCCGCGTCTGGAAGTCAAGTCAACGGCCGTTGCACTGCCTGCGTAGTGGCTCACAGTGCTTAGAACATTTGGGTTTGGTGAACTGCCATCTCTGGTCGGCGGTGAATATAATTAATCTGGGTGGAAGGTGCACGTAAGTGAGTGGAGATCTTGTGTGGTCGGTACATTCGCCAACAACGATGGTGTTCTGAGTGAAGGCTTTGCCTTTATTAACGGGGAAGTGCGCGTCTGGTAGACACAGTGTGACGCAGATAAAGGCTTTGATGGCTGGTTGGTTCTGTTGCTAGGTCAAGTCATAGGGCACCGACATCTATGAACAGCGGCCATGCAATTACTGTAAATAACAGGAAGTGTGGGCTTGCGGACTAGAACGCCCCCGTCGCCCTACGCAAAACTACGTTTGTAGGGGTGTAGTGATACGATATATAACTATCAGGTTACAGTGACCTTCTTGGGCCGGTCCAGGGCCGGTGAGACTTCGAGAATGCAAAGGTCAGTGAGAACACTACTGTCTAGATTCACCTTTCTATTGTCCGGCTGCAGCGGGAGATTGGTTCGTCGCGATATACCGAAGAACGCAATATCAGCACAAGGCCAACTGGAAGCGTCGGCGTCCAGAAGATTATTCAAACCGCCATTCGGGGACAACGGAGTGACCCTTTAATTCAGAACAGGTGTCCGAGGCATCGTTCAGAGGCAACCAAAAGATTCCGGTGCAAAATGATGCTGAAGTCTCCTTATTCATAAGTGGGAGTCAACTTTGTTTGTCTATGCACTCACGATGGCGCATGTCAGAGAGTGAGATAATTATGAGAGAATGAAGGCGGATTGGCTTGCATATGAATGTCTGATTCACCATGCCAGACACCCCAATTCTTGAGTTAGTAAGCAAGAATCCGTGCAGCGTTGTAGACTGAAATCTTTGAACGAGAAGAAAGCTTCGTGGGGGAGTTCATAGATGAGGGTGGAAAAGACACTGGGTAGGTGTAGAGCCTTCAGACGGGTTTAGAAGATATTACTTCCCACGATGGAATAAATTTACAGCCTTGTAACGTTTCATTTGAAGAAGCTTCTAGAGCATAGGGTGTGACACCAATAGGGCGTTTCACGAAGGTGAATTCGACATGAAATCGGTACTGAAATCGGTCCCGCACTCCGCCACGAACTCGCAGAGTTCGTGAATTCCGCAACTTTGCGAAAGCAGCTTCGACCCTCCTTTCGCAGCAAACTCGCTCGCGCACTCGTCCGTGAACTCGCTCCCCAACTCGGTCCCAAGCATGCCGCTCTGCGGCACATACAGCTGATGTCCAATATGGAAATTAATTAGTACTAGACCATTTTCTTTGCTTTCCTTTTATTTCGATCCTTTTCTTTTGCGTGGTGCACCGCAGTGCTGTGTGCAGCCTTTGCAAGTAAGTACCTTGTCTCTTCCTCTTAATCAAGATCATATGAGATGACAGGGAAGCTGAGTACAAGACTGGAGATGCTGGAGATGGTATGGTAGAGATAGATGACATTAGTATGTATCCTCCTCTCTGAGCCGTCTGCCACCCTCCAGTGAGCCATCCGGTTCACACAAATATCGCAACCACCTCATCTTAATTCGTCAGGCTGACGACGGATGTCCCGAAACATCGGTGGGAGCATTGGGCATGTAATTACTAAATGTAACATTACAGGTACAACATGCCATTCTGCCGTTGGTATGCCGCGCAAGCCGGCCTTGCTGTTAAATTTCACAGATACGGAGAGGGGTTTCACGAAGGACACAAATTTGAAGTGAATTCGGTCATGAAATCGTGTCTGAACTTTCACGTTCGAATTCACACCGATTTCGTAACCGAATTCACGTCGAATTCGCCTTCGTGAAACGCCCTAATATCAGCTCTTGAACGCAACTGATTCTGAAGTCATGAGAGTGGCCCAAGCTCAACTTGACAACGTGGCACACGTACAAAGCCGCATCCACAGAGAAAGCATCAACGTCATTTTTCCGACTGAAACACCACGCCTGTTTGAGCCAGATTTTACGAGATTTAGAGCTTGTCGTGTGACCTCGGTGACACCTTATCCGCGGAACCTAGGTTGTCTCGGGGGTGTCCTGACCCTAAACAATCGATTAGAAATAGCAGTTCGGGCCCCCAATATGCATTGTGTCAGGAGTATGGGTCCGCTCGTACCATCGTGCATGTCGGCTGCCGGCTGCGCCTCTCGTTTCCTCATGAAAAGGCCCCGGTGTTTCACCCTTGTATGAATATGAGCTTCTCCTCATCTTTCCCTTGTCCTTCACATTTTTCTCATCCCTACCCGTCAAATGCCTTCGTCTCCGAGTCGTTGTCCGTTTGAACTAGTGTGTTTATTCTTCATGAATGACTGATTCTCATATCTCACATTTGTATCACTGTTTCATAGCAAATACATCCCAGTGCCCCAACATTATCACAACCCATTGTGTCCTATATTCCTTCCCCAACGCCTTCGCAAGATATACAACCCTCCAATAACGCCAGGGTCTATGAAATTCTACATAAGGTCAATCGTGGGCTATATCGCAAAACCGTACACCTTGTTGTTTCAATTCTACCCGCATTTCGTTGCGCTACTTACTGACAGGCGGTCGCACAGTGTAACGCAGACGTAAGGGGCTCAGGGCCTCTCCCATCTTTCAAAATCATCAGTAAAGAGGATATATCTGTACGAATTACATGTAATGGGTCGGTACGTGCTACTCCATTCTGCGCTCGATAACCACCACCAGGAATGATAGCTACGATTCCAGTACGGCCCTAAGCCCAACTCCTCATCCCTAGCCCTACACGCTGGGAATGCATCTGAACATTGCGGAGGAAATAATTCGTCGACTCACCCGATCCCATTTGAGGAACATGTTCAGTCTAATGGAGAGCAAAATGTCATTTCCAATAAACGTCTATCGCCGATACCCAAGATCGTTGTAACACCCGCAGAGCCCTACAGCAAGCTTCCCTCCCCTCCCCCGGAAACACGCGGACGTGCTCTACAGAGAGGCTATTCCAGCATGTACCTCATGCCGCCTTCTTCGTCATTTGTTAAATCCGCGGTTAAACCTAGCGGCTCAAGGAGATATGCCTCAAGAAATCAGAGTCGTTATTTTTCGTCGGAAAACCCTTCAAGTCGATATGTTACCGACAAGGTCACTTCCTCTCAACATGCTAGGGTATCTTGCATCCACCATAGACGAAGTACGTTGAAGCAGGAGCTTAGCGGACCCAGCCACTTCGTTGTCACTTGTGTAGTGGCATTCGTTGTGATCCTTCTCGTTTGGATATGTTTTGCTATAGAAAATATCCCGATCAAGACTCGCTCCAAGATTTCCAGGCGGAAGAGAAAACATTAGATATGGCAGAGGTCATGTCGAGGATTTATTATTTTATTCGTCTTTGACATGCCATTAGCATTACTGTATTCAATAATTGAAAGGGTGTTTTACGAGCTCAATATAAAAAGATAAAGATATGGCACCGAAGAAATCAATGGATTTCAAACACCCATGCAATGGTTGTGCTGCCTCAGGTGCCTTATATCGAGGAGAAAGAGTGACAAAGTCCCCCAGATCTTCCGCCGCCGTGACGGCCGTCGCGCCCTATCATGCAGCCTGATGCTTGAATTTTAGCCTGGACGTAACGGTCCATCAGGAAGGCAGGGCGCTAAAATCGTTTTATCACGACGACACTGAAAGCTTGCTACCTTATCCTGGCGGCGCTCGTGCACCAATCCCCTCCGCTTCGGGGACCACAAGGTGGGAAAAAACAAGATAAGCCGGAGATAATGATGAGAAAATACAATCGGACACACTGACAATACTATTGTAATAAAAGATCGTGCAGGGAAAAGAAAAAAGAAGGGCCAACAGGGTCTAATGAATATAAACCGTCCAGGAACCGAGGTTGTGTCAACAGAACCCTCGGAGTCGTGGACGATAAAGTGATAAGATATGTGAAAAGGAGGCGGGCCAAATATAAGTGAGCGGCTTAAAAGAGAAGATGAGCCCGAGATAACGATGGGAAATACAACCGTGCAAACGCGTATTAATGTTGTTTATCTCGGGCTCATGTTGACAAAGCAAGATAGGAAGAGATTATGCAGGGTAAATGAAGAAAGGCGAAACAGCTTCATAAATAAGATAATCCGTGCAGGAACGTTGGAGTCCGAGTGAGGTTGTGTCGACAGAACACTCCCTCCCTTTCAGTTGTGGGGGAACAAGCATGCGTAGGAAATTTGATCATGTATACGGCACTCACAAACAAGAAAGAAAAATATGAATACTTAAGTATTCATAACGAGAAATTAACGCACTCGCCAAGGTTGAGATGGAGCCACCAGTACGGTGCTCCTTTAGGCCCAACCCTGGCCTCTTTTACACGCCTCGGGTACATAAATACAAACAAAGGTATGGGTACTAATAGAACGGTAAGATGACGACCCGCTCGCTGAGAAACCACATGAATGCGTCCTCAGACTCCACGACCTTGTGGCAGGGGTTGCTGGCTCAGCTGACGCATGGAAGTTCATCACAAGCCATCTTTCCTTTTATTCCCCGGCCTCTCAAGTGGCTTTTTCTGATTATCCTCTTTGTAAATATTCGAGGTCTTCCGCTCACTTGGCATAGTACTATGCTCTCTCTCTTTATGCTCCCACGCTGCTAACACGCCTTCCAGTTCGCCTATTTCGTCCTGCCGTTTACTTTCGTTTATACCATGCGATACGAGATACCATAGAATCTCCAACCCAGCGTCTAGCACGTTCTACGCGTCTCTCGCCGGTTGGTAGAGACCCCTTCACCAGCGAGACAGTGTTCAAGACGCGTGCAACACCCGATGCCTGCGACTTTAATATTCATCTCAGCAATTCGAGTTATGCGATGGTGGGTGTTGGAGCTTTGGAATGTGTGTGAAAGATTGAGCAGCGCGCAGACGTACGACATGGCGCGGTTCAAGTATGTAATCGAACATTTCCCATTCTTATATCGGGATGGAGGATGGATTGCACTTGGAGGTGGTGTTCCATGCCCATCATATCATTCTTCACGGCGTCTGAACACTGTGCAGCCACCCACTATGTTTTCACGCGTGAGATCCCTCTCAACTCACCTTACGAGATCAGGCTTTCTATTGGGACATGGGATAGTAAATGGGTACGTCTTTGACTCCCCCTTTTTCGCGTCCCCCATGACGTGCTCCCCCATTGTTACAGCTGTACATGGTAGCACGATACATAACCTATCCGTCAAGCTCGAAATCAGCAGCCAAAAAGTTGGCGAATGGATCGTCATCTTCACTTGAGGTACCATCCACAGGAGCTGCCATCAATTCGCGTGCCCGTTCACCAGATCCTACGTTGCCATCGTTTGAGATGCCTCTGCCTCCTGGCGCCGTTCTTCACTGTACCGCTGTCTCGCGATTGTGCGGTAAGATTGGACGGATCACCATACCACCGGCGATCGCCATCGCCACGACTGGCGTATGTCATTTTCGTATTTCAACATTTTGTCACTCATGCATATTTTCATGACCTATTTACTCTGCCCATTTATCCATTCCTGCACCATATCGCATCATTAGTTTGGTGGAATTTCTCCGTCAAAATTTGGAGAAATACAATCCTGGCGGTTCCATGATCATGGTAAACGCATCAAGGCGTTTTACGCTGGTGGCTGGCGTGACGTACCAGAAGGAGAGCGGTGGTGGGAGGATACGTTGGGTGGCGACATAGAGAGGAAAAGGCTCGATCGGCTGAGAAGATTACCGGCGATGGTGGGTATCCCAGTGTTGTCACCAGCCGAGAATGGGTCAGGTAATGAGTAGCCCCTCGGGGCTGGGTGGTTAAGCTGATATTCTGAATTGGGAAACAGGCGAGGCATGATAGAGCTGGATATTTGTAGTATACTTATAACATATCCACGCATAGACATATTTATACCCACGACTCAAAGGTCTAAAGAACTGCGTAACCTCAAAACAAAAGCACCATCTGAATGCCGAACTCACAAATGATGTTAGCCAACAATGAGGCCCACCCTACAACCATAGCTGGCCTTCTCACCTTATACTTCACCCTGGAAAATCAGTGCTTCTGATGCGTTTGATCGTGGCCATATTGAGCATATAAATGGTTCAGGATATCTGAAAGTTCCGTCAGCACAATTCACCACAACATTACTTAATACTAATCAATAACAGGGATCGACATACGAAAAGAACCCGGATGTGAATGATTGCCTGACGGGAATTTCCTCTCCAGTGCTGCTGTCTCTGGCAGGAGTGATATCGAATACTTTCAGGATTGATGCCACGGCGATGAACACGGAATTATCAGCTAGGTGTCGACCGGGACATATCCTGATAATTTGTCGTGCATGTAAACATAACCTAGCGCCCGAGGCTCCTATATGACCCACCTCCTCCCGTACCCGAATGCTGCTTTTGGATATTTTACATTAGGGTCGAGAAATCGCTCTGGGTTGAAATCATCAGGGTTTGGACCATATATGGCTTCGTCGTGAAGTATCTCCCTATCGCAGCAAGTCAGAATTTAAGTTAAGGCAAGACAGCTTGTCGATCACCATGAATTGCCCAATATGATGGTACCTTTAGGTATGAAGTACCCGTTATAGATGTCGTCTTGAGTAGTAGCGTGCGCAAGTCCGAGGGGTAACAATGGATGCCATCTTAAAATTTCCTTGCAGAGGGCGTTGATATAAGGCAGATTATCCCGATCCCCGAATTCAGGAAGTCGGCTTGGCCCCACCACCGCGTCAAGTTCTGCCTGAGCCTTTTTTTGGACTTCGGGAGAGAGCACCATAGCAAGTATGAACATATGCAGTACATGCACTGTCTGTAAAATGTCCTGGTCAGTGTGTGGGAGTATTGGAGAGGCTGAGAGAAGAGCAACCGTGTCTGATCCGGCTGCATACAGGGACGATCCAGCCCCGCGGATAACAGCCTCTTGATCGGAACGTGCTGTTTCATTGTTGGTGAGATCCTCCAACAATGACGACGTGAATGAAGGGTTTGCGGTGCCCGCATCCTTACAACATCATGTAAATACAGTCGACTTTAAGCTTGCTACATGTGCACGCACGAGTGCCTTCTTGACTGCCTCAAACGGCACCACATTCATTTTTGTGATGTCTTCTCGCCATTGCCTGGCAGTCTTGCGAAATCCTGCGCCAGGGAACCATTCGGGAACGTATTTCACTGCCGACTAGTCAGTGAATCTCAATAAACCAGGATTAAGCCTGGAAGGCATACATAGCGGCAGTACATCGACTAGAAAAGCTCCCGGAATCGCTGCTGTGCCGAGATGCGACATTGCCTTTTCGGCCGTTTCAATGTAGGGATCGCCTTTATCCCGAACCTTGATCGCGTACACGAGCTGAAAAGATGACAGAGTATTTGAAGAACCCATTGATACATCGGCAGAGGCTCACCTCCATGATAATCGCGCCGGTAGAATGTCGTATGTGATTAACGAAGTCATCTGGAGACTCACACAACCGTCGAAGCAAGCGCCTGAACATCATTCAGTCCTGTGTTGGGGAGTAAATGGATATCTGACCGAGTATGTTTGGCCTGGATGGGGTAATATTCGGCAGCTGCAGCAGGATGGAATTTCTTGTGAATGACCGCGCGTTTCCGACGCCACTCTTCTCCATAGCGTATGAAGGCCACAGCCCAGCCAAATCCCATTCTAGGAGAGTGTAATTGCCACTTAAAACTAATTGCGGCCCAAGATATATTACGCACAAGTCATTCACCATGGGAAGCTCCGTTCGATCGGAATATATGGAGGATCGTTTCTCGAACAAATCATAAGTGATGTCTGCCGTATTGGCAATCACCATGGATTGACGCAGCACTTTGATGTGAACAAGCCCGCCTGGTGCGGATGAGCAGGCGATTTGCAGTTAGGCTCGCTGATATTAATTACCGTATTTCTTCGCCCACTCTGCATACGTCTCCCACTCATTCTGAGTGGGCATGTCGGTAAGGTTCCCTAATATCAAACGCCCCGGAGGGCCAGGCGGTAGACGTAGGCCTATTGGACAGGTCAAAGATGTTACCGACTAGCTATTCACTACATATAACAGGGACGGAGGTTCTCACCTTTAGGGAGGCGGTTGCTGTTCACGACAAGGCCAATTACGAGGAATAAAGCTAGGGTCACTAGAATGTACAGGCTTGCTGCCTCTGCCATGCCACGGAGCATTGTGAGAGCTAGTGGCATACCTAGGTGTTAGTATTCGAACGAAACTATATGGCACCGTATATATAGATCTGCAACGGTTCCGAGACTCTGCATTCGGCTTCCATAAATCTTAACCTTATTATATCTGGACAGCTGATGCCGGAACAGGCAATTCTGGGCACATGAAGTATGGTTACCGAGAACGCGTGAGTCGAGTTTTTTGGATCTTAAGTCCACGGTTCATCGGGAGTCAGGGTTCCCTTGATCTGGGAATGTCGCTAGTAAGATTCAGTTATTCTCCCAGTTCGGAAGAGGCCATAGGGATTACAGATAGAGAGGTGTACGTGGCCAAGTTGGTACCTGTCAAGGGTAACAAGACACGTGAGGCCACGCTTGTTGACACCTTCTGTCAGTTTTGTGCGCGTGCAGCGCTAGCGGCTGGGTGATCTGGAAATAATGAATAGGTATACCCCGTGCCACGGTGCCCATACCCCGTGTGCCAATGAACCATGGTATGCATGTACAGCTTAAGGGTGCCACCCATCTACTAGATCAAAGGAGGTATAGATAAGCGTGTTGATATACATCAAGGACGTAACTAGATAAGACGCCTTACCTCAATTTCCACGACTTGCGTAAGTATGCGTGAATGCAACTGTACGGTACTAGTCGACTGAGGTACGAACGCTTCTCTGAACAACGGTGTCACGGTTTAGGCTCAAGTTTGTTTTCAAGCTAGTTCCGGCCGGTTCAAGGTCAGTAATCTTCATTTATTCCTTCGTTTCAACGCTTGCGCCGAGCCTCCAAGTGTGTGGGTCGTGACCGTCTCTAGAGTAACACTCCTTTTTCCAATAAAGGGTAGTGGTGGCTGGTAGTTTAGGCATGAACGACTACCTCAACTAGTAGAGACCACTGCATACGGCGGTCAATGCATGAAGTACCTGTAAGTACCGGCCCTAGGACTATCTCAATTCGGTCAACTAAAATGGCTTCTCGGATGTAACATTCGCCGTGATCTGTCGAACTTGGAAAGACAAAACCTTGACTTATTCCAACACCCTTACCAGTTAGCCAGACCTAGCAGAGATTACCCCACCCGCAGCCGCGAGATAACCGACCTTAGTGAGGATATTAACAATAGAAGATAATGACACCGGTTACACGCAGGAGTCCTTCCGCGGAACAGAGAAAATTATGAGAACAGGAGTTTAAAAGACACAATCCAATCCTATCCTGATAGCTTCATCGCGGCATCCAATCGCTTAATCCGACGTTCCTGTGCTGCTTCCAACATCGTTTTCAAGCTGCTCTCCTTTACAGGCTTGGTCAGGACACTGTATATCCGAGGTAACGCTTAGCTGGAACGAGCGTATATTGGCGTTAGTACGTACTGATCTGCGCCAGCCTCCAAGTATTCCTTTTGATCTGATATCAGCGCGTTACCTGTCACTCCTACAACGAGGTCTTGTCGACCGGCTTCACGCAAGTGCCGTGTGGTACCTAGTCCAGACATGACGGGCTGGTAAAGGTAATTAGTGTAACAAAACCAGCGCATAGACTTGTGATGGAAACATTACCATCTGGTTGTCCTATATAAGCAGCGTCAGTGTAAAGATTGCTTTGTGACAACTTTGACGGACCAAAAACACGACGGAGTATCGAGCGTCCTCTTCTGCCCAAGCCGCTTCGAGTGTCAGACCGCCGTCCTCAGCCGTCGTTGACAGCGATGTGGGCGATGGAGTAGCCATGATTTGCTCTAACGCGAGCAACCCATTTTCTGCAGTCGATACATGACATCCTAGTCGTACAAATAATCTGCTCATGAGCGTTCTGGTCAGTGGATCATCGTCTACAACTAGAACGCGTAGTGGGTGTAGATTTTCCGCAGCAGGTGCGGCAGGTGGTTTATCATTCAGAGTCGGCAGAGTAGATGGTGAAAAAAATGAAGTGAAGGCAGGTAATGCTGGCTGCGAAGCCGCATCGCTTCCAACCGTGTCAGAAGACCTTTTATGAAATGAAGGGGTCTCTAATGTCGCAGGAACCGACGGGGATGGTGCATCAGGGCCCGCGTCTAAGCATCGTATCTTCGCGTCCGCAGCATGTGACAAAACAGGTACCGACGCGCCCTGTTCCGAGATGGCTTCGAGTGGCGAAGTGGGATGGGTGGATGGCAAGCTGGTCCGCCCAGCAACTTCCCGACCAGATGTGGCGACAAATGGCGTGCCCTCTGAGGAGCGAGGGGTCCGCAGCGGGAGATCCATGTCACTGATGCAAGTCGAGGAGAGGGAGGGATGTTCGTTGTCGACGACAGGCTTCAAGGGAAAATTAACAGCGCCCTTGCCGACACCAAGAGCTAGAAGTGGAAAATGGGCCAACAGGCTGAGAAAACAGTAGCATGCAAACATACGAAGCTCAACCCAAAAAGTGCTTCCACAACCGAGCTTGCTCTTGACACCCAAGCGGCCACCACTCAACTGAAGATATCAAACATCAAAAGTAAGAGAAGTGCTCATCGTTTTGTGGCATATCCGAACCATGACAATATGGCGAACCAAAGCAAGCCCCAAACCTGTCCCTTTGCCGCCCTTCAGATGGTATTAGCCCCATTGTGCCCGTCACGAAATCCCGTCAAGTTACCTGATGTCGCCCGATTTCTGTTTGCACGTAAGGACTAAACAGCCGTAGATCGACTAAATCTTGCGGCCTGATCCCTACCCCTGTATCCGTCACCTCGATGTGGACCACGATCTTCTCCAAAGTCGCAGTTTTCTCCTTCGGCCCATGTCGATGGTCATTTGCCGACTGGATAGAGTTGTGGGCACTTAAACGCGAGACCGACAATGCTAACGGTTGGTGTGCTGTTGAAGCGTTGGCCGTGACGGATGAGGTAGCCGTAGGGTCGTGGGACATTGGGTATGGCGGGTAGACGAGAGTAGTTGATACTTCCAAACGTCCTCCTGGCTGTGTGAATTTACATGCATTGCTGGCGAGATTTGTCAGGATTTGTCGAAGGCGCATCTCATCTCCGACTACCAGACCACCTGTCTCGTCATCCTCACAACTGATACGTTCACGGATCCACGTTTCATCATAGCCCTGCGCTTGGTATGCCGCATGCCTCGAAACCTGGCGTACACACATGACAGGACATGTAAACACATGGGATAGAGTGTGCCCTACCTCGTCAATTCTAGGATCCAGTTTCGTAACAAGCTCCAGGCCTCGTGCATCAGCTGCTAAACGAAGTGGGACAAACATTGACCTGTTATGGGGATCAATGACAAATCGGTACACCGCTTTACATTGCGCACCTCATGACAGTATGGAACGAATATGGTGTTGACACGCTTTCAAACCGCCCCGAGTCCATTCGGTTGCTAATATCATGACCTGTCAGTACCGGTGCTACTTTCGAAGTAGCTAGTATATACAAATCAAGGACATCGTTTAAAACTTCCCCGATCATTAATCAGTGGGCACAATGAGGATACAAATAGGGCTTCACCTTTGGACATCATACTCAAGCTGCCTTCCAGTGCTGTAAATTCCAAATCCTGCTCCAGATCCTTCCCAATCGCACTACCCGCTCTCATATTCTGCACTGCAAGCGCTATATGCGGGTGGTCGATTATAAAGTTCTGAAACGCTCGCTCGGTACTCACATGCTGTGTTGAGCGGTACGCGAACCTACATACATATCAGTGCCAGTCACACCACGCACAGGCAAGTAAAAGAAAGGAAGAATACAAGCATTACCTCATGGAAAATATAGCTTGTCAACCGCCGTTTAGAGCTTGCCTCCTTGCGCTCACTAACCTGCGCCTTCTGCGTCGCTCGGAATTGCACTTTAAGCTGTTCTCGAAGAGAGTAGAGACGCCGTTGAGAAGTTTCGCGTTTATAATGCATATAGAGGATGAACGCCTGCGGCGAAGATGGCAGTGGGGTTAGTCGACAGAGCAGACAACGTGGTGGTAAGATGTAGTACCTCAAATGACATAAAATTCAGAATGTCTGTGAATGGTACGTAAAAACTTCTGAAACCCGCGAAATTGCAAGGCAATTAGGCGAAATGTGGACGCACTCTTGACCCACGAACTCCGATATGGCACGATGGATAAAGCACTATACAAAGCAAGCTAATCAGAAACACGAGACAACCAAGATAACAGCTTGTAGACGACATATCCATTAGCGACTTTATCGAACTTCACGAAAGTCACAACCCAGGCAAGCACAATGATGACACTCACGACAAAACAATAAACGAGCATCCTACAAGCATGGCCATAAATCGACCCAACCGAAGCCCAAACATCGCTACGACCTGCAACGCGATCATATAACTAATATACAAGTCAGCTAAGCAGCATGGGGTAATGGAGATAGCAAAACCACGAAAACATTGCATTAACTTGCATCATGCACTTGGCAGGATTACACAGCCTAAAAATGCAACGCCGAATGCAAAAGTGAATAACAATATAACGCACTAAAACAACGCCAGAAAGTCGCGTCCCTGACAATCGAGTACTCGCAAGCTTGAGTAGAATCCGCATAGATACTACACGTTAGAACAGCAACTCAGCACGTTTGGCTAATAATTTGTATGCAGGAGGCTAACCATGACTGATAGAAAGTACGACAGTAAGTCAGTGGTCGGGCGAGTGGAATAGGAGGTGGTGGCGTACACAAAAGTTGGTAGAGCTAGAGGGGAGGGGTAGGAGGCTTAGGAGGCTTAGCACTAGCGAGGATGAGATGGATCACGTACACCCCTGAAAGATAGAGAAAAGAATGAGTACGTGAGATGCAACAAGATAAACGATGAGAGTGGGATAAATGTAGAGACTTCCTCATTTCCGCAACAAAATGTTACGTGATGATGTTGGTTATAGTCATGAGTGATCACCCACCATATTGCTGTACAGAAGGAGATATAAACTTGCCATAGCATCGGGCGCGAGCGTGGCCAGTCATATGCGACGTAGAACGGGATGGGAATTGTGCAAAAGAGGCCCGCCGTCGGATAAAATATCTGCAACATTGTGGTAGTAGTGGGAAATGAGAGAGACTGGGGTGAAAGAGGACGGAAATCAACTGTTGGGAAACTCACTATATCAGCCACACTCCACGGGCGAGGGGCAATGGCACAAGCGAGAATCCAGTCGAAGACAAAGAAAAGTCCAGAATAAAACGCAAGAGCCTGAATAGACGATACAGCGACCACCAAAATCATAGGGCAACGGCATGCCGGTGAATATATTCACGATCAGTAGAGAGTACCAACGAACCTTATTGTTATACCACATCTCCTTGCGATATCCCCTTTCAGAGGCCTCATCCCAGAAGTCTTGGCGGAAGAAGCCATAGATGGCAGGAAAAATGCGCCAGCGGAGTATACTTAGAAGAACAAAGGTATCCCAACGTGAAAAGGTTGACACAGATTCTGATACTGGAGGATATGAGGAAACGTGTAGATTAACAGGCTGATAGCTGAGTCTCACCACTCCGTGTTGTTCCAGGAGCTCCCGTCGTTCCCGAGTTCTGGTGAGCGGTCTCGCTGGGCGAATGGCTTGCCGTATGTGTATTGCTCCCCGCGCGCTCATCATTCAATAACACATTCTCCACCACGATCTCGTCCACAGGCTCCTCGTCCACTCGCACACGTCCATTTTGACTACTCTTCTCCTGGACATTCTGCCACCGCTTCTCTGCGTCAGTACCCTCCGCCATATGGGTCGCCAGATCAGGTTCTTGCCCCCGCTGCCGCAGACTAGGCGCACTGACGCTCACGCTGTCAACCGGATCCATAAGAGAATCAGACACCGCTGAGCCCGTGATACGTTTCTTGAATCGCGCCCAATGTACGCGTAGTGGTGTCCGCATTTCGGTCCCTGAAGATGGCTGTGGCTGTGACTGCTGGGCCTCGACGTCTTGGTTACGCTGGCGTCCTGCCTGTGGACATTTACTATCGTTCACCTTCACGCCCGCTGAGGAGCTTTTACCGCGCGAACTGTTTGAGTGAAATTTCCTCTTTGGCTTTCCTTGAGCCTTGGGCAACGTGCTGAGCGTTGGAGGTGGGAGGCCAGCATTAGGATCGCCTTCAGGCTCATGGTCGTGCGGTCGGAAACGAAGGAAGTTGAACAGAGGCGGCATGATAGATGACTCAAGACCTAGAGTGATGGTAGGGTAGAAAAAAGAATTGTGCTGCGTGAGACATCAGGCTTGGTCACCGCGGGACATGGCGCCTTGGCGGGACGTGAGACAGCGATGTCCCGGGACATGGACGATTTGACCCGGGGAACCGGGGCGCGACTTCGGTTGTGCATCTGAATGGAGTGTGTCGGCATCTCGACATGGAATCCGAATCTTGCACGATCGACAACACAACATGATGCATCAGTGCTAAAGTCGTTGCCAAATCTGGGGTATCCAGAAATAGATGTGCGCGGCTCGGCAGGCCAGCCGCTGACCAAGCTGAGCGATCGGAAAACACCGGGCGGCACGGACGAGCGCAGTTCGGTACGCCGGGGATGAAGGCCTTCAATTCTCGAGTTCCTTTTCGCACCACTCCCATGTAGAGGTGGGGTCTTCTTCTGGCATAAGAAGACCCCACCTCTACATGGGAATTATTGTCGGATCCCAGCCGTTCGAGCGGGTCAAATTGGCCATGCTGGGAAAAATCTCAAAGTATCATCAGTCTTCTTTCCCTACGTGAATATCTCGATAAAAAGAGGAGCTGGAAACTCATACCAGTATCTGCTCGTCCTCAGATTCACTACTCGTTACGCGCTTGGATTTCTAGTTGTGGCAGTGTGTCTGATTGCACTTCGATTTCTTCTTCGCTGGCCAATTTCCAGAGGTGAGTTCATTTATTCCTGCGACTCCGGGGTGTCGCTGTCCTGACGTTGCTGTTGAGGTTTACGCCTCCCACCACTTCCAAGGAAGTTCCTCCCAGGGAACGCCTTAGACTTTCCCGCACAGCAGAAGTGGGTGGCCATCTCACAATGGGTGAAGCAATAAAGATACGGTTGCTCACCAACCAGTCGGTCTGCGACAGAAGGTCTGCTCCGAAACGGAGCTGGGTAAATATTTTGTCTTTTCCAACAATGTTGGTAGTTTGCGTGGGAAGCAAACTCCACAGTCTAGTGCTACCGTACAAATACCTAGTCACGGAAGCGGTACCCTCTAGATTCGATTGGTAAATGTTTTTGGGCAATACTACATTACATTGTGCGTCCCAATCCATCCATTAACCTACTTCGTAAACTACGAGACTCACCGCCTTTCTCCAGGTCATCCAACCAATTGTTTATTCTTGTTTGACAGAATTCATTGTCGCAATACTGAATAGCAATCTCCACGTCTGCCCTGCTTCGGCCATAGGGTCTCGCCATATTTGCACCCACTGTGGCTGCACTTGACCCATATATACCTTGGAGGAGCACACCACGCAAAGTGGTGAGCTCATGCACTGCGACATGCTCGTTGTAGCCCATTCACGCCTCGACCACCAGACTCCTCTGTGTTTTCAAAATAGTCTCTACGTTGGGCATCGTCTCACGATAGCGTCCTACCAAAAATGATGGGAATTGGCATGCTTTCCAGAGGGGTTGGACAGAGACACATGCCCAGTCTACAAGAGCGGTGAGGCTGCAGGAATTGTCAACAATAATGTTTTGTCCCGATATGTCCTTGTGACATAATAAGAGGTGCTCCTGTCCATCGTCTGCATCTGGGAAGAAGTTCGGAAGGCAGGTTGTCTGCTCTGTCGACTAACCCCACTGCCATCTTCGCCGCAGGCGTTCATCCTCTATATGCATTATAAACGCGAAACTTCTCAACGGCGTCTCTCTCTACTCTCTTCGAGAACAGCTTAAAGTGCAATTCCGAGCGACGCAGAAGGCGCAGGTTAGTGAGCGCAAGGAGGCAAGCTCTAAACGGCTGCGCTTGACAAGCTATATTTTCCATGAGGTAATGTTTGTATTCTTCCTTTCTTTTGCTTGGTGGACTGGCACTGATATGTATGTTCGCGTACCGCTCAACACAGCATATGAGTACCGAGCGAGCGTTTCAGAACTTTATAATTGACCACCCGCATATAGCGCTTGCAGTGCAGAATATGAGGCCGGTTCTATAGTGCGATTGGGAAGTATCAGGAGCGCTGAAGCCGCGTAACCCGTGCTTTCGTATCTTCGGCGGTTTCAACGTCGTCCTGGTCCAGTCTGGGTTGTTTAGTATGGCCTCAGGAGACGGGATTCGAGCCATGCCAGGCTGGAATGAAACGGCCCGCGTGAGGTACGTTATATGTTGATCGGCCATTCCAGAAAAATGTCATAGAAATTTTTCTTACAATAACATTTTGGGAATCTACATCGGTGTCATGTTCGTTTTCCTCGAAAAGGTTCGACCCGGAGGCGTGAGAACATTTGCGCCATTCAGTCTGCGGGTCGCGCCGGTGGCGCTGGGTAAACGTGGCCGAACTACTGGCCGCAGTGGGCCGTTCCTGATGTGGAGATGCCTTTCCACATCAGGAACGGCCCACTGCGGCCAGTAGTTCGGCCATATTTACACAGCGCCACCGGCGCTACTACTAGATACGTAGACCTTTTCCAAACTTTTCGTTCTTTTCGGAAAAGAACGAAATGTTTGGAGAGGGTCTACGGGAAGTCAGCCAATAGGGAATAGCGCATTATATTTTTACTCCTTCTACAGTAGATGCCCCTTTAAAAGGGCCTTCCCAGCTAGGATCAGAGACTTCCGTGAACCGTGGACTTCGTGCCAAAAATCTCGACACGCATTCTCGCTAATGAAGACATTGAACACTAGCCTGGCATGGTGACAATACTTTAACGTGCTCAGCATCGTGTGTATTCCGGCTATATAATAAGGGTAGGATTGCCTGATATACAGTATTTATCGTTCGAATACTAATACTTCGCAATCGTCTGCCGGCTCTCATAATGCTCACTGGCATAACAGCGGCAGCAAGCCTGGTGTCCATTCTAGTGACATTAACCTTACTCCTCGCAGTTCGACTCGTGAACAGGAAACGCCTGCCCAAAGGTGAGGATCTCAGTCCTCTCACAAGTCGGAATTGCTACTCGGTAACATTTTTGACCTGTACCATAGGCCTACGTCTACCTCCTGGCCCTCCAGGGCGTTGGATCTTAGGGAACCTTACAGACATGCCCACTCAGCATGAGTGGGAGACTTATGCAGAGTGGGCGAAGAAATATGGTCATTAATCTCACTGAGTCTTACTGCAACTCGCGTACTCATCGGTACCAGGCGGGCTTGTTCACATCAAAATATTCGGTCAATCCATCGTGATTATCGATACGGCAGACATCGCTTATGAATTGTTCGAGAAACGATCCGCCATATATTCCGATCGAACCGAACTCCCCATGTTGAAAGACTTGTGCGTAATATATCTCCAAGCCGCAAGTAGTTTTAAGTGGCGATTACACTCTTCTAGAATGGGATTTACCTGGTTTACGGCTTTCATGCACTATGGACAAGAATGGCGTCGGAATCGCGCCCTCATGCACAAGAAACTCCATCCTGCTGCAGCTGCCGAATATCACCCCATCCAAGCCAAACATATTCGGTCAGAAATTCATTTACTTCCAAATACAATACTGAACGATGTCCAGCCGTATGCTTCGACGGTTGTGTGAGTCTCCAGATGACTTCGTTAATCACATACGACATTCTTCCGGCGCGATTACCATGGAGGTGAGCCTCTGCCGATGTGTCAATGGGTTCTTCAAATACACTGTCATATTTTCAGCTTGTGTACGCGATCAATGTTCTGGATAAAGACGATCCCTACATTGAAGCGGCGGAAAAGGCAATGTCGCATTTCGGCGCAGCAGCGAACCCAGGAACTTTTCTAGTTGATGTACTACCGATATGTGCATTTTCCAGGCTTGATCCTGGCGTATTGAGATTCACTGACTAGTCAACAGTGAAATACGTCCCCGAATGGTTCCCAGGCGCAGGATTTCGCAAGACTGCGAGGCTATGGCGACAGGATATCATCAAGATGAACGTGATACCGTTTGAAGCCACCAAGAAGGCACTCGTGCGTGCACATTGTAGCAAGCTTAAAGTCGACTGTATTTACTTGATGTTGAAAGAATGCCGGCACCGCAAACCCTTCATTCACTTCGTCGTTGTTGGAGGATCTCACCACCAATGGAACCGCACGTGCCGATGAAGAGGCTATTATCCGTGGGGTCGGATCGACCCTGTATGCAGGCGGATCAGACGCGGTTGCTCTTCTCCTAGCCTCTCGAACACTCCAACACACTGATCATGTCATTGTGCAGATAGTGCATACGCTACATACATTCATACTTGCCATGGTGATCTCACCCGAAGTCCAAAAAAAAGCTCAGGCAGAACTTGAC
Source organism: Gautieria morchelliformis (assembly GCA_015179125.1). NCBI lineage: Eukaryota > Fungi > Basidiomycota > Agaricomycetes > Gomphales > Gomphaceae > Gautieria > Gautieria morchelliformis. The sequence continues at coordinate 62,352 of WHVA01000211.1, read as the reverse complement.
GCGGTGATGGGGCCAAACCGACTTCCTGAATTCGAGGACCGGAATAATTTGCCTTATATCAATGCCCTCTGCAAGGAAGTTTTAAGGTGGCATCCATTGGAACCCCTTGGGTTTGCACACGCTACTACTCAAGACGACATCTATGACGGGTACTTCATACCTAAAGGTGCCATCATATTAGGCAATTCATGGTGACCGACAAGCAGTCCTGTTTGAGCTTAAATTCTGACTTTTTGCGATAGGCAGATACTCCACGACGAAGCTGTATATGGCCCAAATACTGATGATTTCAACCCAGAGCGATTTCTCGACCCTAATGTAAAATATCCAAATGCGGCATTCGGGTACGGGAGGAGGTGGGTCATATTGAACCCTGGGGCGCTAGGTTATGTTTACATGCATAACAAATTATCAGGATATGTCCCGGTCGACACCTAGCTGATAATTCCGTGTTCATCGCCGTGGCATCAATCCTGAAAGTATTCGATATCACTCCTGCCAGAGACAGCAGCACTGGCGAGGAAATTCCCGTCAGCAAAGCATTCACATCAGGATTCTTTTCGTACGTGTCATGCAATTGATTAGTATCAAGTTTTGTTGTGGGAATTGTGCTTATGGAACTTTCAGATATCCCGAACCATTTGTATGTTCAATACGACCTCGATCAGACGCATCAGAAGCACTGATTGTCCAGGGCGAAGTATAAGATGAGAAGGCCAGCTATGATTGTAGGGTGGGAGCCACATTGTACATCCAGCACTTGTTTTCTGGCCGAGTAGAATCTCCGCCATTATGTGTACCGTTTTAAGTCCCAATTGAGGCAAGCGAGAGCAGAAGGTGCTTGTTTTGAGGTTACTCTCTGTTTCGAGGTTACTCAGTCCTTTAGAATTTTGTATTTATCTTCGAGCCATGGCATAAATGCGCCTACGTGTGGATATGCTATATACTGGAAATATCCAGCTATAGCATGCTGTTTTCCAATTCAGAACATCAGCTTAATCACCCAGCCCCGAAACACTGGGGCTACTCATTACCTGACCCCATTCTGCGGAGGCGAAAATTAACACGCTGGGATACCCACAATCGCTGGGAATCTTCGCAGCCCACAAACCCTTTTAGGTCACTGTGGGTAGTTGACCCAATGAATCCTATTCGATGGACCCACCAAGGATTCAGTATATAAAGCCACTGGAGGCATGGCAAATTTCCTGACTTAGAAAATCAACTGCAAATTCTGAAGATACTGTATTCCACATTTTTTCAAAATTTCCCAGTTCAGGAGATTGGATGAAAATTTATTGTGTCAGAGTTTTTTGGCTTCAGGAAATTCCTCAGAATTTGCATAATTAGCACCTCAAAAGCTTCAAGAAATGCTCAGGAAACATTGAATTTCCTTTTTGGCACATGCGGTCAACATCCATTGGGGCAGGGCCACTCTTCGAAGGAGGGGGTTAGGGTTCCTAGCAGGGGTAGGTGGAGCAACCGTCAGAAATATCTTCCGCGTTGGAATGAATCCTGCTCCGGGTTTCGGCACAGGTGGAGTAGGACGAGCAGAACTGCGCGTTGTCATGACGCGTTTATTTCTCATACTCAGGTGCTCTGTCCTGCCATTTCTCACTCCATCTCCATGTTCGTTCCGATTGCCATTGTCATGTTCGGCAACCGATTCGCGCTGTTCGCGCCAATTACCATAGCCATGCCGTCAACACACGATTGACATCTTTGGACTGACTTGGCAGTCATCGCTGGGCCTATCACCTCCTCTGCTCGACCCTCTTCCAATGGTGTTCTGATAATCGGATTGTCATGACCTGTGTATTTCCTGCACCTTGTTATCCCCACTTCCCCTTTCGCTACTCCTCCCCAGTGTTCACCCTTCCTCGCATTTCGCCGAACAGCCATTCGCTGCTCGCATCATTTGCCAGCAGGCACATCATCAAATCACGATCGACATCCCTACCCGGCATGATGGCTCGTCAGTAACCCCATCAGCTTCTCGATCCAACCCCCTTTTGGTGTTCATATGAGCAGGGTGCATTCGCGGGACGTCCTACCCGTAGGTCGTGTGGGATCAACCCAGTAGACGAAGAACCTGTGCAGGGCAGTGTATATGCGGGCCCCAAGACATGATTTCGTACATAGGTGTCTTCGCCACCTTCACTCTCCGTCGTTTCATGTTCTCCCTCTTCTCTCATTCTATTGTATGTTTATTTCATCTATGTTGTATCATGACTGCGCACCCCTATCCAACCCTGACTCGTGACGGCCTCATTCCTATTCGCTGATCCTTACGAGCATTCGATATAAGTAGTTTACATTCGCATGTATATTCCTCAGTTCAATTATCATATGTCGTCCATCTTGTGCAAACTTGACCTCGCTGTGATCATCGTCTTGAGCCTTCTCTTGGAGATTTCTATCTTTGACCAGCAGAGGTCTTAGGCATCACTGGTGAGTTCTCATACTTCATCTTCGTTAACTTAGCCTTCGAACTATTCTCTGTGCTGTTGGCGAAGGGATTGTCGAGACTTAGACAGCCCTTCCGTGAGACCTTGCACGTTACATCGTCAAGTACCACGGGCTATTTCGCTACGACTGTAGATAGGGTGAGCCCCGTTCGGGCAGCCCTCTTATCTTGTGAACATTTATTGGTTCACCTATTCGCCGAACGGCATACTTATTCACACAAGTCATTCGGGCATTCACTGTGTTCACTAATACACGATATTAACGCCTAAAAACGAATCTTGACACGCGTCATGTTCCGGGTCGTCTCCACAAAGGCCTCATTTGCTTCCCTGTTCTGGGACACCCTTTGCGCAGCTTGGTACCACCCTTCCGGGTCATCGAAATCCAGAGCTCCATCCCCAAGCAGCGCGACTTGGTTCTGGAGTGCCGGATCAAGTCCTCATTGGAATTTGATGACGATTGTCTTGTTGTCATCATACTCTGTGAGGTCGATGAGCTCCTGGAAATGATGGATGTAGTCATCGACTGGACCCTTAGCCTGGTACCAGCTGGTCCCCTCGAGCTTCATAAGGGCTGTGAGTTGCTCGTTCTTCGGGCAGAACTGGTCGGAAAAGGTTTTTTCGAAGGCGTCCCAGTCCTGGAAGTAGTTGCCCTTGCCCTTTGCTTCGTGTCGGATCACCTTGTTTGCAGAACAGGCTGCATGGTCCGACTTGAAAAGGGACAATGCCCAGTGAATCTGAGCCTGGTCGTTTGGAAAGAGGTCTCCGACAATTGTGAAGTAGATGCTGCATGTGTTGAAGAATGCGCGTCCCTTCTCCCGATCTCCATCAAAGTCCACTGGAGTTGTGGGTTTGACCTTTGCCAACTTTGCAGACTTCCTCTTTCCCACTACTTCTGCTTTTCCAAAATCTGACTCATCCTGCATTGCATTTCTACCACTTTGTGGAATATCTAACTTACAAAATAATTGATAAGGCTGTTTCAATTGTGTCAGTCTTCATCTGGTTCCACATCAATTCCTCTCCATATTCCGAAGACAATCGTCCGGATCCATGTCAGAAGGAGAAATATGGGACAGGATTTCTGGTGTTAAGAGCTCAACATAAGAAGAGGGGCTGTTGTATGCCATGTGCATGGAAGAGGTTTCAATCTCCAAGTTGCTATCTCCGATTCCGAATGCACCTATGGCAAATGCCATGTGCAGTACGACTGCCGGTCCTCTAGTGGAGAGACTTTTCTGCTGTAAGGGCAACCCTAGCTGGCTGTGGAGATCACACTACCACACAACTGACAAGGGGAAATCCGAAGTATATATAAATGAACTGAGTATACAAGAGAGGGGATTATCACCTGACAAGGGGAAATCTGAAGAGAAAAGTCTAAGGACCCCCAAGGTCAGTGAGCCTGTATTATACTGCGCTCTGCAGCCAGGGACAACACTCAACACTCGCCATCAACCCTGCATCTCCCTGGCCTCCCCGACCCTTGATTGACCCTTGATGCCACATACTACACGAGTCGCTTGACTTCCGACACTGTTCCGAGAGTGGAAGTCGGAAAGTGGGGTGGAAGTTCTCCCAGAAGCGGAATCATTTCCGAAAGCGGAGTCGGAGATGGAAGCGGAAGCAGAGTAGGAAATGGCATTGGAACTTGGCATGGTGTCGGAACTGGAAAACAGGGTGTCCCCTGACACACATGTCTGGAAGTTGCATGGGCTCCCAAAGCAAGTCATTTACAACTGAGGTCTGCAGTTCATTGCGGAACTGACATGAGAGCACTACCCCCTGCTCAGAATCAATCTGGCTGCCACCACAGCATACCACCTGCAGGGTGGCGGACAGACGGAAGGGGTCAATCAGGAGCTAGAGCAATATCTCCGCCTCTTTGTCAATGAGAGGCAGGATGACTGGGATGAGATACTTCCACTGTTGGAATTCCAATACAACAACCATGTGCATTCCACCATGCAGAAGACTCCCTTCATGCTCAACTCCGGATGACACACACAGATGGGCTTCAAGCCACGCCAGGCAGAGTCCCAACTCAAGACAGTCAACGAGTTCCAAGACCACATGGACTCAACCTTTTCAGAAGCCAAGTCTGACCTTTGCAAAGGCCAAAGACAACATGGCAAGTACTACAACCACCACTGGGTTCCTGTAAAGATGTAGATCTTAGTACCTTGTATCACAAGGGCACAACACAACTTGACCAAGTGTGGTATTCTGAATGCTACGTAGTGACAGGTGGAAGTAAGATGCGTTGGGAACCGCTGGCCGGTTCCCACACATAAACTATATAGAGGTCATCCATGATGGCATCCTCTAGAGATTCCGATACGATGACAATGTCATCGTACGGGGCTGGTGGAGCACGCGACTCCGCCGGGGGCACCTCCGTGTCCGGGGGGTGGTGGGGTTTGGTGGCTCTACCTCACCACTGGCAGGTGCTTCTGCTTGGTCGGCGAGGCTGGTGTCCTCGCGGAGCATGGCCTTGATGGCCAGGTCATTGGCCTGGGGAGGAGGCCGGATGCTCGCAAGCTCTTGATCGAGCTGAGCATGAGTGAGCGGCAGTGGCACCACGGCCCTCAGGTGGCTGGTCTCGAGGACCTTTTGTTGGCCCTCCTGGGCGGCGGCACTGAATGCCGTGCCGGTGAGTCTGCGTTGAACATAATGTTCAATGTGAGCCACTCGTTCGCGAGTGATGCCGGTGTAGCGGGCCAGCCGTCGCGCGATCTTGGCGAGGGGGATGTCGGAGCCAGCTTGGCCTCTCACAGGATATGATCCCGTGATGGACAACTGCAGGCTGGTGCTCTGCGGTGCCAGGCATTCCCGGGCATCGACAAAGCTCGACCATTGGTCAGTCGAGCCGAACAAATTGAGGAGTCTCGACTTGAGAGGTGATGCGACCCCTTTAACTCGAGGCGTGAGGGCCTTCAACCACATCCAGACATCCATGTCGTCTAGGTTGAGGGTTCCATTTGGGTTGTTGTGGATGGCAGAAGGGATTCCTTCGGGGTTGTGTATCCAACCCTTTAGGATGGCGGCGATGTCCTGTGGGGTACCGCTCGCTATCACGAGACAATCCTGTTTGGGATTGCAAGTGCGCTGCTCGCGCTGCTCGCGCTGCTCGCGCTGCTCGCGCTCGATGCGCTTGAACATGCCGATCATCTCGCGTGTGCGCAGGAACTGCGGTGTGTCCTTTGCGGGCGCTAGGAGCTCAACGAAGCGTGCGTTGTTGAGCGGGCAGACATCGTACCATTGAGTATGCCGTTGTTGTGCCTTTCATACTGGTCGTGGTAGGAGGCCCATCTCGGAGATCGGTGGGTCTCCGAGTGGTATGATCACTCCCTCCCCTGGGTAGGGAGGGTGAACTGTCCCCACCGGAGGCGGCAGGTCCACGTGAGGCCCAATGTACTGGGCCTCGACCAACGCTACCTGCTGTTGTAGGGCAGGGTCATTGATTGTGTGCGATGGTGACGCCACCAGGTATGCGCTGATCGCGCTTTCCTTCACAATGGCTAGACCATTGATGGTGTTTGGGGTGCCGCGCAATTTCTTGCGTGTCTTTTTTGGCTGCCCAGCTATACACTGAGCCCTGTCCAGATCGTATGTCTTCCAGACGGAGGAGTCAGACTCCCATCCATCCAGGATGTCATACGCTGCGTCGGACGGTGCGCTCCGCCCCTCTGGTGACGTTGGGGTGGGCGCCAATATTCGGGAAGCCAGTCCTGAGGCTGCGCGCACTGGCAAGGGTGCCGTCGCACGAGGTGATGAGGGGCCGGCCACTGGGTCTGTGGCCGGGTCATGGTGCGGCCTTTTTGAGGCTGCGTGTGTGAGCTGGAGCGCCTTCAGCTGCTCCTCGAGCTCTTTTACTTTGGTGTACTCGACTTTGACCGCGTGTTCCAAGTCCTTGACCTCCTTGGTCATGAGCGTCCCGCAGGGGCTCCACTCACGCATCATGCGCAATGCCCCTTGGGAGCCATCCCCAGGCCGTGTCGATGGCGTTGCCGATGTCCTCATCCCTCAGCTTCACCTTGTGGGTGCCTGTTGTGGCCCGTAAGTGCACAGCGTAAGCCGTGCAGGTGTCGCAGTCGTCTAGGTGGACAATTGCCAGAGCATCTTCCCATCCTACGATCATCCAGTTTTCCTGATCTACTGGAGCTCGTAGGATGTCGGCGGCCCGTTGTCTCGGGGCCGTTGAGTGTGTCACGGACGTTGAGGGATCAACGTCCATCCCATCTTTGGGTGGCATCATCTTCGTGGGGAGATGATGGTGGTTTGCTTCCAAGAAGTGATGTACCTTGGAAAGATCCAAGGTGAAAATTTAACCACGCTGAGGCCGGCACGTGACATGGTGTGCATGTGACAGACACGTCTAGCGGCGCTTGGGGAGGTCGCGTGGCTTGCCCACCCCCCGGAGCTCTAGATAGCTATCTAGAGCTTCAAGATACTTGCACGATGACATGGGCTCCCATGTCATGTCGCCTAGGGTCCAGCGGACCTGGAACTCCAGGTCCGTCAAGTTTATCCATCGATGTGCGATAATCTTGTTGATGAGCCACTCCTCATCGTCATTGTTAGCCTCGTATCGTCGTACGAGGCTTGAATGGAAGACCGGTGATATACGACGGCTTTTCAGCTTGTCGGGGAGTGCAAGGGTCACCGTCGAGGCGTCATTATGCACCTCGACGATGCGGTATGGTCTGATGTACTGCGGAACGGGTTTTCTGGCGCTTCCTTTCAGCAGGGTCAGGTTTTGGGTTGAGAGGTAGACACGGTCGTTGGCCGCATACCTGTCGCTCGCCGTACATTTCTTGTTCGCATGAAACGTTTGCATCACACGATGCTCGATGATTGCATCGTGTGCCACCATCAGGTTCCATCTGGCCTGATGTGCGAACCGGGCTACCCCTTTAAACGGGGTGTCCACGGCTATGGGGAGGTCTATCTGCAGCATATAGCCGTGGTTCAGCTCAAAGGGTGCGAACCCTGTGGTTGTGCTGACGTTGCTGTTGAGGGTGACCTCAGCCATTGGGCATTTCAATGCCCAATCCTTCTGATCGTCCCTGACTACCGCGCTCAGTATCTGTCCGATCGAGTGGTTTGCTCGCTCGGTCACTCCATCCGTTTGGGGATGGAAGGCAGTCGACATGAGGAGCTTGGCCCCCATGAGTCGCTGTAGTTCACGCCAGAAGATCGATGTGAACTTCAAGTCTCTATCTGAGATGATGGAGTCTGGGACTCCATGGAGCCAAACAATTTCTTTTAGAAACAGCCAGGCTACTCCCTTGGCTGACACACTCGTCGTGGTTGGGACGAGGTGGATGTGCAACGTTAGTCGGTCGATGACTACCATCAGGTAGTTACAGTCATTAGATTTGGGCAGAGGCCCCATGAAGTCGATGCCAATCGACTGCCACGGCCTATCTGGAATGGGTAGGCTGTGTAGTAAGCCTTTGGGCCGTTGTGGCCTGGTTTTCGTCATCTGGCACTTCGCACACGATGTGCAGAATGACTCGATGTCCAGGCTCATGCCTGGCCACCAGTATGACCTTCGAATGTAGTTCGATGTCTTCAGATGGCCATAGTGACCAACTATCTGGTGTGCTTGATCGATGATGATTTTGATCAGCCGCCTTCCCCTCTGAAGAACAGTTCGGGGGATGGCGATGACGTCTCTCTTGAGCTGATTCTTTGTCCAGATCAGTGTGTCCCAGATTCCGAATCTCGGGTGCGTGTCCGGGTGCTCCATGATTTTTGAGAACATGGTGTCCCTATGGTACGTGTCTCGTAAGACCTTGGACAGGTCTACGCCTTGCTCAATGCTCCGGCGCAGGGGTGCGCCATCATCCCCTGTGGCGATGACTTGGACATCATCATCGTCATCGTCGCATGATGTGGCGCCGTTTGTGGGCTTTTGTGAGCCCTCGTTTAATGCGGTGGATTCCAATATCCACGCCTCGGTCTTCTCTGCGGGGCGGTTAGACCGTCTCGTCGCTGCTGTTCGCAGCTCGATATACTGGTCGGTGGGCAGTAGCTCACCTTCCAGGTCTAAACGCGCGTCTGTGTTTACGAAGACGTGGTCCGGGTGACTGTCGAAATTGAAACGGGATAAAAACTCCCACCATCTGACCTGGTGGTCAGATAGGCTCTTCTGGGTCTCAAAGTATTTGAGCCCTTTGTGGTCTGTGACGAGGGTGAACCTTCGTCCCAGCAGTTTATCCTCCCATTCATGAGAGCCTCGAGCACCGTGATTGTCTTGTGCTCATGAGTCCGGTAGTGTTGCTGAGCAACACTGAACTTCTTTGACAAGAAGATGGCTGGCCGACAGGTTTTCCAGTCGGGGCCTTGGCCGTAGACCACACCGACACCAGCTTTTGACCTGTCGGTGATGACCCAGATTGGCTCTGTGCACCGTGCGTCGATTGGACGCAGGATCGGGGCCTTACAGGCCAACGCCTTAATGCTTTGCCAGCATTTGTCTAGTAGTGGAGTCCATTCTAATGGACGGTTGTTACACGCACAACCCGATAATGGGGTCGTGTATGTGCTAACATCTGGCATGTAGTGTGCCAGGTATTGTACTAGCCTGAGGAAACGCTGGACATTGTTGAACGTCCGCCACCTTTGCCACTTGCGAATGCATTGCATCTTATCCTCATTGGCGTGTACATCTTGGCCATCGATGATGTGGCCGAGGCACTCCATTCGGATGGAATAGAGATCAACCTTGTTCTTGCTCAGAAACAGGTGGTTCTTCCTCAGTCTGTCAAAGACAATGTAGAGGTGCTCCTCGTGCTCCTGTATCGAGAGCGAGAAAATGCATATGTCGTCCATGTAGACATGGACAAAGCGACCTATCCAGTTGCAGAAGATGGCTGTCATCAGCCGTTGGAACATCGATGGAGTGTTACAGTCTCCCATCTGTATCACTTGGCTCCTAAAGGTGCCAAGGATCGTGGCAAAGGCAGTCCTTGCTACGTGATCCGGATGAATCCGGATCTGCTCGTATGCTTTGGACATATCGAGTTTCGTGCAATACCGACAGTGAGCCATGTCACTGCGGATGATGTCCTGATCTGGGAAGGGCGTAATGTCCTTCACAGTGTTCTCGTTCTGCTGGCGCAGATCGAAAATGGTTCGTAGTGTACCATTCTTCTTCGGCATGCACAGCATGGGTACGGCCTGCTGTGCAACTGCCGGGATCCACCACTTTGCAGTGGTGTAGCATTCTATCTTCGCCGACAGTTCCTCTTGGAAATGTTCAGGGCACTTCGGTAGTCGATACCGCATGGGTTTGTTGGGATCGATGAGATTGATCTCATGGTTTATCTCCCCCAGCGGTGGGAGTTCTAATGGGATTCCACTGACTAGGTCAGTGATTCTCTCCATCCATTCCTCATGGAGGCGAGGGATATTGTCATCTGTGAGGATGACGGTGGTGGTTGGCTTAGAAGCCATTAGGCGCTGTGTGCATCTATTAGGTCCCACGGCGTGTGGGACCGCCTTTTTTTTCCCCAACACTTTCACCGTCAGGTGAGAGCGCCTCTCCCTACGGTTGTAGGGGAGCTCGAGGACGAGTCGTTATGCGACTCGTCCTCCTGGCTTCAATGAGCCAGGTTTGGCTTTGGCGCCGGGGTGACCCTGCTCACCCTTGGCCCCTTGCCCTCGTTTGTCGACTCATTAGCGTCGAACGAGACCTTGCCTGTGGGGATTATTTCGTTCCCCTTACAGATTGTTCCTGGGCTTGAGAAGCCCAGGGTGATTCCAAATCTTCTTAGGAATGGTGTCCCTAAGATCGCGTCGTAATATTCGACATTTGCTACGTCAAAATATTTGACGTTCGCTACGTTGAAATATTCGTCATATACTTCATGACCAAATTTAATGGTCGTGTTCGTCCCATAATTGATAGTGGAATGGCTGCCTATGCAGGCCAGCTGCAGTGCGATTGGCTGCTCCAGGGCGAATGTCTTCATCCCTGTGGCTCACGTGAATTCAGGGGATAATAGCACCCCTTCGCTCCCACTATCTAGCAGGCAGTGGGATTTACGCCATTTATTTCCCAGTACCCCGAGAGGGTACGGTTCTCACTGCGTGGGCACGTCGGCCGTGTCCTGTGCTTGCTTCGGTGGTGATACACCGACTAGGCTGCCTTGTCTGGCGTAACTGATGTGTGTGCCACCATGACCTTCGTGGCAGCGTCGTCTTCCAGCGATCAGGATCGTGCTGGACCTGTAGGTGGTATCTTCCGCCTCTTCGTCCCATTCATAGTATTGGGATGGTTTGGGATCCCACTCTTCAGTGGGTGCATCTCCGTTATCCGGAGATTCATTGGGTTGGGGATCACCCTCCCCCTCTTCATCAATCTGTTGAAGAGAATTTTGCCTGGGATCCGCCTCCGGATCCTCGGTCTCATCGTCGTGCTTCGTGGCCGCTGTCCTTATACCGGACCTAAGCCGGGGGCACTCCGCCTTCTTGTGGCCAGGTTGGCCGCATTCAAAGCATGTAGTGCTGCTTTGGCTGCCGCTGGGCAGATCGTTAGGCCAGCCTGACGCTTTCATTGGTGGGGCTGGTCGTGGTGACGACCCTGACGCTTGAGGCTGTTTAGCTTCAGGCAGGCGTCCAGCTTGGGCTGGGCATGGAGGCGGCAGTCGCAGTGATGCTCCACTCCTCGAGAACAGGCTAGGCCTGGTCTGGCCTGTCTGTGTCACCGGCTTACTCCCTGTAAGCCAGGCAGCGCTTGCTGTTGCCGCTGCGCTTTCTGTGTGGCGCATCCCCATATTGTATCGGGATGCATCCTCGATAATTCGGGCCATCTCGAAGAGCTGCTCTCGGCATTATAGCCCTTTTTGAGGACCTCGTTGCGCAGCGTCTCATGCAGCACCAATATGAACCATCTCTGGAACGTGTAGTCATCTGGTGGCTGTATCATACACGCCGCGTATTTCGTGAGCTCGTTCAGCATCTCCTGAACGGTTTTCATGCCCTGCATGACCGCGTCGAATTTATTCGGTGCGTGGTGGTACGTCAGTGTGTGCAGGAACCTTTTTTGAAGGCCCTGCATCACTGTTTCCAGGGTCCAACTGTGGACCTGGCGATCAAGGCCTTCTATGTTTTGAAGGAACCACTCCTGGGCTTCACCAGTCAGGCGAGTGCCCATGTAGCCGACCTGCATGTCTATGCTGGTTGGCCCTAAGAGGCAGTTCATTTTCAGCCAGCGTAAGATGGCTGCGATGAATATTTCAAACTCTTCGAGGTCAGATCCCCCAGCGTATGGCTCAGGGTGAGCCAGCTTTACACCGGCTTTTGCAAGCACAGACTTCTCCAGGTCTGTGTCGGCGTCTGCTAACACCACGCAGATCATCCGTGTGATCCTGTCGTACGGCTCCAGCGGTACAACATCAGCCTGATCTGGTATTCCCCGGCCCTCGGTTGGGGCCATGGATCGTTCGCGTGGCTATGATGCCGTGCGGGGCAGGCTGTTGTATTCCCTGACGGGCCCCGGGCCCGGGTCGGGCTTGGGATCAGGAGCATTTTGTGCTCTCAGGTCCAGGGGCATTTTGTGCCTGGTGTCCCCCATCAGCCCCACGTTGTGGATCCGCAGCCTGCTGTTGTAGGCTGCACGTGCTTGTCGTGCATCCTGCACGGCTCACGTGAGCTGTTCGTTGGGCTGCTGAGCGGCGTGGCTTTGGGCGACCGCTTCCTCAGTGTTCTTTGCTAGCAGCTCGAGGGCCCGCGTATGGCGGCGTGCAGCTGTGGCCTCTTTTCACTGCCAGTGCGTGACTTGAAGATCTAGGCTCTCCGTCGTCGCTTCAGAGTCAGGCTCTGAGGCGACCTGCTCTCTGATGATCTGTTGAATCGTCTTGTGGCTGTCCGTGGGGGCAGCCGGTTCCTCTTGGGGTTCATTTCTGAACCGCATGTCCTGTTCGACCAGGACAGCTGGCGGCGGCATTCGCTGCCTGTCCAGCTCCTTTCGCTGTGGGTCTTCTGCATCGTGGCCACGTTCACTGGCTGCGGACTGTCACGAGCTTTGCCATGGCGTACCGCATCCCCCATGTGAGCGAAGGGCTGCCTGGACATCCTCCAGCGTGGCAGCGTCTCGCAGCCTGATCTCCTCAGTTTGGTGGAGCTCTTTGCCAACCTCCATGAGGGCAGCGGCGATGTTATCAAGCTGCAATGCGGTTTGGTCGTGCTTGTGGCCCGTGAGGGTGCAATGCATCCTGCACCTGCTTGTTCATCGCCTCCGCCGTCTTGTTGTCGATGGCATGAGTCCTCGAGCTCTTGCGACTTGAGCTCGAGTATTCCGAGCCCTGACCGTCGTCGGGGGCTCGCCTTTTTTGTCTTCGTCCTCCTTCAGGGACGATCGTTGTTGCTCGACTTCGTGAGCAGCAGTTCGAGTCATGGCTTTGGGCCCGTCTTGATATTGATGCTCTGCCGTCTGAAAATGGTGAGACCTCTCTGCCTTTTCCTTTGTCTCTGGGCAGAGGGGATTGGGGGGGCAGTGCTGGCTTGTCGCCCGGTGGCATCTCATCCTCGACCACGCTCGGTGAGCCATGGTTGGGGTTTTCCTTGTCCTCTATTGGGGGACGAGGGCGGGGAGATCTACGATCTCTCTGTCTTCTGGCGTCCTGGATTCTAGGTCCAGGGTAGCATCAGCCGTCATGTCACTGGGCTGCGCCTGTGGTGTGGACGGCGAGCTCGAGGCTCGTGTCTGTCTTCGACTGCATGGAATCATCACGCTCGCAGCCGACAGTAGAGGGTCTACTGGAGGTATCAACGATGTTTAGTTGTCGACGCAGCGATCTTTTTCAAGATTGCTTTGAATCCACAATCGGTTGGTTGCGTGGTGATCAACCGCAGGATAGTTTAAAAAGGTGTACAACAGAACTTGACCAAGTGTGGTATTCTGAATGCTACATAGTGACAGGTGGAAGTAAGATGCAATGGGAACCGCTGGCCGGTTCCCACGCATAAACTATCCAGTGGGTCCCTAAGGGGCCCACTGGGATTATGTAATAACTAATGTACATAGACAGGTTATTTACAGTTCCTGCCCCAGAGTACAAGTTAGAGACAAGGTACATTTAGACGCAAGTGACATCCGCACCACACGCCCCTCACAGAAGCTTGCCCACCACTACCTCAGGCCCTTCATAGTGATGCGGAGTGTCAGACGGAACATGTACTCTCTCTGACTTCTGAACTCCATGTCCCACCTCCACCCCATCTTCAATGTAGTAAAGTTGCTCCCGGCACCAGAGGATCCAATTCCAGGCTGGAGGGCTCATCTGCCACCTCCGCTGGAAATTGTAAATGGGGAAGAGCATTATGTGGTAGAATGGATCCTGGATAGCCTGTTCGTGCAAGGACGACTCCAATTCCTGGTGAAATGGGAAGGATATGGGTATGAGGAGAATTCGTGGGTCCCAGAGCAAGATATCTCTGCTCTGGACAAACTCCATGAGTTCTACAGGACACACCCTGGTGCCCCTCATCAAATCCATCTGCTGGCCTTTCAATCCCTAGTGTCCCATGCTTTGAGGACACAGCATGCTAGAGGAGGGGTGATGTCAGGGGGCACCCTGTTTTCCAGCTCTGACACCACCCTGAGTTCTGCTTCCATTTCTGACTCTGCTTCTGGTTCCGCTTCCATCTCCGACTCCGCTTTTGTCAATGGTTCCGCTTCTGGGGGAACTCCCACCAGTTCCATTCTCTTCACCAATTCCGCTCCACTCTCCAACTTCCGCCTTCAGAACAGTGTTGGGAGTCAAGTGACTCGTGTAGTATGTGACATCAAGGGTCATTCAAGGGTCAGGCATCAGGGCAATGCAGGGTTGATGATGAGTGCCGAGTGTTGTTTCTGGCTGCGGACTAGCATAGTATAATATGGGCTTGCTGACATTGGGGGTCCTTAGACTTTTCTCTTCAGATTTCCCCTTGTCAGGTGAGAATCCCCTCTCTTGTGTATTCTGTTCATTTATATGTATACTTCGGATTTCCCCTTGTCAGTTGTGTGGTAGTGTGACCTCCACAGCCAGCTAGGGTTGCCCTTACAGTCACTGCCTCATGGTATGGAGTAATGTGCCTCGTGCAACCAGAGTCATACACTTCAATGTGAGCAATATTGTCTGGTTCCGCATTGTCCTTAAATTGGACAGCATGCACATTTTCTGACTTGATAGCAGCTGTATCACCAATGTTGACAAGCTGATAACTCTTGCTTTCATCAACATCTTCCTGTGAGTCCCCACCTATGACACTTCCAGTGTTGTCACCCATTCCAGAAATCCAGTCTCCAGCATGCTCCTTGTCTTCCGAGTCAGAGTTGTGGTTGGATAGCAGTACAGGGATCTCATCCTTGTCATTGAGATCAGCGAAGAAAGTGGCTTCACCTTTATCATCAGATTCGATGGTGGCATTTGCAGAGCCACTGCCCTTTGATGAGTTGTGCTTTTCGCCACCATTTACTTGCGCAGGTTTGGGACACTTATTTTTGTAGTGTCCTTTTTTGCCACAGTTCCAGCAGGTTCCCTTCGGTTCCTGATCAAAACTCTTCCCTTTACTGTTTGCCAAAATGGTCAGCGCCTCATCTTTATCGCTGCTCTTTCCGTTAGGTTGACCAGAGTGTCAAGACCACTAAGCTACATGGTGTTCGTACTCCTTGGAGACTAGCCTGATGAGCTCATCAGGATCGATGGTCTTTGAGGGGCTGTACAGCTTTGCACCGGCTAGCAGATTTGATGCAAAGGTGGAGAGATGAGGGGGAAGGGACTTGATGATCGTAGAGCGGTAATCTTTTTCTTCAATGTCTACACCAAAAGTGGCTAACTCCTCCTTCTTAACATGTAGTCCGTTGAGGAATTCATGAATGTTTGCCTTGTCAGGGCATTTTGACTCCATGAAGTGGCTACAAAGGTCTGCCTGAGAAAACACACCCTTTGATGAGAATTCTTTAATGATAATTGCCCATCGATCTGTTAGGGAGGGGTTGCTGTGTATGTGGATGAGGGTGGAGTCAGGGATGTGGTGAGTAAGAAGAGTTTTTGCCGTACAGTCCTCCTTGACCCATTTTGCAAGGGCTTCCTGTTCATCAGCCAGGGGGGTGTGCTAATGGCTGGTTGAAAGGTCGAGCCGTTGAAATATCCCCACAGGCCTTTAACTTTGACTGCGTCTTGAAAACACATCAAGAAAGCGGTCCAGTTAAGAATGTTGGCCATGAGTTTCGGGACTGAGGAAGGGAGGAGATCGGTGGTGGTAAAAGCAGTTGTAGACATGATCAAAAGAAAGGAGCTGTGGATCTAGCATTTAGCTGCGGGGCCCAATAACCTGTAAGAATAACTGATGCAACGTTCTCAGTGTTCGTGCGCGTGTGCATGGTCAAACGACTAATTTATATTCACCTGATACAATGTTCTACGGTGTACAGGTGAGTGAAGAAAATACATAAGTAACTAGTTCATCTTACCTCAGTGTTTGCGCGCATGTGCGTGGTCAAACGACTGAGGAAGATGATTCAAATCATGGAGTACTTATAGTTTTTGTGTCAATAGACAGCATAATAAAGAAAACAATAAAATGTCTTGCTCTGAGGCAAGACGCGCACTTTACCTGAAATGGGTAACAATCCGTGTGACATCACGTGAGGGTTATCACGCGTTTGCAACTCCTACAGGCGAGAGAAAGGGAGAAAACCACGCGACGGCTGCATGACAGTGGGTGGATCACGCTTGGATGGCAGTGTCGAGAATGGCGCTGAAGGCGGGAGGCCAGGGTGCGGCTGCAAGCTCTCACTGTACCGTGTGTGAGAGTTGCTTGGGGTGACGCGCCGGACGGCGGGCGCGAGGCTGTACTTGGAGGGACAGCACCAACCGAGCTTCGCGGAAAGTCAACTGGTAACGGCCGTAATGCCTTCGACATGGGTCGCGGCGGATCCTACGCGACGTGGACAGCATGTACGGCTACGCATACTGCACGAGCTCATGGTGGGTGGCTGCAACTGCTGTCGGATCTGCTGCACGCTGTGTGGGGGCGGCGTCCGGTGTTGCCGCCCGAAGTGGTCTGCAGAATCGCAAAACGGCACCCGTGTGGCTGAAGCGCTGGCCCTTCCTTGCGGCGCGACAACGGATCCACGAAAGTTACCCAGCTCGTGCACGGAGTTCACACACAGCCGCTTCGACTAGACGCCAGGAACGCCTGGGATGCGAGTGCCATGCCTTCCATGACAGATCCGAAGTACGGAATGCGGCGGCTCTCGTCGTCTTTTCCGTCTTCCACCCACCTCGAACACTGCGAACAATGAACAGCGATGAGGGCATCGTGCCAGCACCGTAAGTCCACGATCGCTTCTCTAGTGAGCCAACTGTTCACTGTCCACCCAGAAGTATTCCTTCAGCAATCAAAGTGGCAGGAATGGCTCCTTCTCTTGCGCTGTCAATGGCATACTGACTCTTGGCAATCGACAAAAGGCTTGAAATGCACCCATCTTCCCAATGTCACACGGTTCGACAAACGTCCTGGCAGACACTACGTGAAACTGTTTGTCGATGAGGATGTCAAGAAGACTGCCATAGCTGCGAGAGGCAATGCTCCCTCGTGGAATGAGTCATTCTATTTGTTCGTTTAATTCCAGTGTTATTATCCTCACACGATCTTATATCCATGCCCAGCAACGACTTGCATGGGAGTTCCGTATTAAGAATTGAAGTCTACAGGCATCATACAATTGGTAGTGATAAGTACATTGGCGGTGTGGAGGAAAGGATTGAGTTACTGCTTCAAGGAGTAACAGGAGGTCAGTCGTTTGTAGCTCAACCACTGAATACACACGTAACCATCGAACACAGCGGCCGTTCCTCGCAAACTGCGTAAACGCGACAAGACGGGGGACATGCAGGATACTCAGACTGTCCTAGTGTTCATCATCACGTCTTTCGGGACGTCCGACGAGGCGCTGGAAGGCCAGTTGAACGAAGCAGTCAGCGAAGCGAAAGTGGTCGATAGTATGAATCCCACGCTGTCTGGAATTATTGATGCAGGGAATGTGGTCGACGGTATCATTTCCACCACCAATGATACAGTCACACCGATAATGGCGGCTTGGGATCCACTCTTGGACAAGGTAAAGCTATTTACCGAGATCGTGGATGGGATATCGGAGGTATGGTTCAAAATAGGCCGTCTCCCTGGTCATCCCATCCACACGGATTGCTTGATTCTAGATCCATCCTTATGCGAAAATGGCATGGTCCATCTTGTCTGTTGCGCACAAGGTACATGTATGAACGCACCTACCGGATAATTATGGCTGACGTCTGGCCAGACGATCATCGCCCAGAAGGACCGGGACGATAGCATCAGTGAGCTAGCGAAAACCATCGGAGACGCCTATGCGTTCGTCCACTTGGCAGAGCCGTTGAAGAAAGTTGAATCGCAAAAGGAAATGATCACATCCTTGACGATTCAGACAGTGGATTGTAGTTACTTTATCCGCGACTATGCCAAGAACAAGAACTTCTGTATGTTGAGCCTGCTGTGTCAGGTGGCCATGGCTGATGATCTTGGTTCAGGGAAAAGAACCGTGAAGAATCTAGTGTCGGATGTTGACAGCCAGGTCAAGCAATACCAGGACACGTTTAACGATCTCAGGTCGGCGTTACAGGAACACGCCATCATACATACCGAAATCAAAGTACTACGCGTTCTGGAGGCCGTCGGCGAGCTGTGTCAGTTTTCTGAATAGCGGCCGTTCCCAAGGCTAATAAACTTTGCACCCAGCCGGGGAAATTCGGCTTAACGACATGCCCTACGCAGCAGGCGCTGGTTTCGATCCTGATAAAGGATGTCTGCCGGGTACTCGGGAAAAAGTTCTTGCGGAAATATACGATTGGGTCAACCGGGATGCCGACGATACCCCCAGGATATTTTTCTTGAATGATGTTGCGGGTGCCGGGAAGTCCACGATTGCTCACGAGGTCGCCCGACGATTTGATAATCTCAAACGTCTCGGATCGTCGTACTGTTTTGACCGCGCTCATCTGGCAGAGCGATCCCCCGGCAATATCTTTAGCACGATTGCTCGTGATCTGGCTGATCTAGACCCACAACGCAAAGAATCGTTGTTGAAAGTGGCTGGAGAGCAGAGAGCACTTCGGACCACACGCATACCTCGTCAACAGTTCCAGAAGTTCATTATAGACGCCGGCCATGGGCTAACGACCGTTGGTCCAACGGTGATCGTTATTGATGCATTGGATGAGAGCGGAGACAAGGAATCTCGCCAGGGCCTCTTGTCTGTCCTGGGCAATGGAGCAGCAAACCTACCCCTAACCTGCGTGTTTTTGTCACTTCTCGTGCCCATCGAGACATCCAGGCCGCTTTTCTTGGGAAGAAGCACGTGCTTTTCAAATCCATAAAGGAGCTTGACCCCAACGGTGCCGATGACGACATTTCCCTCTTTGTGCAAGCCCAACTGGGTGACATTTCGGCCCTCGACAAAGAATGGCCCAACAAAGCTTGGTGTACATTATTAGCCAAGAAAGCGGAAGGCCTATTTCAATGGGCAGCCACTGCTTGTCGATTTGTCAAGGGAGATGGCAAGGAAGGTCGGAATCCTGTTATACAGCTGCATAAGCTGTTGGCTTCATCGTCACAGACTACGTCCCTAACTCGGTTGGATAAGCTGTATCTTGACATACTGACCCAGGTATTTGGGGAGATGGATGATGAGGATTTTGTTCGTCAATTCCGAGTGGTCATGAGCTACATTCTGCTGGCCAGAGAGCCACTTTCTATTCCTGCCCTCCAAAAGTTGTGCGATGGGACCGTGTCGGACAATGCCGTTCAGGACATCATTAGGCCAATGGGAGCTTTGTTGAGCGGTGTCACACAAGAATCTGACTCGGTCAGCCTGCTGCACACGTCTTTTCGTGACTTCTTAACAGATCGCGACCGGAGTGGACCATACTACATCGATACATCTTTACACCTTGACGACCTTGCGCTCTCATCCTTGCGCGTGATGGAAGATGAACTCTGTTTCAACATTTGTCAGCTTGAAACTTCACATCTGCGCAACGAGGATGTTTTCGACTTGGCGACACGGACAAAGAAGTATATATCCGCACAACTTTCCTATTCTTGCCGTTTCTGGGCGGACCATGTTCGCACCACTGCCTTTACGCCGGGTATAGGTGCAAAGGTCGAGGAGTTCTTTGAAACTAAGTTGCTCTACTGGCTTGAAGTTTTGAGTTTGATCAAGAGGATACCCGATGCATCAGCAGCACTCCGGTCAATAATGGACTGGAGTCAGGTGAGTGCCCAAGCTGTTAAGAGCTCCGACCTGGGTCTAATGGGCTTCAGGATAATGACATTATGATATTCGTAACGGATACCCGCAATTTTATAGCTGCGTTTGGGAGTGTAATATCTCACAGTGCTCCCCATATTTATTTGTCAGCACTCCCGTTTGCGCCTGAAAGATCCAAAGTATGCGAGACCTACCTCCCACAATTTCCACGACTACTCCGCATCGAGACCGGGAAGGCGAAAACGTGGCTACCTATTCAAGCCGTTCTGGTAGGCCACACCAACTGCGTCACATCAGTGGCATTCTCGCACGACGGCAAACGCATCGTCTCAGGGTCTTATGACAACACGATCCGTGTGTGGAATGCAGACACCGGGGACGTGATTTCAGCACTATTCGAAGGCCACACCGACTGGGTCATGTCGGTGGCGTTCTCGCACGACGGCAAGCGCGTCGTCTCCGGGTCTGCAGATAAGACGATCCACGTGTGGAATGCAGAGACCGGGGAGGTCATTTCAGCACCATTCGAAGGCCACACCAACTGGGTCATGTCGGCGGCGTTCTCGCACGACGGCAAGCGCGTCGTCTCCGGGTCTGCAGACAAGACGATCCGTGTGTGGAATGCAGAGACCGGGGAGGTCATTTCAGCACCATTCGAAGGCCACAACGCCTGGGTGACGTCGGTGGCGTTCTCGCACGACGGTAAGCGCATCGTCTCCGGGTCTGGAGATAAGACGATCCGTGTGTGGAACGCAGAGACCGGGGAGGTCATTTCAGCACCATTCGAAGGCCACACCGGCGCCGTCACGTCGGTGGCGTTCTCGCACGACGGCAAGCGCGTCGTCTCCGGGTCTGCAGACAAGGCGATCCGTGTGTGGAATGCAGACACGGAGGAGGTCATTTCAGCATCATTCGAAGGCCACACCGGCGCCGTCACGTCGGTGGCGTTCTCGCACGACGGCCAGTGCATCGTCTCCGGGTCTAATGACAACACGATCCGGGTGTGGAGTGCAGACACCGGGGAGGTCATTTCGGCACCATTCGAAGGCCACACCGACCGGGTCTGGTCGGTGGCTTTCTCGCGCGACGGCAAGCGCATCGCCTCCGGGTCTGCAGACAAAACGATCCGTGTGTGGAATGCAGGCAGCGGGGAGGTCATTTCAGCACCATTCGAAGGCCACACCGACCGGGTTTGGTCGGTGGCTTTCTCGAGCGACGGCACGCGCGTCGCCTCCGGGTCTGCAGACAAGACGATCCGTGTGTGGAACGCAGAGACTGGGGAGGTCATTTCAGCGCCACTCGAAGGCCATACCAGCTGGGTCTGGTCGGTGGCGTTCTCGCATGACGGCAAGCGCATCGTCTCCGGGTCTGCAGACAACACGATCCGTGTATGGAAGGCAGAGGCCGGGGAGGTCATTTCACCACCATTCGAAGGCCACACCGACTGGGTCACGTCGGTGGCGTTTTCGCATGACGGCAAGCGCATCGTCTCCGGGTCTGCAGACGACACGATCCGCGTGTGGAATGCAGAGACTGGGGAGGCAACATTCGAAGGCCACACCTACTGGGTGACGTCGGTGGCGTTCTCACACGACGGTAAGCGCATCGTCTCCGGGTCTGGAGATAAGACGATCCGTGTGTGGAACGTAGAGACCAGGGATGTCATTTCAGCCCCCTTTGAAGGCCACACCGACTGGGTCTGGTCTGTCGCTTTCTCGCATGATGGCAAGCGCGTCGTCTCCGGGTCTGCAGACAAGACGATCCGTGTGTGGAATGCAGACACCGGGGAGATCATCTCAGCACCATTCGAAAGCCACACCGGCGCCGTCACGTCGGTGGCGTTCTCGCAGGACGGCAAGCGCATCGTCTCCGGGTCTTATGACAACACGATCCGTGTGTGGAATGCAGACACCGGGGAGGTCATTTCAGCACCTTTCGAAGGCCACACCGACTGGGTCACGTCGGTGGCATTCTCGCATGACGGAAAGTGCATCGTCTCCGGTTCTAATGACAACACGATCCGTGTGTGGAATGCAGGCAGCGGGGAGGTCATACCAGCACCATTCATAGGTCAACCACCTAGTCAGTAGCTGCTACCTTGATTCCGAACATGTCCAAATCTCCTAATGCACTTTACACAGCTACGGGGCCCGGATTTCGAAATGACTCACGCCTCAAAAATGGTTGGTTACTAAACTCACCCTCAGAACTTTTATTCTGGATCCCACCCTGGTCTGAAGTAGGTTTGTGGCGACCGGCAAACACCGCGGTCATTGCAAAAGGGTCGACAAAGCTTGATCTCAGCTGGTTTGAGCATGGCAGGTCATGGATGCAATGCAGAGATGCCACTTGAGTTCTAAGGGCAAACACTCATTAACTAGATACATTACATCTCCTGCTATCATAGTGGTTAGGTTTCCAGATAGCTTCATCCATTTAGCCACTCACATGCACTATCATGAATATTGTACATGTAATAACTCTTTGATAGTCTGCCTTGGACAAAGTCTGTCTGACAATATGTTAAGACATGATTCCCACACCCAGCACTGAGCCTTTGGCTTTCAGCATTCACTCCCAATTGTGGTCTTATTGGTCTCCTCAGTTACGATTCCCAGACAGAGTCTGAAGGAATCCTTACCTCTGGTCTGTAGGATTATCAAAGTTCCTGCTGCAAAGTTGCCGTATATGGCAGTTGTTCTCATGTGTTCCCACACTTAGTTGCAGATTTTGCTGAGTACCAGGATATTGGTGTCATGACTGTTATTAGAGGAAGGAAGGACATCTCTCAGTCAGGACACTTCTATGTTATCTCTCTTTCTATCATGAATCATTTCTTATTTACTCCATCACATCTCTTATTATTTCATGTCAAGTTGAGCTGTAAACAGGGTGATCTAAGGCCTTGTGTATCACAAGGGCAATCTGAACTTGACCAATATGTGGTATTCAGCATGCTACATAGTGAAAGTTACAAGGTAAGGCTAGATGGGGAACCACCAGTCAGTTCCATGCAAGAACCAGACTAGTGTTTTCCCTGGCCTGGCTTAGGCCATGACAAAGCTGGAGCCGAGCCCTTACAGGCTGAGCTGAGCCAGGCTGTAGCCATCTCCAGGCTGTCCCAAAAAGCCTGGCTCAGGATTTGACAAGCCTGAGCCGAGCCGTGAAGCTGCGGCTCTTGAGCGCCTAGATGGTATGGGTGAAGCTGTCTTAAGAGGCTTGACCGCACCCAGGCACAGCGCGCCGGCATGATGCATGGGGAAATTAGATAAGGTGCTTAATATTCAAATGAGGGATGAAAAGGGTGTTCTTCACCCTGCAGCCATGCTCCAGCTAGCTGGGGCTAAAGCCGAGCCAAGCCAGAGCCAGGCTTGAGCCCGAAAGAAAAGCTTGGCCTTGTTTTTGTGAAGCCTGAGCCATCTCAGGCCAAGCCTTGACCGGGGTTTTTGAGCCCAAGCCGGGCTGGGAAAACACTAAACCAGACAATGGGAAAACATGTGCACCCCCTTTGGGTAGCCCACGTAGGTTGGGTTTAGTGCCAAAGAGCATCTCATATGGTGTCTTGCTGTCCAAGGCTCTAGTGGAAGTCCTGTTTTTCAACCAAACGGCATGGTGGATGGCTTCTGGCCATAGATTCTTCGGCAAGTTTGATGAGATAAACATTGCCTGTGCATGCTCCAGCAGAGTCCGATTGAGACGTTCTGCAACACCGTTCTCCTCAGGCGTGTCATGGACAGTGAGATTTCTGACTGTGCCCTGCCTTTGAGATGTGTGGTGAACTCATCTGATAAGTATTTGCCCCCACAGACAGACTGTAGGATTTTAATCCTATGGCTGTGCTGGGTCTTGAGCCACACTTTGTACTCCTTGTACTTCGTTAGAACCTCACTTTTCTTGTTAATACACTCAATCATTGACCAGTGAGTGTGATTGTCCATAAAGCTAGCATAGTAACTCTTCGAGTTGTAACTCAGTCCCCACATGTCAGAATGTACCTTGTCGCCAGTTTGTCTCGCTGGGTGTCCAGCCTTCTCTTTTGGGACTATCTTCCTGGTCGGCTTTGCCTTGGTGCAGGTCTGGCAGAATGTTGGCAATGATTGCTTATCCAGATCGATGCCCAGCACTATTTTCTGCTCTACTAGACACTTTGCCACCTGGTGTGAGATGTGTCCCATCTTCCGGTGGACTTCGTCTAACGTAAAGATTTTTATACCGCTGTATGCTGCAGCAGTCAAGTCGGCTCCCTTGTCTACTCGATATAGACCATTGGTGAGTGGTACTCCACCAATTCGGTGACCTGCTTTGTCATTGATGATGCATGCGTGGTCCTTGAGCTGTACAGTGTATCTGGCAGTGTCACATCTCGCAAGCGAGACTAGAGTAAATGTGAGGTCTGGATAGTATAGGATGTCCTTCAACATGACAGTCATTGTGGAGTCCCCGTTCAGTATGTCCACCTGCATATTTCCTGCTCCAGTGGCCATAAATGTGGCTTTATCTACAGCCTTCACAGGTTTTGGCTTGATTGTCCTGAAGTTGCTAGACCTCTGTTGGTCCAGTGATATATGGCTTAAGGCCCCTGAGTTGTATATCTCAGTACAGGTCCCTGAGACTCAAGGGAAACATCTAGGGCGGCATGCAGACTCATGACAAATGCATGGTCATCGTGAGTCTGCGCGGCAGTGTTCGAACTATCCTCATCCTTAGCCTTTGCACCCTTTTTCTTTTCCCCTTTCTTCT
Organism: Gautieria morchelliformis; assembly: GCA_015179125.1. NCBI lineage: Eukaryota > Fungi > Basidiomycota > Agaricomycetes > Gomphales > Gomphaceae > Gautieria > Gautieria morchelliformis. The sequence goes on along the minus strand of WHVA01000211.1, from coordinate 37,833 downwards.
TGGGACAGTTATACTTCAGGTGCCCCTTTTCCCCACATGTCCAACATTTGACGTCTGACTTTCCGGAGCCGGTTGAGTTCCCAGAAGAAGGTGCAGCTTTCCTCTTCCCCTGAGCCTTCCCCTTGGCCATCATAGCTGTTTCATTGCCCTTTGAGTGGTCCTCTTCGATCTGCAACTGATTGAACTCATCCAGGATTGTCTCAACAACTACTTGGGGTGACCGTGTCTGGAGCTGTTCTGTTTTGCAACGACAGAACATTTATAAGGGGGCGGTATGTCTTCAGGAGTGATGCAAGGACCACGGCAACAAAATCCTGATCCTCAATCTTGTCCCCCATACTATAAGGGCAACCTAGGCAGACACTCTACACTCAAGCAGTGAACTGGCGAAGGGGGATCCAAAGAGAAAACTCTAAGGAACCCCTTCGCCACCTAACTACGACTATAAGTAAGCTTGGGCATGCTATCCCGATCACTGAATGCCCGAGTTATATAAGCAATCATGCCAGCAGTAACAGGGCTGGACAGATAAGGAAGGAATGATGTCGGAAGGGGCCGGAACAGGAAAGGAAATAAATGGAACACAAGACAGAAGGATGCTGAAGGCTAGGAGAATCTCAGGCCACCAATAACATGCTGCGATAATGTGCACGCCATGGTAATGCGCAAGCGGCAATAATGCACATGGCGATAATGCACCATCAGCGATAATGCACACTGCGATAATGCACCTGCGATAATGCACCCTGCAATAATGCATATTGCGATAAAGCAGTGTGTGATTGGGGTTCCCCTGACACATACCATTCAACTGCTCATGCATTGACCTCAGGGTTTCAATGTGAGTCTTCACATTCACCTCATCTTCACACTTCAGCATGTATATCCTACACCTCAGATCAATGTGAACTGCCAGGGCCTTATCCTCATGCTTCACACACAGCTTGCTCCACATCATGACCGCCTTATCCTCATCCTGGATCTCCAGGGTGACACTTTTGGGGACACTGGTGAGTATCTGAGCTTTGATGATGCTCTCCCTCTGCTCATACTTGTCCTGTCGGTGTTTGGTTTCCTCCAGTGCTTCCTCATCTGAGGTGAGTGTATACCCATCCAGGTATTTTGGAGTTGCGGGTGGGAGTCTCGCAAGGCCATTGAGGTGTCGCTTGACCTCCTTGTGTGCCGATAATGTGGTGAGCGACTGCCTCTTCCATATGCTCCAGGTGGAACTGTCAGCTGCTAGCTTGCTGACCTGGTAGCCCTTGGTAAAAGACACTGAGGGGTTCATTTCGCTTGTAGGGCCCATAACCTGTTCGTATGGGCAACAACTTGGTGCAGATGTAGGTTATATAATGAATACTTGTCAATCTAGACAAGATCAAACCCCTCAGTGTGGACAGACACTAAGAGTGTATTGTGCATTACCTAGACAAGATCAAACTACAAAGTGATCAGCTGTCTAGTACAGTATAATGTGGCGGTACTCTTACCTCCTCAGTGTGGACAGACACTGAGGAGAACTATCTAGCACCACTCCACTCCTATATGTAACCCAGGAATCCCTTCCCGGCTCCACTGCATCTCCTAGAGACACAAGTACCTAGACACGACAGTGTGCATGTATATACAACTTAACCATAATAGAGAATTGACCCGAGAGTATCTGTTATCTCCAACACAGCTGTCAAGATGGGTTTTTAGGCGTTAATATCGTGTATTAGTGAACACAGCGAATGCCCGAATAACTTGTGTGAATAAGTGTGCTGTTCGGTGAATAAGGTGAACCAATGTTCAGAAGATAAGAGGGCTGCCTGAATGGGGATCACCCTATCTACAGTCGTAGTGAAATAGCCCGTAACACTTGACGATGTAACGTGCAAGGTGTTACGGAAAGGTTGTTTAAGTAGCAACAATCCTTTCACTGGTGAAGGCGCTCCTTCGGAGCCCTTTGCTGACAGCGCAGATAATAGTTCGAAGGCTAAGGTAACAAAGGCGAAGTATGAAAACTCACCAGTGGTGCTTAAGTCCTCCTCTGGTCGAAGATAGGAATCTACAGGAGAGGGCTCAAGACGATGGTCACAGTGAGGTCAAGTTTTTGCACAAGATGGACGTATGATAATTGAACTTGGGAATATACATGCAAATGTAAACTACTTATATTGAATGCTCGTATGATATCAGCGAATAGGAAAGAGGCCGTCTGGAGTCAGGGTTGGATATGGGTGTGCAGTCATGATACAAATAGATGAAACAGATATACAATAGAATGAAAGAGGAGTGCGAACATGAAACGACATGGAGGAAAGGGGATGAAGGTACTTATGTATGAAAACGCGCCTTGGGACCTGCATATACGCTTCCCTGCACGGGCTCTTCGTCTGCTGGGTAGATCCCACATGATCTATGGGTAGGACATACCGCAAATGCATTCCAGCCATACAAACACCTAAAGGGGTTGCGTCAGGAAGGTGATGGGGCCAGTGATGAACCATCATGCCGGGTAGAGGATGTCAATTGTGTTTGATGGCGTGCCTGCTGGCGAATGATGCCAGCAGCGAATCGTCGTTCGGCGAATGTGGTGAAGGGTGAATAGATCGATCATGGAGGAGGTGTGGTTGAAGGAAGGGGGGATGCCGAGTGAATGTGGAGGAGGAGTGGTGAAAGGTAAAGCAGGGATAGTTGGGTACAAGAAATAAACGAGTCATGGTAATCCGGCCATAGGAACATCCAAAAAAGGAGGTTGAGCCAAGGAGGTGATAGGACCAGTGATGAACCATCAAGCCAGTCAAAAGACATTGAGTGTGTTTTGATGGCGTGGCTATGGCGAATGACACGAGTAGCGAAAATCATTTGGCGAACTCGGCGAAGGACAATCAGAGCGAACATAGAGGTGGAGAGATGACAGGGAGGACAGAGCTACTGGGTATAAGAAATAAATGACTCATGACAACAGTGACCTTCAGATCATGATGAATGATGTTTTCCAAGAGTACCTGGATGACATCCTCATATTCACAAAGACACTCTCAGAGCATTGGAAAGTCATGCAACAGAACATTATGGTTTCATGGAAAATGTATGTTTTTATTTAAACAGGTTGTGATTGCCGTTGATATTTGTCATGACTCATTTATTCCTGTATCCAGTTATCTCCATTTTCCTTTCCTTCTCTTTGCCTCTATGTTTGCACCATTTTCTCTTCACTGAATTCGCCGAACAGCCATTCGCTACTTGCATCATTCACCGGTAGGCACACATCAAACATGATCGACATCCTTTACCCAGCGTGATGGTTCATCACTGGTCCCATCATCTTCCTGACTCAACCCCTTTTGGGTGTTCCTATGGCCAGAATACATTCACGGGATGTCCTACCCGTAGATCATGTGGGATCAACCCAGCAGACCAAGAGTCCGTGCAGGGTAACATGTATGCAGGTCTCAAGGCATGTTCCATCTTCGACCCGAGGAGGACTTAAGTACCACTGGTGAGTTTTCGTACTTCACCTTCACTACCTTAGCCTTTGTACTATTATCGGTGCTGTTGGCGAAGGGCTCCAAAGGAGCACCTTCGCCGGCAAAAGGTTTGTTACTGCTTGACAACCTTTCTGTGAGACCTTGCATATTACATGGTCAAGTGTCACAGGCTACTTCGCTATGACTGTAGATAGGGCGAGCTCCATTCGGGCAGCCCTCTTACTTTCTGAACATTTATTGGTTCATCTTATTTGCTGAACGGCACACTTCGTTGCACAAGCTATTCGGGCATTTGCTGTGTTCACTAATACACGACATTAACGCCTAAAAACCAATCTTGACAATATTCCAGTGCAGTGGGCTCTGGAAAAATGATTATATGGTGAGAGCTCAATTTCTGAGGTATTCAAGGACCTTATGAAGCGCTCATTCAAGCTCAACCGTGGTTGATGAGCTCTTCTGCTCCAATGGGCAGGATCTGTTACTGGCAGTCATATATTTTTACTTCACCAACAATCAGACTGGGACCAACACCGCTGTGCGGTCCATGATCAATCAATGGTCGCTGACCATGACATCCAATATTCCAGTCACCTTGGAGAGTCTTTACTCTCAGCACATGGAGGGTCAGCAAGCACTAACCTTAGACACTCTGATAATGACCTTGAAGTCTCTTATTGGGAGCATTCCTCATCTATACATCATACTTGATGCTATTGAATAATGTGGGGATAGTGATGAGCTTTTGTGACTGATCCAAGAAATCCATGGCTTTGGCTCAATAGGAGGATAATCGAAATGGTCATGTGATACAGCATACATGAGCATATAATATATATTATAAGAGTATTAATAACAACATATAGGAATATATAGTAGTATCTATAAGGAGAATAATAGATGTTATTAGAATATTCTGTATATGTTTAAACATCTCGGAGATATATATACATATGAGAGAGTATCTGACTACAAGATAGAATAACAGATAGTTGGACAGATACTTCTAATAGATATGAGTAGGAGTATTAGTATGAATAGTTATAATGATGTAGTGTATATTAAAAGTGGGTAGAAAAAATAAGAAGAGGTGTTCTCGTCGGCGAAGCCACCGCTCGGGGAGGGACAAAAGAAAATTTATTTATATCCCAACAATAAGATTGCCATGTATTTTCACCCTCTTCTTTTCTATAATCTGAGAATAAAATGGGTGAAGCTACGGGTAATAAAAAGTTGTGAGCATCCAGCATACATGTTCTGGAAACAAGTTGAGATGAGCAGGACATTATGGATGTAATGTCCTTCCTGGTCCCACTTAAAGTTCCCATGGATGAAAGTGATATTCAGGATGACATCCAACTTCACATTCACAAAACACTTTATAATGACAAGTGGTATCAAAAGTGGTTGCTGGAACTCAAGGAGAAGGTTGAGACCACTTTGGTCCACAGTGCACATGGAATGTAAAGTAACATTGTTCTCATTGTGATGTTGGGTTACTGATCAGACAGTAAGGCTCCAATGGGTTGTGTGTCAACTAAGCTGTTCCTCAAACCAGAGAAGTGCGAATTTGAGAAAACCCAAATCAAATACCTCAGACTCATCATCTCCGAGGGAGTGGTAGAGATAGACCCAGTGAAGGTGAATGGCATCTTGGAATGGCCCACACCTCAGAACCGGTGCGAAGTGCAGTCCTTCATTTGCTCTGTGAACTTCTACTGGCGGTTCATCCAAGACTTCTCCCACCATCCTTGGACCCTCTTTGACCTCACCAAGAAGGATTTCCCATGGGCCTGGGCCTGACAAGCAAGTGGCCTTTGACAAGCTCAAGCAGCTGGTCACCTCAGCCCCGATCCTTATATTCCCAGACAACCTCTTCCCTTTCCAAGTGGAAGCCAACTCGTCTGACGTGGCTACTGGGGCCATGCTATCCCAAAAGCCCTTGCAGGACAAGAAGTGGCACCCGATTGCCTACTTCTCCAAGAGCCTAAGCCCTGTTGAGTGGAATTATGAGATTCACAACAAAGAGATGTTGGTGATTAGCCAAGTGTTGGAAGAGTGGTGGCATTTCCTGGAAGGAGCTCACAGCCAGGTCGATATCTGGACAGACCACAAAAACCTGGAGTACTTGTGCACATCCAAGAAGCTCAACCACAAAGACAGGCTTGGTGGTCCTTTATCTATCTCGTTTTGACTTCAAGCTGCACCACTAGCTGGGAAAGTCCATGGGCAAACCAGATGCCCTGTATCAGCATGTGAGCCATGACTCCAAGAGTGGATACAATGCCAACCTCACCCTGCTCTGTCCCAAGCTCTTTGTGATCCGAGCGCTCAAAGGAGTCATGGCTGTTGGTGAAGAAGACAAGACATCTGCAGGGGTTTCTGAGATGGGGAAATTGAGGAGTTGGTGGTGAAAGCGGTGGAGGAACTCCAAAAGCGGCACTCCAGCGCAGTGTGAAGTGCTGAATGGTCAGAAAGAGATGGACTGTTACAGTTCCTGGTTAAGATCTATGTCCTGAATGTACACAACCTCCGATGCCAAATTGTGTCCCAGCACCACAACACTCAGGTTGCTGGGCATGCCAGGAGTTGGAAGACATTGGAACTGGTGGCACAGAACTACTGGTGGTCACAGATGTCATGGTATGTTGGTCAGTATGTGAATTATGACCTCTACCTGCATACCAAGGTCCAACTCCAACCCCCAATGGGAGAGCTAGTCCCACCTCCAGTTCCAGAGTCTTGGTGGGATACAGTTAGCGTCAATTTCATTGTCAAACTACTGGAATCCCATGGGTACAATGCAGTCATATGTATGGTTGACTTAGTAAGCAACTGGTCCCACTTCATCCTGACCATGACCACTGTAACAGCCCTTGGAGTGGCATGCCTGTTCCTCAGGGATGTCTGGAAATTGCATGGGCTTCCGTCCCAGGTAGTTTCCAACTGAGGACCCCAGTTCATGGCTGAGCTGACCCAAGAACTGTACCGGATTCTTGGGATTCAGGTGGCAACAACCACTGTAGAGGACAGGAATTATAGGCAGTAGGACTGGACTTGGTACTCAAAAGAATAGAGTAAAAATTAATTCACTACAAGATTTCTAGGTCAATAAATCGAAGAAAACAAGACTAATTTACTTGCCTCTCTCAGTGAATTTAGTTGTCACTGAGAGAGGTTGGAAATGTGTCTCAGTACACATATACTACCTCCCGGCCCTTTAGCACCCATGGCAGTGTGCGGCCAAATGATTACATAAGGGAGCTGGCTGTGAACAAGAAGAAAATCAAATTGAAATAGAAGTACAAATCTTTGATAGAAAATTTCAGAAAAATTCTGAAAAATAAAGTGATCATAGGGAAAGATTCAACAGGAAATTAGAAAGGAATACAAATGGTGGAATTTATTTGGCTTGATTTTGGTGCAGGAGCATAAATGCACCCAACATGCCCCCTCAAGCCTAATATATTCCAAGCTTCTCATTGAGGATCTTCACTCTAGGACTAGGAAGTCCTTTAGTGAGAATATCTGCCAACATTTGTTCGGTTGGCAAATAAACGAGCTTGGCTTGATTTTTGATTATATCTCGAAGGAAATAAAATCTGATGTCCAAATGTTTGGTTCTCATGTGTTGTTGAGTGCCATAAGTAATTGCAATGGCTGATTGATTGTCTGAATAAACTTGGATGGGTTGGTTTAACGGTTGGAATACTTCAGAAATAAAATGGCACATCCAAAGAGCCTCTTTCCCCGCACGGGTCAGGGTGACGAATTCGGCTTCAGTTGATGAGAGGGCTACTATCTATTGTTTCTGGAAACTCCATGAAACAGTGCCCCCATCAATCTGAAATAAATATGTTGAATACAAACGCCTATGACTCTGTGAACCCCAATCTGCATCTGAGTACCCCATCAAGCCGTCTTGATTTCTTCCAAGTGTCAGTTTGTAGTGCTTTGTGCCTTTTAGATATTTAAAGACATGTTTCTCTGCATTCCAATGTGTGCCACCTCGATTCTCAAGAAATTGTGAGAGTAATGACACCGCAAATGCAATGTCAGGTCGAGTGGCTACGGCTGCCCACATCATCAAGAGGCATAGCATAAGTCTTCGCATCTTTGAGATTGAGTTTTTTGATGATTTTCTTGATGTATGCAGGTTGTGAAATTGCAATAGTTTTATTTTGGCAGTCCCTTTCGATTTTGAGGTTCAATATCCAATGAATCTCACCTAGATCTTTCATACTGAAGACCTGAGCAAGATCTCTTTTGACTTCGTCCAGGACTGACTGACTCTCAGCTGTGATGGTGAGGTCGTCCACAGCTGTTGCAATGATCACATGCCCCTTTTCGCCATGTCTATAAAATACAGTCCCATCTGTGGCTGACGTAGTGAATCCTAATTTGTGAAATTCACCACTAAGACATTTGTACCGTTCCCTTCCAGATTGTTTGAGGCCATAAAGTGCTTTCTTCAAAAGGAGCACTTCGTCTTTGTCTCAAGACTCATACCCATATGGCTGCTTCATGTAAATAGGTTCAGGCAATGTAGCATTGAGGTATGCATAGTCCACATCCATTTCATGAATAGGCCAGTCGTTCCTAGCAGCAATGGCACATATGATCCGCAGGGAGGATAATCGAGCAACAGGTGAGTATGTCTCATCATAGTCGACTCCAAACTTCTGTGTGAAGCCTTGGGTGACCATTCTTGATTTAGGCACTATTGGTTTCCCTTCTGGATTACACTTCCAAAGGTAGACCCATTTATTACCGACAATATTAGCTCCAGGAGGTGGTTTAGCTCGTTCCCACACTCCCTTGTCAATAGGGCCTCGTACTCTTTGTCCATTGATTTCCTCCACATAGGATTATTCAGAGCTTTGTCTGTATTGCTAGGTTCAACTTGGTTCAAATCTGGTGCCTTGTTATTATTTTGATCATCGCCTGGAAATGCACTGATGGAAAACTCATAGCTACTGATGCCATCAATCTCGGAGGATAATTCTTGGTCGAATAGATTTCCTTTATGGTCCTCAATGTCCTTGTAAGGAGGATGTTCACATTGACAACAATGTATATTCTTCTAGGATATATTAGATATCTTTTAAAATATCAACCCTAACCAAATTCATAATCCATCATTTTGAGCAACTTGTATATTGTGGACATCCTAAATTTTTTTGAATGTACTGATATTTTGAAAATATGGTTGTATGTGCTAAAGCATGGTGTGTATTGATATAACAGAGCAATTTCAGAGAGGATGTGGATGACTATATATTAAAAGTATACATGAAACATGTTAGATGTACAACCACAGAATATAGAAGCAAGTATGGACAATACCTGTACTATAGTATTATATATGGTTGAGAGATCTGATTAGAAGGTATGTTTAAAATAATATGCATGTATAGTACAAAGATATGTAACTATTGATGTTTAGACAATCGGGTATACACCCTTTCCTGGAGGAGCAGCAGACTGTGAGAAAGAACTTTGGGGCTAGGATTAAGCATGCCTTACAGGTGCTGGCAACTGCCTCAATTTTGATATATTTTATGAAATATAGATGAACTAAGCTATATATACATATATATGACATTTATAAACATCCTCCAAGGCAATTAAATGTAAGTGGGTATACTTGACGAAGTGTGACACCACCGGCCTTGTCATCTGTTATCGCACATGTCTCGTCGCCAAAGGTTTTTCACAAACCGCCGGCATCGATTTTGAAGAAACCTTCGCACCTGTCGCAAGACTTGACTCCTTGAGGTTGCTGCTCGCGCTCGCAGCCCGGTTGGATTGGGACATCCACCATGTTGATATCAAATCAGCGTATCTCAATGGAGACTTGGACAAGGAAATTTATATGGATCAACCGAAGGGTTTCACGATCCAAGGGAAGGAAGACAAGGTGTGTCGCCTCAAAAAGGCCATCTACGGCTTAAAGCAGGCAGGCCGGCAATGGCACATCCACCTGAACGACACACTGGAGGGACTCGGATTTCAGAAACTCATCTCTAACAATGCTTCAATCTTTATCAAATGTCACGACGGGGGGGACCCGCTTATAGCATTGGTCTATGTCAACGACATCGCTCTTTTGGGCATCCTAGATGCAATCCAAGACCTCAAACACGCAATTGCCATGCACTAAAAGATAACTGATCTAGGGGAGATCAGACAGTTCCTCGGTCTACACATCACTCGTGACCGTCCAAAGAGATTGCTCACCATCGGCCAGTCGCATTACATTGAACGCATGCTAACGCGTTTCAACATGTCTAGCTGCAGACCAAACTATACCCCACTCGCCACAGGGACACAGCTCGTCGCGAACATCGAGAAAGACTCAGACTCGTCCCTTACCTCTCAATATCAGCAAATCGTCGGATCACTCATGTACGCCATGTTAGGCTCCCGACCCGACATCTGCTTTGCTGTCAACCGGCTCTCTCAATTCGGTTCCAAGCCTGCCCAAGAACATCTATACACTGCGCAGCATGTACTCCGTTACTTGTTCACCACATGAAATGTCATGCTGACATACAGATCGAATGATTTCACCGAATTAGTCGGGTACAGCGACTCTGACTGGGCCTCCGATCCCGATAACCACCGCTCGACGACCGGTTACACCCTCATCCTCGCTGGAGGTGCTATCGCTTGGACCACCCAGAAGAAACGCACCGTCGCTTTGTCGTCCACTGAAGCCAAGTACATGGCTCTCTGCGAGTGTGCAAAGCACACACAGTGGACACTTTCCCTTTTGAATCAACTCGATTTCACCGTTGACCTCCCACTCAAAGTTTTTTGTGATTCCTCTGGAGCAAAAGAAATCACAACTAATAATGTTTTTCATAAGCGGACCAAACACATCGACATTCGTTATCACTACATACAAGAATTGGTCAACAAGCGAGTCATCAACATTCTCCCTGTACCATCGAAGGAAAACATTGTGGACCTCTTGACAAAATCCTTGCCTCAAAACCAACACCGCTATCTCGCAAGGAAATTTGGTCTCGTTGATAGTTCAAGGACGGGGGAGTGTTGTAAAACCGGTCATACTTGACTGATCACCGATCCCCCTTCGCGCATTGTTCTCCTTGCGCAGTATCTGCAGTTCCCCTTTGTTTAGCATCCTATTGTCTTATCCTATTGTCCTCATTCCTATTTTAGAGTACAAAGGAATTATAGAGTATAAGTAGCGTACGCTTGCTCGATGACCTCTCAGCTTACACTGAAGTTGTCTTAGGTACTTATTACTTCTCACTAATATTAGCTTACACTGAAGTCGTCTTAGTATCTATCTAGACTACTGCGCCAACAGATAGCACCCGCGTTTATTGACGACGTAACATTCCTGGTGACGGGCAAGACATTCAAACAGACACATGTGGGGCTAGTCAGGATGATGACGAGGTGCCAATAATTGGTCCCGAGACCACAACTCGCAGTTTGAGATAGACAAGATGCAGCTAATCGATTTTACCAGGAAGAGGATCAAGGACCCGAAGCAGAAAGGGAAGAAGATGAAACTACTGCAAGGGTGACCGCTCACTCTAGCTGGGGTCTCGATCTCGCCAATAGAATCTCACAAGCTACTTGCAGTCATACTGGACAGGGAGCTACGATTTAGAGAACAAGCCACATATGCCGTCGCCAAAGGTACTGACTGGGTCCTACAGTTCCGAAGGCTGTCTAAGCCGACGAAGGGTCCTACCGCAACATGAGACACCTTTACCTCAGCATCACTATCCCCAAGATGCTATACGTGGCTGACGTTTGGTTCACACCGGTGCACAAAAGCAACAATGGCAAGAAAGCTCGCGGCACAGTCGGCTTCACGTCAAAGCTGGCCAGAGTGCAAAGAATGGCCTCTATATACATAACGGGAGCACTCCGCTCCATGCCCACTGACCTACTAGATATACATGCTGACCTCCTACCCATCCAGCTAGCGGCAGACAAGCACACGTTCAATGCTCTTCTTCGCATGCTCACACTACCGCCCACTCACCCACTACACGCACGACTGCGCAATGCCTTGGGACAGCCAAGCAGACACTGATCTCTGCTACAAGAGCTACTGTGAGCCCATAACCTAGCAGCTGGATCCATTGAGACCATCCAAACAATCCGACACAACCCATCATGGAGCTGCATCAGGATAGCCAAGAGCGAGAAGGAGGCAATCACCCAGGACAGGACGGATACGTCCTCCATCCAAATTTATGCAGATGGATCCAGCCTCGATGGGGGGGTCGGGGCAGCCGCGGTAATGTTTATCAACGGCACACAAAGGAAGGAGCTGCAGTATTAGCTAGGAACTGACACAGAGCACACAGTTTATGAGGCGGAGATTGTGGGACTGATACTGGCCGCCACCATGCTATGAGAATATGACTTCCTGGATGGGGTATCTATTGCCATCGACAATCAGGCGGCAATCAAAGTGCTCAACAGCCGCAAGGGCGGCCCCGGCCAACACCTCCTCGACCACTTCCTCCATCAGATGCAACAGGCTGTGGAGCGGCATCAAGGTGTCCCATTCAAGGTACGATGGGTACCCGGACACAAAGGTATCGTAGGGAACGAGACAGCCGATGAGCTAGCTAAAGAGGCAGCGGGAGGACACAGCAGCTCACCCCAAGCCCTCCCCAGAAAACTACACTCGCACTTACCAAGCAGCAAGTCAGCTCTCAAGGCAATGTACAAAAAACAGCTCAAAACGACAGTAAGACGCATGTTCGCTGAATCGCCCAGATACCAAAGGTTCCACGCAGTCGACCCAGACACCCCATCAGGCGGTTTCCACAAAATCGCAAACGGCCTCCCACGATGCCAATCCAGCATCCTCATGCAGCTCAGAACAGGACACGCTCCGCTTCACCGGCATCTGCACAAAATAGGGGCCAGCGACACCCTGATATGCCCCGCCTGCAACCAGTGTGAAGAAATGGTCCGGCACTTCCTGCTCTCCTGTGTAGCGCATGCCCGCCATCGACAGCCTGTGGTCAACACACTACAACGAGACACGCTCAACCTCACCAAACTCCTATCAGATCCCGAATGCGTAGAATACATGCTCGATTACGTCAATGCCACCAAACGTTTCCACCCCCCTCCACCCCCCCCCCCCTGCACAATCCCCAACTCCACGCCCCTCCTCTGCGCATAATGGGTAGACACTCACACATTGAGCAAAACGCTGACCTCCCATGCTCTTTCACAGACTCCTGCCCTGACTCTCTTGCCCCGCCGTCGCATACCCGCTTGCCGCAGCCGTGCACACCACACCTAAGCCCGTCCAGCCCACCCCAGCCCACTTGCCCACCTCTGGCCACCTGCACCCATGCGCAAGACATACGTTTTCTCTCTCATTCTCGTTGCCAATGGTCACTTTCGTAGACAGCCAAGACAGATCATGGACAGTTTCTCACGTGTTTCGGGACATGCCCACACCACTTATGCCATGTTTATTTTATAGCAAATAATTTCCAAAGGAGTTAGTCCGCATTGGGACCTCCTAGCCTTAGGGCTCATGATTAGCATTTTGTTCACAGGCACTCAGTAGTTACATCACTTGTAATATCCTACATGACCATGTGACTCGATGGATAACAATGGATATAAAAAAAATAAAAAAATAAAAAAAAAATAAAAAAAAACAAGTGGAGTCAAGGTTGTGGGTCAGGTCATACTTGTTAGGCAAGTGCTGTGGAGGTTCATACTTGTGTCAGGAGTGGAGCAGGTGTCCCTGGTTTTGATCAGGGGTGCAGGGTATATATGTAGCATGCTGGCAGCAGGGGTCCTTAGCTTTTCCTCTTTGGATCCGCCTCTGCCAGGTGAGTCATATGTCATATAGATAGCTCTTATTAATTTCTTTGGATCCTCCTCTGCCAGACTGCATGAGTTCTGCTGTCTAGGGAGAGTTACCCTTACAGCGTGTGTGTGTGTGGCTTTGTGCCTTGCACATCTCGACTTCCTTCCTGTTTGCCTTCTTCTTCAGCTCTCATCTCTGCATACCATTGTAATCTACCTCCCCTGTCTATCTCTATCGCTGCCTGCACTCTGTGGGTTAGATCCAAGTGCGATACAGACCATCTACTTTTACAGCATTCCAGGCATGCTGGTCAAGTGTCAAGATTGGTTTTTAGGCGTTAATATCGTGTATTAGTGAACACAGCGAATGCCCGAATAACTTGTGTGAATAAGCATGCCGTTCGGCGAAGAGGGTGAACCAATAAATGTTCACAAGATGAGAGGGCTGCCAGAACAGGGCTCGCCCTATCTACAGTCATAGCGAAATAGCCCATGACACTTGACGATGTAACGTGCAAGGTGCCATGGAAAGTGTTAGGGATCATCCACAAAGTAGCTACCTATTTATGAACATTTACTAGGAGTTAATTAGTTTCAAATGTCCTCAAGAAAGGTTGTATTAATATTTCTATGCTAGGAGGATGTTTATAAATGTCATATATATGTATATATAGCTTAGCTCATCTATATTTCATAAAATATATCAAAATTGAGGCAGTTGCCAGCACCTGTAAGACATGCTTAATCCTAGCCCCAAAGTTCTTTCTCACAGTCTGCTGCTCCTCCAGGAAAGGGTGTATACCCCAATGTCTAAACATCAATAGTTACATATCTTTGTACTATACATGCATATTATTTTAAACATACCTTCTAATCAGATCTCTCAACCATATATAATAATATAGTACAGGTATTGTCCATACTTGCTTCTATATTCTGTGATTGTACATCTAACATGTTTCATGTATACTTTTAATATATAGTCATCCACATCCTCTCTGAAATTGCTCTGTTATATCAATACACACCTGTTACGTATCGAGATTTCCGCTAAGTCGGAACTGGAAAGGACAGCGGCTTCAACTTATAGGTTGCGCCCCCAATGAACTATCGTCCTAAGTATTTCGGAACTGAGTCGGAAGTCGGAAAGTACTGAACCAAAGGTTGGTTGGAACTTGAGTCGGAACTGAGGCGGAAGGCGGAAGACGGAAGGCGCAGAGAGACTGAGATCTTGCTAGACTCGCTGTACTAAGAACAGGAGATGGAGCGAAGGAAGTCAAGTACCGAAGGCGATTATCTGATTGCAGAATAAGAGACATACATGACAGGCTTTTATACAAAGAGCTGAGGCAACAGGTAATGATATGGTACTAAGCAAATTCCAGGGGAAGCGGAAGTCGAGTAGACAATGCGTGGGAACTAACTATTGGGAACAATGGGACTACAAGGGGGGTTCAGGGTAAGGTAGAACAATGGCAAAGAACAAGGGGTTGGGAAAACATATCTGACAACGAAACACAAGGAGGACCGGACGTATGATCTTGATGAACGGTGAGGTGGGTCCGGTGGGTCCGAGGAATAGAGTCGAAAGAACAAGGGAAATGTACAAGGGGCGGAATGTTGGAAATATCGGAGGGGCGGAAAGTGTTGTGGAAATATCGGAGGGGCGGAAGGTGTGACGGAACTGAGGGTCGGAAGTCAGAAATGAACGGTCGTAACAGTATCTCCCTTCTAAGGTCGAGCCCTGCGTAAGGTAGAACAATGGCAAAGAACAAGGGGTTGGGAAAACATATCTGACAACGAAACACAAGGAGGACCGGACGTATGATCTTGATGAACGGTGAGGTGGGTCCGGTGGGTCCGAGTAATAGAGTCGAAAGAACAAGGGAAATGTACAAGGGGCGGAATGTTGGAAATATCGGAGGGGCGGAAAGTGTTGCGGAAATATCAACCATATTTTTAAAATATCAGAACTTTCAAAAAAATTTAGGATGTCCACAATATACAAGTTGCTCAAAATGATGGATTATGAATTTGGTTAGGGTTGATATTTTAAAAGATATCTAATATATCCTAGAAGAATATACATTGTTGTCAATCTGAACATCCTCCCTACACTCACATTGGGTACACAAGGTACAACAATCTCTTGATAGTTTAGCTAAGAATCCCCCACAGTCACATGACTATCACATGACCTCAAAACAGCTCAAAGTCACCTGATCATCCACAGTCACCTGACAATCACCTGACCTCAAAGTCACCTGATTATCTGCAGTCACCTGACAATCACCTGACCTCAAAGTCACTTGATTATCTACGGTCACCTGACAATCACATGACACAGTCACATGACATCAATCCAGCTTGAAGTCACATGATAATCACATGAGCATGGGAGTTTCTTACATACTCTTAGCTTTACTGTCACAGAGCTGTGACTTCAACCCAAAATGGCTATAGAACCTTCCACAGCCTTCCAATAGTTTCCAAACCTTTCCTGAAGCTTCTCTAAGCTTCCACAAGGTTCTTCACAGTAGTAGAAACCTCTACAAGGTTCCTAGCAGTAGTTACATAAGCTAGATAGATGCAGTATAAATAGCCTGCAGTTTTAGCAGTGAAGCAATCAATCATCTTTCACCCACACCACTCATACCTTGAGTAACTGAAGTGTGACTTCAACACAGCCTTGTACCGAAGTACTGGCTCACTTACTTGGCTACAGTCTAAGATTGCAGCAACTCTGATTGGCTCTGAGGAGTACAAGAGTGCTCTATTTTAATTGCAGCAGGCTCTGAATAATCGTGCTGCGAACAGCAACATTACTAAGAGTAACTGATTAGTAATCCTGTACCATTAGACGCCACTCTGAGCAGTGATCTAATAGACTTGGTTATTAGTTATTCAATTCACGCAATAGTTTATTAACTTAACTCTGAGTTAAGTGGGTTAATAGCCTTTTGAGTAATTGATCTTTCTTGATCAATCAACGCACTGCAGATATTAACCTAACTCAGGGTAAGTGAGTTAATATCCTACGTTTGTTGAGTTGGAAAACCAGAAAAGCCACAAGAATAGTGACATACTTCAACTGAGGAAGAGTTCAAGCGCAGAACTATCTTTTCACGTCTTGGAGATTATTGTTGTCTTTAATTCACTCGACCCGCGGTCCTAAGACTCTAGGTAGCTTTCCCCCTTAAAGTATCTGGACCCTTGGACGCCTAATAACATTCTTTGACCTCACAAAGTATTGCACAATCTGAGAACTACACATGTTCAGTTAAATCTCTATTGCTACACTTCCTGTACCAATACTGACTCTGATTGTTCACCGGAGTATAATTTCTTAATTGGGTTCTCCGTTAAAATAGTTTCAAAGCTTGTGTGTGCTTGTAAAGTCAAATCTCTGATTGAACTTTAGAATTGTGTTTAACACCACAGTTTTACGTTTAGTTCAATGGGTTCCAAAACGGAAAGGTTGTCTAAGTAGCGACAATCCTTTCGCCAGCAAAGGCGCTCCTTCGGAGCCCTTTGCCGACAGCATAGAGAATAATTCGAAGGCTTAAGGTAATGAAGGTGAAGTACAAAAACTCACCAGTGGTACTCAAGCCCCCCTCTGGTCGAAGATTGGAATATACAGGTGAGGGCTCAAGACGATGATCACAGTGAGGTCAAGTTTGCACAAGATGGACGTATGATAATTGAACTGGAGAATATACATGCAAATGTAAACTACTTATATCGAATGCTCATATGGTAACAGCGAATAGGAAAGAGGCCGTCATGAGTCAGGGTTGGATAGGGGTGCACAGTCATGATACAAATAGATGGAATAAACATACAATAGAACGAAAGAAGGGTGCGAACATGAAACAACGGAGAGGAAAGAGGGCGAAGGCACCTATGTATGGAAATATGCCTTGGGACCCGCATATACACCACCGCACAGACTCTTCGTCTGCTGGGTTGATCCCACACGACCTAAGGGTAGGACATCCCACGAATGCATCCCGGCCATAGGAACACCTAAAGGGGTTGGATTGAGAAGGTGATGGGGCTAGTGATGAACCATCATGCTGGGTAAATGGTATCGATCGTGTTTGATGGCGTGCCTGCTGGCGAATGATGTGAGCAACGAATAGTCGTTCGGAGAATGGGGCGAACAGCGAATGGAGCGAACGTAGAGGAAGAGTGGTCGAAGGGTAGGGCGAACTCAGGCGAAGATGCAGGGGGGAACGTAGAGACAGCGGGGTAAGGGAAATAGACAGTCATTGTTGTGAATCGTGTTGTGAATTGTCATAACTTGCCATGTTAGTATAGCCTGCGCATGAACCGGCACTGTCCCAGTGCTATCCATGTTCGGACGCAACTCCTATCTAGTTCCCACTCCGCTGACCCCTGACCGAGTGCCCATACCTTCGACACTCGTATATGTAGCTAGCCCAGTAGTTACAACAAATACATCAGTTTCAGCCCTTTCAGCTGCACTGCAGCTCCATTTAGTCTTACAGCTAGAGTTAGCTAACACTCGAGTTCCGTCTGTTTCTGCACTCAGCACACCGAGTTCTGTTCCAGCCTTCGTCTCTCTCCCTCCTCGCATACAACAACAGTCATGACATCAAGAAGGGATTGACAAGTGGTGCAAAGTTTGTGGTCAGTTGCTGCGTGGGGGCCATTGCACAGAGCACATTTTGGTGTGACATTTGGGCACATCGACTCCTGGCATGTATTCTGGTCAGGGAAATTGCAGTCAGGTGTATCATGTGGACCCAAGCATATTCCACATTTTGAGGCGGTTTTTCAGGATCATGCAAAGTGACCTATGCCATAGCAGTTGAAACATTGCGGGGATTCTGTATCAACCGTCTGGTTGAGCAAAGACACCCTTGGTATGCAATGTGTCATTGGATGCAGTTGTTGGATGTGTGGTGATCAGTCAGGTCTGGGATGGGGGATGAGTGTGCCTTCTGATGCTGCCTTGGAGAGCAGGAGACAAATTTGGCATGTTGGAGCATAGAAGGATGGGGAACACAAGGTGCTTGTTTTAATCCAGTAGTGAAGCAATGTTGTTGCTGTCTCACTCAGGGTTAAATGAAGTGGGAATTGAGTGAATGATCACTGAGTAAGTCTTTGGGGGAATGCATAGGTTCATTGAGAGGACTGGGAGCCACCAGAGAGATTTCTTGATTATTGCGTGATGCTCATGGTCTGAGAATGTGGATATCCATATATTGCTACGTTGGTTGCATCATTTTTTCTTCTTTTTATCCCTCTCTGCCAGCCAGGTCAGAATGATGTCCTGTAGATAGTCCTGTATTCACATCTTCTGATCCCTCTATGCCAGCCCATGTGATTTCTGCTGTCTCAGGGAGTTGCCCTTACAGCCTGGACACTCTGGTGGCATGAGTGAGGACAGTGTGTGGCGTGTGGGGCAGTTTGGTCAAGCTGTGTTCGATGAGATGCTATGGTACCATACCATCGGGGTTCTAGCAGCCCAACATATGGTATTGATAGGGTACAGATGAGGCCATAATGTTGCGGTACAATGTATGGCCATACATGTATTGTTATAAAAACAAATTATGTCTATCCTACTACTTCATTTCACTCTGACAAAACCACAAAACATCTCTATCATCTTATGCTGCACACACCCGTTCAAGCCACCATATCCTATCCTTCACAATACCCACATATGCCCCCACCCACATCTCCATGAGCCCTCATGTCCTTATGCCGATCATCGCATGCAGAAGCTGCGGAGTCACCCCTGACCCAAGACAGAAACCCAAGCCTGAGGTGATCTGATCCATTGAGTGGCACACTGATCGACTCATCACATACAGACTTTCTTCCCCCCTTCCTCCTTCCACACATCCACTTTCTGTGATCGCTTTCTATTTCTTATACTCAATACATATAAATCGACCCCTATTCAATAGATAGTTCTTACTGCAGCAGCCAGCACTATAACCCCCAAGTCTCACTTATGCGCCCCTTCACACCGGTAGCAATTCCTTTTGTCATAGCTCGTCCCACACACCAGTTAAATAGCTGTCGTGTATGTAGTAGATGACCAGTCAATCAGAACTCACTTGTCTTGAAAGCTATTGATATTTCCATGGCGCATACACTGTGCACTCACCGCTCGAGGTGCACACACATAGTGTGTACTCGACCTCTCTATTATCGATCCTCTACTCAATTCGACTTCTACTTGAAGTCTGAATTATATTCCAACTTGAACCTATCATCAGCAAACTCTTGATCTTTTACATGTATAAGGTATGGCGCCAAACCCTATATGAGAAGCTCATTGGCAACACACCAGATGTATATTATCTAATTACTGATACAACGGATGGGTGTGTGAGCAAGTTTGCTGCAAAGGAGGGTTGAGGCTGCTTTCGCAAAGTTGTGGAATTCACGAACTAGCAGAGTTTGTGGTGGAGCGCAGGACCAATTTCACATCGAATTCACATTCATGAAACACCCTTACGCAACCTCAGTGAATGGGCACAATGGTCTTGGTCCATGCATTCCTCATCATCTCATTGTCAAGACTGAATTTGGGCATTAATATCACAGATTAGCAAACACTGTGAATGCCCAAATGGCTTGTCCGACAAAATATGTAGTTCAGTGAATGAGGTGGAGCCAGTAAAGATTATGAAGTAAAGGGTTACTTGAATGAGGTCACCATGATCTACAGTCAAAGTGAATAGCTTGTGGTGCTTTATGATGTAATGTGCAAGGTTTCATGGAAAGGTTGTCTGGCAGCAACAATCCTTTTGCCGGTGAAGGTACTCCTTCGGAGACGTTCGTCAACAGCATATATAAAGGTTTGAAGACTTAAGTAGCAAAGGTGAGGGATAGAAACTCACCAGTGGTGCCTAAGCTCTATTCTTGTAGATGTAGTAGTCTAGAAGAGAGGGTTTAGGATAATGATCACGGCGTAGTGCATTTTTGCACAAGATAGATGTATGATAATACTGCAGAACATACATGCGAATGTAAACTACTTATACAAAATGCTGGTATGCTATCAGCGAATGGGAAAGAGGCCATTGCGAGTCAGGGTTAGATGGGGAATGCGCAGTCAGGATACAAATAGGTGAAACACATATACAGTAGAACTAAGTAGTCATACAAACATGAAACAGTGGGGAGGAGGGCAGATGAAGGTACCTAGGTAAGAAAACACGCCTTGAGACCTGTATATATCTTACCCTGCACAGTGTCTTGGTTTTGAAGGGTTGATCCTGCACAATCTGGGGCAGGAAGGGTTGCAAATGCATATTGGCCATAGAAACACCTAGAGGGGCTTAAACCGGGTAGGTCATGGGGATAGTGATGAACGATCACACCAGCTAGGGGATGTTGATCATTTTTCATGGCATGATGGCAGGCAAATGATGCAAGTAGCGAATGGTCATTTGGTGAATCCAGCGAATGGTGAACAGAGTGAACATAAAGATGGAGGGGTAAAAGTAAAAGGGGAACTGTGGGTAACTTGATACTATAATAAATGGGTCATGACACTCATACACACAGAGGTCTCCGTCTGCATTATCTGCCCCATGACTTTCTTTGTCACACTGTCACCGTGTGTCTGTGACTCGTTCACTGCCCAGCCAGTGTGTTTCAGCTTCTCCATCACGGAGCTGAGGGGTGAGTGTTTGGAGGTGGATGGCCTCAAACTGCCAAATGCTGCTATAAAGCTATCAGGATTAGGGCTCGGCACCATACCATATATGGTTATGGCCATATGTTGTACAGCCAACTTCGGGTCGCCTCTGTACCATATCCGTACCAGATGCTAGGTCACCAAATTGCTCAACAGTACAGGTACAGGCATATGGGCTTTATGCGATGTGTGTGACTCTTAAATGATGGTAAATATCTAGGTATATGATTCTTATTCATCCAGATTCACCCGTGCCGACTTGAGTGTTTGTGTGATGATCATCAGTGTAGGGATAGTCTGTGCCTTCAGACTCTTGCGCCGCAAAGATATTGTATCCCATCCACCAGAGAAGATCTGCTCAAATGCGACAGCAGAACCTAGACATGCAGCATATGAGTCAAAGGGTGGGTACAGTTAAAAAAACACCCCTACCAGGCATTGTCATGATATTGCATGCAAGTCAACTCAATGTCAGAAATTGAGCCATGCAAACAGCCCACCACTTTACTGGGTCGCAGTCGCAGTCTTCCCATACCTCAGGTGGAAGTCTAAAGAAGTCTTCAAGTTCACTTCGATGGGTATGTGTATTATACCTTGCAGTGAAATTAAATTTTGTTGGTGATCCTGAACTACCACTCAGCGTTGGAGAAGGGCCTGTAACTTGTGGTTGCTGTAAGGGCAACCCTGGCTAGTTGTGGAGATCACACTACCACACAACTGACAAGGGGAAATCCAAAGTATGTATAAATGAACAGAGTATACAAGAGAGGGGATTCTCACCTGACAAGGGGAAATCCAAAGAGAAAAGTCTAAGGACCCCCAATGTCAGCGAGCCCGTATTATACTACACTGCGCAGCCAGGGACAACACTTGGCACCCGCCATCAACCCTGCATCTCCCTGACCACCCTGACCCTTGATCGACCCTTGATGCCACCTATTATGCAAGTCGCTTGATTTCCGACACTGTTCCGAGAGTGGAAGTCGGAAATTGGAGTGGAACTGGCAAGGCGAACAGAACTGGTGGAAGTTCTCCCAGAAGCGGAATCATTTCCGAAAGCGGAGGCGGAGATGGAATCGGAACCGGAAGCGGAGTCAGAAATGGAGTCAGAACTGGGTGTGGTGTCGGAACTGGAAATGGAAAACAGGGTGTCCCCTGACAGTTGCGATGCTGATGTCTCAGATGAGAGGGAGGTGAGCTTAGCATATTGGTTAGTATAGCACTTCTCCATCTGAGATTTTCACATCTCAACATGTGCAAGCATGTCATGGTCCCCTGCATAGTCATTCCGCAATTGTCCATAGGTGATCCTCAGATCAAGTACTGGTGTAGTTGTATCTTCTGTAAAGCTCTAAATACTGTGATGGTATCAAGGAGACACATACTGGTGTCAAGATTGGTTTTTAGGCATTAATATCGTGTATTAGTGAACACAGCGAATGCCCGAATAACTTGTGCGAAGAGACATGCCATTCAGCGAATAAGGTGAACCAATAAATGTTCAGAAGATCAGAGGGCTGCCCGAATGGAGCTCGCCCTATCTACAGTCATAGCGAAGTAGCCCGTGGCACTTGACGATGTAACGTGCAAGGTGTCATGGAAAGGTTGTTTAAGTAGCAACAATCCTTTCGCTGGTGAAGGCCCTCCTTCGGAGCCCTCCTGTTAAGACCCGTTTCCGAGTCTGGACCTGAGGCCTTGGCCTCCACTCTCACTCCGGCACCCTCGGCTTAACTCGGGTTCCCTATCGGTTCATCATTCACCCTGATCCCCTTTACTAGATAATCCTGTTCCATTTCTGATGATCGTCCATCGACCCTGCTTCCTGCTCGATACGGGCATTGATGCCCTCTTTCCATCCCTTGCAATTAGTATATAAACCCCCCGTCATGTACGCTAATTCCTCAGTTCTGATATCGACT
This sequence comes from Gautieria morchelliformis, assembly GCA_015179125.1. Lineage (NCBI taxonomy): Eukaryota > Fungi > Basidiomycota > Agaricomycetes > Gomphales > Gomphaceae > Gautieria > Gautieria morchelliformis. The sequence goes on along the minus strand of WHVA01000211.1, from coordinate 14,917 downwards.
TAGATTCCTCGTATCTTTCCGTTTCTCTGTCTGACCTCGTTCCGAACCTCAGCTTCTAGCCAAATCCGTTCCTGAATCTGTTTCCCGAAATTAGGGCAGAACACTGTAGTGGGCGCAACCTACGAAGTTGAAGCCAAGCCCCCTGTTTCTGAACTTTGGCTAACCTCAGCTCGGCCCTGGTTGAGTCTTAAGTACAACTTATATTCTTAACACCTCCGCCGACAGTGCAGATAATAATACAAAGACTAAGGTAACGAAGGTGAAGTATGAAAATTCACCAGTGGTGCTTAAGTCCTCCTCTGGTCGAAGATAGGAATCTACAGGAGAGGGCTCAAGATAATGATCACAGTGAGGTCAAGTTTTGCACAAGATAGATGTATGATAATTGAACTGGAGAATATATATGCGAATGTAAACTACTTATACCGAATGCTCATATGATATCAGTGAATAGGAAAGAGGCCGTCATGAGTCAGGGTTGGGTAGGGGTGCACAGTCAGGATACAGAATATATGAAACACATATACAATAGAAAGAGGGAGGAGTGCGAACATGAAACGATGGGGAGGAAAGAGGGCGAGGGTACCTATGTATGAAAACACGCCTTGAGACCTGCATACACATTACCCTGCACGGACTCTTCATCAGCTGGGTTGATCCCACATGATCTACAGGTAGGAGGTCCTGCGAATGCATTGCGGCCATATGAATTCCTAATAAGGCTGAACACAAGTCCGGATCAACTCGTGAGTACTCACGAGTTGATCCGTGGGAATACTCACGGGTCGGATCCTACGAGTAATGGGTACCCGGGCTGAGATACTCGTGCGGATCCGAGTATCTAGTTTATGTTTTAGGCAAAAACCTGTGGGTGACCCGGATCCGCATTATAAACTAGATAGTCACGCATCCTTTTTGCCGGATAGTAGGCCGACGCCGGTTGTATTTAGACTGTACCGCCGGCTGTAAATACTTACATGTAGTAACATACACGCGCGCTTACATCACACACGCATTTGGGTGCGCACACCATGCACATCCACCGGGCCAGCTCCGCATTGTGGACCGACGCCTGCACATATGGGTATTCATCGCTGGACAGCCTGGAACGATGTTCATGTGTTAGTGGTTCAGGCTCGATCATTTCACTGTTTCCAACAGTGCTGGATTCCCTGATCACCCGCATCGCGGCCAGGTTCGTGTGACACTGGAGACACCCCCAGAAAGTGCTCTATGTATTCATCTACTCATAATCGTCACTTCTAGGCTACAGTCACGTACATTACACATGGATCCTCCCGCCATGAAGACTCAGCAGGACATCGAGGCGAGATTGTTGCTGGAGGCGTTCAATGGATGAGTGCTGTGAGTCGCTTGCTATACCTCTGTATTTATGTGATTGGTTTTAATGCTTACAGACATCCCCCACTCTTGTCGCTGTGCTTCTCTCCGCATTTGGCACACGCGTCCACGCCTCGGCTGTGCGGGTACTCTTTACTTTCATTACAATCTCTGACGAGGCTCATTGTTTCCTCGCGTTTAACGCCTCTCACCCTCTATCTTCACATCCACTTTCTGCTCTCCTTTTGAACCCGGATCGTTACGGATGTGTGGTAAAGAGAATCACCGTTACTGATGCAGGTCTGCCCCCTCCGTTGGAAGCCTTCGAGGCGGAAGAAGCGCACGGCCTGGTGATGATTGAGGAGGACGAGAGCGATCCACAAACTACATCCAAGCAGAGTCGTGTCGCTGTTCAACCTATGCCAGCATGGAACCTGAATGAACTCCTGGCTGTGTGTCTGGATCTTGAAGAATTTGTCTGGTGCAGCTCCAATCCACCTCCGGATGGGGTGTGTGAGGTATGATTTGCTACGTATGTTCACTTATTCCGAACTTACACTTTCTCCTAGGTCCTTGCGGAGCATTGTCCTCGGCTTGTCAACTTCACGTTTAAGCCTGATGCGCCAATGCGCAGCGTATCGAGAACTCCGAAAACAGCAGTCTCGCCTCCTAGCCGGCGTCCAGCTGTTCCCAAATGGGACGCGCCATCCCTTTCCCTTTTGGCAGCACTTCCAGTTACCAAACTCCACATTACAAGACTCTCTCAACAAGGCTCACGGGCCCTTGCGGTTCTGCTCAGTCACCTTGGCGAGGATTCTCTCCTTGAAGACGTTAACCTCGACTTTGTATGGCTCGATGATTTACTGTGCCAGAAGGTCGTCGAAGCTGGGCGGAGAATTCGAAGATTCAAGATAGACACCTGCGGTACGAAACTCACAGACAAGGGACTCATCAGCATCTTTGAGGGCTGCGATGTGTTGGAAGACTTTGGTTTGGTTGAGGCACAGGGTGAACTTGCCCGCGACGTTGTATCTAATGTGTACAGTGCGTTGACTTTTTCTAGGTCGTCTCAGCCGAAACCTGTGGTTTCTGACCGTCTCGTATAGGGTAAAGGGAGTGAGCTACTCCATGCATAATACCTCTACGGCCATGCTGATGCACGCCAGTCATACATGCTGAAATGCCAGTGCAAGGTCCTGGTGTACCTGAGCCTCGTGGTCTTCAATTATGGGTATGTCTACTTCTGTGCATTGCATCTACCACCCTGCCCATACTGACCCTCTCTAGGCGGATCTTCCCAAAGAAGTATGTTCTTGATTTCAAGTTAAGCACTGCGGTGCATACGCACCGCCGTCCGCGACCTCCACGTACGGTGCAGGTGCACGGTACGCCGCGCCTACATACGGTGTACCTGCACCGTACGCGGCATCCACTGCGTACGGTGCAGAGGGGCCGCAGTTCGCGGCCTCCACGTACGGTGCGCATGCACCACCGTCCGCAGCCCCCACGTAGGGTGCAAACTCGTTCTTAACCCAACTCGCCATGTCCTGCGCCTTTATCTGACCCACGCGCTGCCAACCAAGAGAACGCAGATCTGCGGGAAGAAAAGGTGAATCATGTGCACAGAACGTATGCTGTTGACCAAGCATATTGCCAGCGTGATCCTCGTCGTCTGAAAGCTAGCTAGCTGCAAGCAGCATCATAGTTGGGACCAGCGTATGACTGCGGTCGCTTGCGCAATGGCCTCTCGAGGTGTTTCCGGCTACCAGTCAGTGACAAGCATCGCTTTACATAAACCCACAACGGCTTCCGCACGACCCCCGCTCCATATTGACATCATCCTCTAGTAATTCCTCTATGTGTTCCAAATCTTCAGCAGGTACGTCTGGGAGCTCTTTCTTATGCTTGTTGAAATTAGCAATATAGTCGAATTTGGTCAAGATCTGTTCTATTAGGTCGGGTCGCTTCACAATTGTCAGATCCTTCGTTGCTGCCAGTGGGAACATTGGCAGCGAGGACCGTGGTTCATGGCTGGCTAAGACACATATTGGGTCCAGGCGCGCCGTATTGACCACATTCCTTCATCATCAGCATCCAACCCGTCATACTCAGCTTCGCGATCTCTGTTCCAGCCAACCCCCACGGTTCCATTTCTGCTGGTGAGTCTTTGGTCATGGACACCTTCTAGACTGGTTAGAAGAAGGGGCCGTGTCGTCTTTAAGAGACACAGAAGTGAGCTTTGTTTATAATCGGTACTCGCCAAAATATACATAGTATTTGTCAATAAAAGCGTGCCTTTTTTCTGAGGTGCCATCGGGCGAACAGACAAAAACCAAATCCGGCAATAAATTTCATGATCATGGCAAAAACCCGCGGGTCGGATCCACGGGTTCGGATCTACCCGCGGCCAATACCCGCACGGATCTGAGTATGGGTTGCCGGGGCAGGAAAACCCGGGGATCCGAGTCCGGGTGATCCGCGGGTTGACTCGTGTTCAGCCTTAATTCCTAAAGGGGTTGCGTTGGGAAGATGATGGGGCCAGTGATGAACCATCATGCCGGGTAGAGGATGTCGATGGTGTTTGATGGTGTGCCTGCTGGTGAATGATACGAGCAGCGAATGGTCGTTCGGCGAATGTGGCGAAGGGTGAATGAAGTGATCACACGTGGTCGAAGGGTAGGGTGCAGCCGAGTGAACACGGAAGAGGAGTTGTGGAAGGGAAAACAGGGGTAGCTGGGTGCATGAAACCTTCGAGTCATGACAATCCGGCCATAGGAACATCCAAAGGGGGTTGGGCTGAGGGGGTGGTAGGACCAGTGATGAACCATTAAGCCGGGTACAGGACGTCTATCATGCTATGATGGCATGGCTATGGCGAATGACGCGAGTAGCGAAAATCGTTCGGCGAACTCGGCGAAGGGCGATCAGAGTGAACAGAGAGGTGGAGTGACGAAGCGGAGAACAGAGCTACTGGGTATGGGAAATAAACGCGTCATGACAACTGGCAGCCGATATATAATATGGCGACTTGTTGAATTTATAGAAGGAATCACTGAGTTGCAATGTGCACGAACTAGACTGTCTCGAATTTGTGGTGGGGATGTATCAGGAAGGTCACGGAGATGCCATGTGAGCTCATCTTGCAGCCCCTGGGATACAGCATGGGTGGAAGAAAGTACAGAATGCTTCATGGTCAACATCTGGGTGGTGGCATCACAGAAACAGCGCAGCCATTGCATGACAATCTTGATACCTTCCCAGTCTTCTAGGTCATTTTTTATGTGCGGCGTTCTTTGTTTTTGGCCACGTAGTTGTCCACATCTTGTTGATAATCTAATGCACAACCTACAGTACTCTAAGTAAAATAGTGGGTGATGAAGATAAAGGAACACACAAAGCATTTGGTGCGTGGAATACCAGCATGTCTTGATGTCAAGGATAAGCATTTTTGCATTCTCATCTCATTCCTGATTAGTTGCCTTGTTATGTAGGGATGTTTCAACCTCCTCCAGCCATAGTCATCATCTTTGAGGGCTGGAACGTACAGCCTGCACAATCTTGCGAATCTGGGAGCAGGCTGAATTTATTACAATGGAACATTCTAAGGACACACACCTTAGCTACAGCACTCAGTATGGGTCCCATGTTGTTGTCCTCTTCTTCCAGCTCATCTTCCTGGGTTACACTGTCTGCATCTGACTCACAGTGGACTGGCAGAATGACCACATCCTGATAATTGCCTCATTCAGCACCTCGCTGCTGCGATGCACTAAATGCACCGAGACCCTCAAGCAACTAAGGGGCAAAGGAGGGTGTGCATAATACGGTAGGGATTCCAACTGTGTACCTTCAGGGCAGCTAAGTGAACAGTGTAAGGGATGCAGCGCATCTGCACCTTGCGTGCTGAAAACAGGATCCCTTCTTTGGCACATTACATACCAAGGGCTTCCATCATAGTGTCATTGTTGCTGGCATTGTCAGCAACAATGGCTTGGATCTATAAGTGGCATAGATCAGTGAGAAAAGGGGTCAAGCAGACATACCCTCCCTTTCATCCAGCATAGGGTGTCTTTTTAACTCTTCTCATAATGTCCTCTGTTCCACGAAAGGACTCCTGCATGTACCCGGTGTCATTATCTTCTATTATTAACATCTTCACTAAGGTCAGTTATCTCGAGGCTGCAGGTGGGGTAATCTCTGCGTAGGTCTGGCTAACTGGTAAGGGTGTTGGAATAAGTTAAAAGTTTTTTTCTCCAAGTTCGACAGATCATGGCGAATGTTACAATCTGAGCATTTTAGTTACCGGAATGGAGATAGTCCTAGGGTACTTACAGGGGAAAGCCTTAAATCCCCACCGCGATGCTTCGAAGGTCACCCATTTACAGGTACTTCATAAATTGACCGCCATACATTGCCTTGGTTGGGGTCCTTCATTGTAGGACTGGTGGTCTCTAGTTGAGATGCTGGTAAGTTCACCCCTAAACTACCAACCACCACTACACATTCCCTTGTCGAGGACAAGGGCTTCTAAGGTCCTAAGATTTATGATCGACAGCACGGTTCTTTGTATTTGATGTTGTGTATGTGGAAATTCTTCACCATATGTGGGTATTTAGTAATCTGCACAGCTCCACATATGGTATCAGGATTCGTATTGATAATAAACTCTGGTCATGTATGTTCGAGGGGAAATTGGGTGTTGTTCACGCATCGTCAATTATGACGTCTTTCACGACAGTTTGTCTTGTATGCACCTTCGACGCTGCCTATTGAACCCTATACGTCCCCTCTGACCGTCTGCTGAGAGATACGCTATGCGACATATTCAGCTGTTAGAACACCAGCGTCAAGGCCTGGACATGGTACGTTTTGTCATCAAAATCATTGTCAATCTGATTTACTTGCTCATTTCCCGAAGATTCACATTTTTTACCTATCACCACTGCATCGTGTATGATATGTGGAAGTTTCTTCTTCAGCATTGTTCCTTAGGTGCATCACATGACTGGTATCGGCAAAGCTGTAGGTCTGGCATGGAGCTTCTTGTACATCTTTTACATCTTTTGTTTTGTGTTGTTTTTTTTTTTTTTTTTTTTTTTTTGAATTCCGTTTATTATACTGCCACCTTGGGGCTGGGCCCTATATAGGCAGTCTCTACCCGGAACGTGGAATAGAGTAATCAAAGTGTTTTACATGCTAGGGTATGGTAGTTACCGAAGTAAGCCAGAGATATGCTGGCACCAACATAGGATACTTCCTGTTTGTTTACAATGCCTAATCACCTTAGATACATATCAGTACTGGTCAGTTTCAGTAGGTCTTATATGCCAGATGGAAGTCCAGGAGCCTTGTAATCCTAACACTTATCGACACCTATCGGTGGGGTGAACCATTGTAGTAGTTACTGCTACAAATGGGGAGGGGGGGGATTCAAACCTGGAGGCTCTCCCTTCGCGTGATCCCAAACGGGCGCTTGGTTTGGGTCAGTTCCACCTGCGCTAATCCGCCCCCGTTTTGTGTTGTATCTATCAGAAAGCACAGAATCATGTTTTTATGGTTTAAAAAAAATAGAGGTATCTACGAAAAACGAACCGTTCTTCGGTTTATTGGGAGAGGTAATACATGGAAATGCCAAAGAAGATACTGCTCAAGGAGACTCGGCTTTATACAAAGCCGACACATTAATTATATCTAAATACTGGATGTATGTAAACGAAACTTAAATATACATTTTCGACTCTTAACTTCATTCCGTCCCTCTCACAAACGTTCAATCACTACGCGGTCCTCGACCAAGGGCTTCGCCGGCGCGCCGGCCTCTAGTGGAAAAAGGAGTGTCACTCTAGAGACAGTCACGACCTGGGAGGCTTGACGCAAGCGGAGTAAACGGTGATTGCCGAACCGGCCGGAGCTTGAAAACAAAGATCAGAAGCTTCAGACTGCATAAACAAGTTCGTACCTCAACCGACTATTACCGTAGTTGCATTCACGCATGTGCAACTCGTGGACACTGAGGTAAGGCGTCTTATCTAGTTGCATCCTCGATGTACATCAATACGCTTATCTATACCTCCTTCGATCTAGTAGATGGGTGGCATGCTTAAGCTGTACATGCATACCAGGGTTCATTGGCACACGGGGTATATCTAGTCATTATTTCCAGACCGCTAGCGCTGCACGCACACCAAACTGACAGAAGGTGGTCATCAAGCGTGGCCTCACATGTCTTGTTACCCTTCACAGGTGCCAGCTTGGCCCCGTACGCCTCCCTATCTGCAGCCCCTATATCCTCTTCCTGGGCGAATAACTGAATGTTGCCAGCGCCTTTCCCAGCTCAAGGGATCAATGACTCACGATGAACCATGGACTAAGTTCAAAAAAACCCGACTCACGCATTCTCGGTGACCATGCTTCATATGCTCAGAATCGCGTGTTTCGGGCTATCAGCTGTCCAGACATAGTAAGGTTAAGGTTTATACAAGATGCCACGGGTCATCCATTATCCCTCTGGCCGCCGAGTGCAGACCGTTGCAGCGGTGCTATACAGTTTCGTTCGAATACTAACACCTTGGTATGCTACTAGCTCTCAAAATGTTCTGTGGCATGGCAGAAGCAGCAAGCCTGGTGTACATTCTAGTGACCTTGGCTTTATTCCTGGTAATTCGACTCGTGAACAGCAACCGCGCCCCTAAAGGTGCGAACCCTAGGCCCTCTTATTAGTAGGAAATATCTAGTCCGTAACATCTTTGACCTGTCCAATAGGCCAACGTCTACCCCCTGGACCTCCGGGGCGTTTGATCTTAGGGAACCTTACCGACATGCCCACTCAGCATGAGTGGAAGACGTATGGGGAGTGGGCGAACAAATACGGTAATGAGTATCCTTGAGCCTAACGGAAAATCGCCTGATCATCCGCATCAGGCGGGCTTGTTCACATCAAAGTGCTGCGTCAATCCATAGTGATTGCCAATACGGCAGACATCACTTATGAATTGTTCGAGAAACGATCCTCCATATATTCCGATCGAACCGAACTTCCTATGTTGAATGACTTGTGCGTAATATATCTTGGGCCGCAAATATTTTTAAGTGGCGATTACACTCCTAGAATGGGTTTTGACTGGCAAATGGGTTTCATGCGTTATGGAGAAGTGTGGCGTCGGAATCGCGCCTTGATGCACAAGAAATTCCATCCTGCTGCAGCTGTCAAATATCAGCCCATCCAAGCCAAACATACCCGGTCAGAAAATCATTTACTTCCAAATACAATACTGAGTGATGTCCAGCCGTCTGCTCCGACGGTTGTGTGAGTCTCCAGATGACTTCGTTAATCACATACGACATGCTTCCGGCGCGATTATCATGGAGGTGAGCCTCTGCCAATGTATAAATGGGTTCTTCAAATACACTGTCATCGTTTCAGCTCGTGTACGCGATCAATGTTCGGGATAAAGGCGATCCCTATATTGAAACGGCGGAAAAGGCAATGTCGCATTTCGGCGCAGCAGCGAATCCAGGCACTTTTCTCGTTGATGTACTACCGATATGTACACTTCCAGGCTTAATCCTGGTTGATTGCTTATCACTGACTAGTGAGCAGTGAAATACGTCCCCGAATGGTTCCCAGGCGCAGGATTTCGCAAGACTGCCAGGCTATGGCGGCAGGATATCACCAAGATGAACGTGATGCCGTTTGAGGCAGTCAAGAAGGCACTCGTGCGTGCATATAGTAGCAAGCTTAAAGTCGACTGTATTTACTTGATGATGAAAAGAATGCCGGCACCGCAAGCCCTTCATTCACTTCGTCATTGCTGGAGGATCTCACCAACAATGGAACCGCACGTGCCGATGAAGAGGCCGTTATCCGTGGGGTCGGATCGTCCCTGTATGCAGGCGGATCAGACACGGTTACTCTTCTCCTAGCCTCTCGAACATTCCAACACTGACGAGGACATTTTACAGACAGTGCATACGCTGCATACATTCATACTTGCCATGGTGCTGTCACCCGAAGTCCAAAAAAAAGCTCAGGCAGAGCTTGATGCGGTGGTGGGGCCAAACCGACTTCCTGAATTCGAGGACCGGAATGATCTGCCTTATATCAATGCCCTCTGCAAGGAAATTTTAAGATGGCATCCATTGGTACCCCTCGGGTTTACACACGCAACTACTCAAGACGACGTCTATGACGGGTATTTCATACCTAAAGGTGCCATCGTATTAGGCAATTCATGGTGATCGACAAGCCGTCCTGTTTGAACTTACATTCTGACTTGTTGCGATAGGCGGATACTCCACGACGAAGCTGTATATGGTCCAAATACTGATGATTTCAACCCAGAGCGATTTCTCGACCCTAATGTGAAATATCCAAATGCAGCATTCGGGTACGGGAGGAGGTGGGTCATATTGAACCCTGGGGCGCTAGGTTATGTTTACACGCATGACAAATTATCAGGATATGTCCCGGTCGATACCTAGCTGATAATTCCGTGTTCATCGCCGTGGCATCCATCCTGAAAGTATTCGATATCACTCCTGCCAGAGACAGCAGGACTGGGGAGGAAATTCCCGTCAGCAAAGCATTCACATCAGGATACTTTTCGTATGTGTCATGCGATTCATTAGTATCAAGCTTTGTTGTGGGGGTTGTGCTTATGGAACTTTCAGACATCCTGAACCATTTATATGCTCAGTGCAGCCACGATCAGGCGCATCAGAAGCATTGATTTTCCAGGGCGAAGTATAAGATGAGAAGGCCAGCTATGATTGTAGGATGGTAGCCCCATTGTACATCCAGCACTTGTGTTCTGGCCGAGTATAGTCTCTCCCATTATGTGTACCATTTTAAGTCCCAATTGAGGCTAGCGAGAGCTGGCTAATGAGGGCTAACATTATTTATGAGTACAGCATTCAGAAGATGCTTGTTTTGAGGTTACTCAGTGCTTTAGAATTTTGGATTTATCGTCGAGCCATGGCATAAATGCGCCTATGTGTGGATATGTTATATACTACAAATATTCAGCTATATCATGCCTCGCCTGTTTTCCAATTCACTGACAGACCCGAGGTAACGATTCCTTCAGACTCCGTCTGGGAATCATAATAAACAAATCATGTTTTTTTCCTTTCCTGATGCAGGCTGGTCCTCCCACAAAGCCCGAGGGCCCGCGACGAGGAGGGCGGCGGCGAGGGCGAGGGCGAGGGCGAGAGAAAGCGAGAAAACCACGCGACGGCTGCAGGACAGTGGGTGGATTCACGCTTGGATGGCAGTGTCGAGAATGGCGCTGCAGGCGGGAGGCCAGGGTGCGGCTGCAAGCTCTGCCGAGTAAGCAGAGGGTGCCCCGCGGTGCAGGAGGGACTGTACCGTGTGTGAGAGTTGCTTGGGGTGACACGCCGGCCGCGGGCGCGGGACTGTGCTTGGAGGGACAGCACCACCCGAGCTAGCTTCGCGGAAAGTCAACTGGAAACGGCGGTATTGAATGCCTTCGACATGGGTCGCGGCGGATCCTACACGACGTGGACAGCATGTACCGCTACGCATACTGTGTTGGAATTTCGGGGAGAGAGGACACAAGGGAAGGGGACAGCACTTGTGGCGGGTTACACACGGATTGGGCAAATACATGTAAACTACCGCATTTGTAAGTCACGGCACGGTTACTCGATATGCCGATGACTCGACACCGCTCGCAAATCCAAAAACCTCAACACACCTCCTCGAGCGGGGGAGAGTCTGATGCACCTCCTGAAACTTAGAACACAATCCCTTCGCCATCCTCTTCTCCAGTATCTGCCAAGATGGTGATGCCACACCTCCTCATTCAATAGGCAGGTGATAACGACATTGAGAGTGAGTTCATCGGTCAGAATGCTGTCAAGAGCGATGGCGAATATGGAGTATGATTCAGGATGTGAAGATAGGATGATCCTTGCATGGGTAAGCTTCGCAAATGTGTGGACGGCTTTCAAGTTTGCAGATCTGGTGGGTTGGGTCTCCGTGCCACCACCAACATTCCAAAGGCCCTTTTCAATGAGTAGAGCGTCCATCATGTAGCGCCAGTTGGGTTTCTCGAAGTTCTTGAAGTTCGAGTCGGGCATGGTTGTTGGAGTTCAAGCGTGTATACGCATACCAAACTCCGCTGGCGCGGTACTTGAGATGCGTGTTGGAGTTCACATCCTTTTCCTCAGTCTATCACAATCATCTGTGGGGCTCAGGTAATGTGATCTCACCTAGTTTCCCTTTTTCATATGTACTGATACACCTGTACCTAGATCTAACCAGTCGGTACAGATTCCAATAGGTTATGGGCCTTCCGTCCTCGCTTTAGTCAATCACTACTACACTTGGAAGATCACACTTGTCTACGTATCACTTCTTCGATTCGTATCAAGACCTTTTTTGGACACATATATCCGCTCTAATCCCCCACGCTACCACCCTCGTGCCATCACAATGGTCCTTGAGTACAATGTCAGAATCAAGGACGTCAAGAAGCTGAAAGAGGGTACCTGGCTGCAGTGGTCAAGGGACATGGAATTTGCGTTCATGGAATCCGGGTTCATGGGCTTCATTGATGGAACCGTCAATGTGCCAACCGATGCGAAGAAACTGTCTGAGTGGAGACAGATCAATGTTTGTATTGTCGGCACGCTCGGAAAACGCATTGACAATGCCCTTCGCCGCCTCCTCAATCCCACCCTGACTGCAAAAGAAGCTTGGGACAGACTGAAAGCCAAATCTCACCAAGGTGGCATGATCACTAAAATCAACGCAATCAACTCTGCCATGTCTGCCAAGTTCTCTGACCTCAACAGCACTCCCAAAACCATCTCGGAGATTGAGGATTTCATTTCTGACCTCTACGAAGGTGGCAAAGCGCCGTCTCAGGCTGAATTCACAATCCTTGTCTTGATGAACGCGCTACGGAACACTCAGCTAGATTGGGTTCGAAAACACCTCCTGGCTGCCTTCTCAAGCACGAGGACCTCCCCCTAGCAAAAAGGATGTTATCGAGACGATAAACCTGGGCATGCGTGAAAAGACTCACCTCGAGAAAGCAAATGTTGCTAAACCAGATCGTCGGGACAGAGTGAAATGCACGAACTGTGGGAAGAACCACCCCTTTGAGTGCTGCTGGAAGAAGGGTGGAGGCGCGGAAGACCAGGCACCAGACTGGTTCAAGGAGGCTCAGAAAAAGAAGTCTGATGGTGGCAAGAAGAAGAAGGTTGAGAAATCGAACGTGGCCACTGACTCGTCCGATTCCGATTCTGCGACTGCAAACCTCGCTATCGATGTTGACGGTGCTCTCGCTGATGAATCCCGTCTGAATGATGGCTATTACTCCTGTGCTGCCATAGAGGATCCAACTGACTCAGCTCCCGATCCCCTGCATATCCAGAATGTCAACAAATTCCCTTATGATAGTGCTCACCTCGTCACTGAGCTCTCACCCTGGTGTGCTGACTCTGGCTGTACCGCACACGTATCTCCCATACGGTCCGATTTCTCAAACTTTGTCCCCATCGACCGAAGGATACATGGTGTTTGTGGTCAATATATAGCTGCGATCGGTAGCGGCACCATTCGTGTGCGCTGCGGAAAGGGGAGAAGATTGACACTCCACAATGCCCTTTACGTCCCTGAGGCTATGCTGCGCTTGATATTGATCGTGCGCCTAGACGACGATGGCCTGTTTGCTGCTTTCGGTGACGGCCGCGTTGCTATCAAAACCCGAAATGGCAAAATTATGGCAGAAGGTGCTAAAATTGGTACAGACCTCTATTACCTGTCTGGTGATCCCAAGGCTATCGCTGAATCAGCCAATATTGCGCGTGCTGCTCCCGACCTTGAGACCTGGCACAGATGACTCGGTCATTTGAACTACTCTTCGATTATCAAAATGGCTAAGTCAGGTATGGCGGAAGGTATCCCCGTTTATCTGTCCACCCTCCCCCCAATTTGTGAACACTGTGTCATCGGCAAACAGACGAAATTTCCTGTTCTGAAACTCAGGAAGGGGGTGTGAGCGAAGAGGTGGCTTGAGAAGGTCTACTCGGACATTACCAGGCCTGAGGATGTTGGCAGCGCAACTGGGGACAGATATGTTCTAAACTTTATTGATGACTACACAAGCATGTCCTGGCTATTCCCGCTTAAGAAGAAATCAGATGCTATGGCTGTCTTCAAGGATTGGCTTGCGCTGGTTGAGAGGGAGGGCAATGAGAAGGTACATACCTTTCGCACCGATAATGGGGGTGAATACACCTCCGATGAATTCGAGACGTACCTGAAGCGTGAAGGCATCCGTCACCAGACAACTGCCCCTTACACCTTGGCAGAGAATGGCTGTGCGGAGAGATGTCACCGCACCATAATAAACTGTGCCCGTGCTATCAGATCTGACGCGAGGTTACCTCCGAGCCTATGTGTAAGGACCCGGCCTTTGGCCGGCTACTTACCGGTAGAACCTTCTTCCGAGCCCCAAGCCTTGTGATATCCGTGCCCGAGTACATATGATACTTATCCGCGCCCGAGCCCGAGCCCGAGCTTGAACTCATATCCGACCTTGATCCCATGCCCGTATCCCCCTTAGTTACTAATTCCGCTCCATCACGCATCATTCGTATATTACCTCGCCCTGACCTCGGTCTCCTGACCTCGCCCTGACCTCCACTAATCTGTTCGCCCCTGACTTGCACCTCGTCCGTATATAACCCCCTTGTATGCATTCCTACTCCTCAGTCTGAAAATCAACTATCGTGTCCCTTCGATCCCTAGCTAGTTTCTACGCCTCGCCTCTTAAGCTAGAACCTCGCCTCTTATTCGTTTACCTCCGAAGTTGGGACTCGTGCGTAGGGTCGGCGCAGCACATAAGCTGAAGCCAAGTCCCTCTCCGACTTCCCCATCCAAACCTCGCCCTGTAACCTCGGACCTTGACTCGGGTTTCGTCCCCGACCTCGGTCAACCTTACGACGGATCATATCGTAACAGTATTTTCAGACTGCTTACACCCTACGTATCCCTTTTTTCACGATGTCCATGATAACTCGTTCTCGCACCCTTCGGGGTATCTCAGAACAGCGACGTTTCTCGGAAGCCCCCGATGACTCACCCCCGTCCCCGGGGATACCCCTCGCAGACCCCGCCGAGCCTAGTAACAAAGGCAAAGGTAGGGCTAACCTCGGTGACCCTTCAGGTGATCCAGGTGATGGCTCTAGAAGTTCTGACAACGATCGGGACCTCCCCAACCTTCCGCCCGAGGACCTCGGTGACCTCGAGGACAACGAGCTTATGCGTCGAGTGTTCATCAAGCTCGCGAAACCTCGCGAATCCGAAGCACGAGCCAAGGTCAAGGAACCGGATAGTTATGACGGTACTGACCAAGCCAAGCTTCGCACTTTCTTCCTTCAATGTGTACTCAACTTCAGAGATCGCCCCACCGCGTTCAAGACTGGGGCCTCAAAGGTGCAGTATGCTATTTCTTACCTGTCCGGCTCGGCTCTGCAATATTTCGAGCCGGCGATCCTCGGCGAAGTCCAACCCGAGCCAGATTGGCTCAAGGACTGGGACAGC